>CM023483.1:33598189-33935689 GCA_013339685.2 Hyalomma asiaticum | reverse complement strand
GAGGGGGGAGGTGAAGGTCCACAGTTTATAAAAAGTCAATTTCGAGCACATAGTGAGGTTGTCCTGTATGCTTACAATATAACGGCATGATAACGATCTTATCAATACTAACCGCGTGCCAGGCTTTCTCCGGTCGTTATTTCTCGTCTGGCACTTCATCTATCAAACTGATTCTTCACAAATCTCTTGTCAGAAGTGAACTCGAATATGCGCCCACTATATGGGATGCGATACTGGTGAAGCTGTTACGCGATTAGTCTTATTCAGAATAACGCAGCCAGATTTATTCGTAACTATAGCCGTACAGCGAGTCTCACGTTGTGAAAAAACTCCTAGGCCTAAGCAGAGAAGGCAGCGCAATGCAGTGTAAGCTAGATTTTGCGGCGTACTCTCACGTTCTTTTCTTTAGTTTTACTTCACTCTCCTTCGCTCTCTCTCTCTCTCGTTATCGTTCTAGTCCACTTGTTCAAATTGTTAGCTGTATAAAAGACATCTCTAATTTCTTGTCAGAATTTTTTTATTGCGCGTATATCATGACGTTGGACTCACTGCTTCACGTATTTCATTTATGTATTCACTACTACACCAGAAATACTCGCAGCCAGAGATATTGATATAGGTATCCAGCGTTTAGCAATTTCTGTTACTTGGATTCGCAAATTCGCAACCCTTCTTACATGAGCTGCTAGACCCGTGCGATCAAAGTTGCCGGCAGTCGGCACAGATATTCGCAGCACTGAACTCACACCCTCATAAATTGAGAAAGTAACATGGAATATCTCGAAGAAGGAATGAAGATTTGCCTTTGCGGATCTTACTTCGCCAGCGTGAAGAAAATGTACGGCTTACTATTTTCTTTAGTCGTAGTACCTCCCAGGGCTAAAGAGCAAAAGCATTCGTCGTAGCTCTTTCTAGAGATCTCCTCCGCCCAGCTGTCTCAATAATCATGGCCTCATCGTCACAGTCAGGTCCATCATTCTTGCTTCGTCCTTTCTTTCACTTCTTTCGTAAACGGCAAAGTAATCAGGAAAGTTCCGGCAGAGATTGCGATCACGTCCTGCGGTAAAGGCCTGCGGTAACGGCCTGCGGAAACGTCACAGCAATGCTTTCCGTTCTTCAATCTTCTATCTTAGCTCTGCTCATCCATGACTGGCGGTTCTTATAGCGACATCGACCGGGAGCCTGAGATGTTTCCTATGAGTGCGTGCCTTTATATATGTGTGTGTGTAAGCGCATTTGTCTTTACGTGGCGACCTGCTTGTGTGTACGCATGTGTTTTATTCCTAACGTTATTGGCAACCTGTCGTTGCTTAAATTTATTACATGTCCCTGAGTTAACCGGACACTATTTGCTCAGTCCCTGCGTTGCCCCATCGCACAACCACACCACAACGTCGTCTGTGATGACAAGAATTACTAGAAAGAGGAGCTGCGGGTAGTTGTGGCGATGGTGGCGGTGAAAAAAGTAAGACCATCAGCATCAGAGAGAACGCGAGCTTACATCAAGGAGCAGTAAACGACTTTTTACCCGTTATCAGCGTGCTTCCCGCAGTGAATTCAATTAGTTATTTATTTTGATTGATTGATTGATTGATTGATTGATTGATTCATTCATTCATTCATTCATTCATTCATTCATTCATTCATTGGACTGTCGGAGGGGGGAGGTGGAAGGTCCACAGTTTATAAAAAGTCAATTTCGAGCACATAGTGAGGTTGTCCTGTATGCTTACAATATAACGGCATGATAACGATCTTATCAATACTAACCGCGTGCCAGGCTTTCTCCGTCGTTATTTCTCGTCTGGCACTTCATCTATCAAACTGATTCTTCACAAATCTCTTGTCAGAAGTGAACTCGAATATGCGCCCACTATATGGGATGCGTATACTGGTGAAGCTGTTAACGCGATTAGTCTTATTCAGAATAACGCAGCCAGATTTTATTCGTAACTATAGCCGTACAGCGAGTCTCACGTTTGTGAAAAAACTCCTAGGCCTAAGCAGAGAAGGCAGCGCAATGGCAGTGTAAGCTAGATTTTGCTGCGTACTCTCACGTTCTTTTCTTTAGTTTTACTTTACTCTCCTTCGCTCTCTCTCTCTCTCGTTATCGTTCTAGTCCACTTGTTCAAATTGTTAGCTGTATAAAGACATCTCTAATTTCTTGTCAGAATTTTTTTATTGCGCGTATATCATGACGTTGGACTCACTGCTTCACGTATTTCATTTATGTATTCACTACTACACCAGAAATACTCGCAGCCAGAGAATATTGATATTTCAAAATACACAATAAAATAAATGAATGGGCACTGCCAAAATATTTCAAGAGCTAAATGTTATTATTTCAGTATTAAAGTTTATTAAGTGAGCAATTAATCACTAATGTCGGACAATGTCTCGTACCGTTACAATTTCCTCGTGGCTATGAAAGCCTTCCATTCATATCGTCATGGTTCAACAATTTCTGCTCTCTGTGTGATCAATAAACCTTTTTTTTTCGTTGTAAAACGCAACTGGAAGTTCATCATCGCCTTCCACACTAAGCACAGAGCATTCAACTCTGAAGGCTCAAGATAATTTCTTCAATGATTCAGGCTTACAACTGCAGCCAAGTCGTACACAACTTCTGCCTACTCATTTAGAGACCGATATACTTGTAAAGAAACTCATGCTCTGTCATCCTTGTGTTAACCAGGTAAATTGTTCAAAACGCGCTCAGGCGCCTACTGAGAGAGGCATCTTTACTGTTAGAAGTATGAAGTGGCGTTACCTGTGTCGAGCGTAGCACATTCATTGCGTTAGCGTGAGAACAAATAGCTGAGTTAGGTTCACTTGAAATACGGTTTGTTGAGCAGATCTCAGAAAATTGTGACAAAATAAGTTCGTTTACTACACGAAGAGTAGTAAACGCCTGTTTTCATTTGTGGATAGGACACTTGAAGAAAAAATTGTGACTGCCAGTTACGCATGGCCTGCCGCCTTTGCTAATAAAGGCATACCACCATTAACATTGACTTAAAATTTTTCATCGAGTTTTTCTATACGTTGTTCCGAACATGTATTTATTTCTCTGAATTGCACGAATTCAAACGTTGGTCAGGTTTCGCTTCTGCATTTATGCGGTAAAAACACGAAGAACATATGTTACTCAATTCGAACAACACCACTAATAAGCTTGTCGTTGATGTTGCCTTAATGCACTGTTTATTTATTACTGTGGTTCATTTTGCCATAAACCAGTGCCTATCACACATCACACTCTAACATACACTTCTACAAATGGAGAATGTAGCCTGATATTAGAGGTGCCTCTTACAACTTCTTTACCTTGTGAAAGACATGTACGAGATGCTGAGGTCATAAGGACTGTCACTTCAACGCGTTCCTCCTTGTGGGCGTTCCTAGAAGCGGAGACATCTGCGTAATAAACGCTATGCGAGCAGTTGGCACGCAAGAAAAATTAACCATCAGTTAAAAATAGCACGCACACCGTCTTCGCGCCCTCTGTTCATTGGTGCTGCTCTAAACTTCACTTTCTAAGTACACCATAACGAGCTAAAGCAGCGCACTTCTTTTCTAGTGCAGGCGCTTTACCGAGAAGACAGACGTACGTGCCCCTTATTGCTGCGGGAAAAAAAGATGCACGGGCTTAGTATTCCAGCCTACCCAGCATGCCAGACTCAAGACTTGAAAGCCATCGCACTTTGAGCTCCTATTCAGATTTCTTTAACTTTATGCGCCGAGAGACGCTGCGCGAGCCCGCAATCTTTATTTTTTGTTTGTTGATTACCAGAGGGCCGGGTTGCATTCCCTCCTTGCTTGCTAGCTCTACTGACTTTACCACGTTTTTAACGGCCTCCGCTTTTCCTCTAAGAGCTGCCTCATTAGCGTTTCTAGATGCTAATGATGGCACGCGGTGGTGACAGTTCTCCTTCCGACTGTAAGTCACTACGATGCATTTTTTTTTTTTTTCGGGTGGCGCCAAAACCGCCCACATAATTTCAGCGTACTGCGCTGACAGACAACTTTATAATGAGCTACACTGCTAAAGAATCTGTTTAAGCACAATCATCGTGTCCGCACCTCGGCGACTGTATGCGGACTAACCGACCGAAGAAGTTGGAAGCATTCATTTATGTGTTTTTTTTTCCTCTTTTCCCCCGAAACACTTTTTTCTGTCCAAATGCGCAGTGAGCGCATACTGACGCATGTGTAAGCTGAAGTGAATTGCTTCAAGTTGCTTTATGTAACCCTTGAAGTATAGAATACTGGATTTCTTGGCCAGGTGGCAACCCATTTAACATGGATTATATGCGTTTTCACCTAGATAGTCGAACCCGGTCGTAGCAAAGGGCGTAATTTTCAAGAACGTGTTCGATATATGAAACATTTCGATATATCCGAACCTTCTTTTAACGAGTACCCGTGCCTAGTTCATTCTACAATATAGTGCGATGTAGGGCGAAAACGCGAAAACACAAGTTCCTTTCTTCAAAACGTGGCGCTGGGCGCTTTACTATCGAGAATGTGGTGTCACACATTATACATAAGTTGCATGCCGTTCGTGACCAGGATGTGCCGGTTTCATGGCAATGATTCAAGAAAAACACGCGAGATAGATGGCGATCACTGTTTTGTGGCAGAAACACTCAAAATGTGCGATTTTTCCTTCACGGATGATGCGCCGCTTCATTGTGACACTTTGAAAGTTGGGCACCTTTAAGTGGGATTAATAGCGTCACTGTGTGCGAGGTTGTCAATCAAGCTAGGAGTCGTGCTCGAAGAAACCGGGTTGCCGCCTTTTTAGAGGGATGACATCACGCCATCTCCGTCAGCTCCGCTTTGAGCGCGAGCCATATTGCATGCTTGCATCTACTTTCGTTCGCGAAAGAGCCTGCAATTTTTTGTTCGTTTGATTCTGCGTTCTGTCATTGCGGGTGGTTGCCCTGCCACGGTGGTCTAGTGGTTATGGCACTCGGCTGCTGATCCGAGGGTCGCGGGATGGAATCCCGGCTGCGGCGGCTGCATTTCGATGGAGGCGGAATGTTGAGGCACGTGCATTGTGCGATGTCAGTGCACGTTAAAGAACCCCAGGTGGTGGAAATTTCCGGAGCCCTCAACTACGGCGTGTCTCGTAATCATAGCTGGATTTGGGACGTAAAACCGCACAGATCAATCAATAAATTGCGGGTGCATGATATCGATATCGTCGTCATAATGTCCAACATGTAGAAAAATTCCCTTACCTCTGAGACAGAAAACGCCACTGCTCATTAAGTGAAAGAAAAGGCAGAAATATTTGCATCTAACAATAACTAAAAATGTCCTAAACAGCTATTTATAATACCGTGCGTATTCAAGAGCTCCAGTTAAAACCATCTTTATTTGTATTATTTAAATGTGAACATATGGGAAAGTAGAATACTTTAGAGCCGGCTATCCCGTAATCATGATATTGATACTGAAAACAATAAAGACGTCCTATTCAAACGCAATCCAACCACGCAGGAAGAATCAGCAACAATCAAAGTAGAAGAGCACTTTTCGCTTTGGCTTCGAGATGCACGGAGACCTATTGAAAATTTCTTAACCGCCACGCCATAGCGCAGAACCAATCATTAGGAGAAAGCAGGAAAAAACCAAATGGCACTAGTACGCACTATTCGAGCGCTGAACAGTGCTTTCGCATAAGGTGCAAAGGCCGGCGACACCATATTGGTGCAACGATATTACTCCTCCGTGAATTGGTGTCCCTACAGATCTTTTCTTTCTCTCTCTCTCTCTCAGACTTCCTCTTTGAGCTAATCAGCGTCATCTCCCCTGCAAGCCAACTTCCAGTTCCCGTTTATTTTTCGTCCTGTACTTCCTCCCGGAATCGGCAAAGTAATCAGGCGACTTCCGGAACAAATTACGATCGCGTGCTCCGATAACGGGTTTCGGAAATCGTACGACACAACGATAGTTTCACTCGTTTTTTTTTTTTTTTTTCATTTTTGCTCTTCTTCCATATTCTGGGGCAGAGATCCAGACCATGGTTCGTTCATAGAACATTTTGTTTTTGTTACCGTTGCATTACTGGGGGTTTATCATTAGGAATGTACAAATAAAAAAATTTTATTGCGCACAGCGCATCAGCGAAGTACGAAGTTTCACGATCGTGATAGTGCCGTTAAACAGCAATGTTTGAAGATTACGTCACGCCCTAAAAGGTGGTTACGTATGATAATTGTCACGTACAAAGCGGCCTGGCGCAACCGTCTCGCTTTTAACCCTCTTTTTCTTTTTTTTTTTTACACGGCGTACTGTTAGGTACCACATCAAAAGAGCTGGCCTCTCAATTATTCATTCTCAATAAGGATATAATGAAAAGAAATAAATGCTGGTGCTCTACGCGCCAAAGCCAGTACATCATTATAAGCCAGGCCGTAGTGGGGGATCGGAATGGTTTTGAACATCGTGATTCTTTAATGATTTCTCAAATCTAATACAATGTAGTCCCTGCAGTTGTCAGGAATGGAACTCATGCATTCATTATCATCAGTAGGGCAATGCGTTTGTTACAAGTCCACAACAGCAAGTAGAGCATTACATCCTTTAAAAAAAAAAGCCATAAGCTAGAATAATGAGTCCCAGCTTTCCTTGCATTGCCATGGCGGGAAACACTGTTAACCTTTTCTTCCATAAAAAAGTATTTCTACAGTGCCCTAGTGTCATACGATGTCCTAGTGCAAGCAAAGTACCCACAGTGAATGACTTGACAGGCGCAATCGAAACTCTTACGTCGACGCTGATGTGTGCTCAATCTCTGCGCATGCGCTCGTCACGGATAACGAAAACCTTTGAATCACCGTCACTGCGCGAACGCGATTCCGTGTATACTTAGTACAACACAAACATTGTTTTACGTGGATGGTGTCCTAATGTACAAACAATGCCTAATTGAGTTCGTCCATTAATTTGAGTTGAGTAGATGTGGCACGGGAGCAAACGACGACGGAACGTATCTAGGCCGTATTGTAAGTTCACAAATGCATGCGATGTAAATGTGTTAGTTGACGACATTCAATCTGCGTTGCATCAAAGCTAGAATTCTCCTTTTCCGCATACTGCGGACAGCAGTGCTGTCATTGGCGATTTGCTTGTATTTCTTCTTTGTGTGTGTGTGTGTGTGTGTGTGTGTGTGTGTGTGTGTGTGTGTGTGTGTGTGTGTGTGTGTGTGTGTGTGTGTGTGTGTGTGTGTGTGTGTGTGTGTGTGTGTGTGTGTGTGTGTGTGTGTGTGTGTGTGTGTGTGTGTGTGTGTTAGCTCTCGCCTACACTACATCACCACTTTAGGCGCTGCGATAGCGTGCCATGCCCTCGTTGGCGTCCTGACAGGCCAACAGAGCCAGCCGTCTGTGAAAGCGCTGTATGTCACTGTGGTCATCTGTATAAATGGTCCTCTGCTTCTCGTTTATCGGACTTGTGCATTTCGGTAACGAGTTCTCTGTCTCATCGGGAGAAGAAAAAAGCCCCATTTTTCTCTCGCAGTTGCAAGCAACCAAACAAACATTGAATGACGGTATATTAACTGCACTTACCAGGAGTATTTTTTTTGTCGTAGGCGCAGTCACTTTCGCTTATCGATATTTTTCAGAAGCAATACGAACAGTGCGCTGATTGGTACGTGCGTCGTGCAACAAATAAGCGGTGATTATTGTGATAACATTTGAGTACAAATCTGTTTTCTGCGTACTTTCTATATACTCCCTCCAACTTATGTAACACCCCGACAGGGGCATTTAAGGTAAAAAATAAGTTATGATGATGATGATGATGATGATGATGATGATAAACAAGCCACGAGGTTGAATCTCAGTGGACAGCTAGTTGCTGCAGAATCAGCGGAGATGATTCCGCTCTCTGGGACAGCCTTTGCAAGGGCAGGTTCTGCACCAGCTGTGACAAGAAGGATATTGGATAATCAATGAGGCTCATCTAGGACAACCGAAGAAGGCACAGTCTCTTCACATTGTGTACGCTGCGACACACTACAGTAACAGTGCGAAAAAAAAACAGCAAGGACCAGTGCTCGAGCAAAAGTATCATAGGTGGTTGATCCACTCGAAGGGTTGTAGTAAATCGCATTGACAATATAGACACTCGGAAAATTGCTAAGTGACCTTCACATTGATGAAATGTGGGTCAGCGCCCTTATGGAGATGAGACCTCTCTACGAGACAACACTACGAAGAACGTACTTACAAAAAAATGTACGGCCTGCCATAGAACAAATCGCATTGCGAATGGAAAACTGCCACTTCACGAATAGCTCGAAATTGTGAAACGGCGTAGCCTGAAGGGTCGTATGGTAGAAACGACAATGCTCGAGGAACTGAAACGAGAGCCGCATTCATGGAGAGGAACAAAGGAGACTCAATGGCGGCTGACTCTGGCATCGGCGAATTGGAATGCTTCGTACAATGAAGATAGGCAAAAAAGGAGAAAGAGCATTTGAATTAAATGCCTCGAAAAAGAAAGTAAGAAGCAGCTAGGCACGAGTCCCCGGATTGGTGCCCTTGAATGCCGCGTTTCTCTTTCTTATAGAGTTATTTTTGTAAAGCGCGAAGGCAAGGAAGTTTCAAAAATATGCTCAACGTTAGGAGCACCTATGATGTTCCTGGTGGGTATGCATGGTTATGGCGAAAGGTGCTTGAATAGTAAATTAATACGGCAAGTTTACTTCTAGCGAACTTTTTTTCTTGGTTGCACGTGTCCATAACAATTTACACTCACTGTTCTCTTTCATTCTTTTTTATACAGAAACATTTCGAAGTTTCCCTGTCTCGGTATCCTTGAGTTCTCTTTCCAGAATGTAAAAAAAAAACGCATCTAATTTCCTAGGCTCAGCGTCAGCATAAATCACGGAAAATGGCTGCCGCATTCCGACCAAGGAGGTTTAAAATATAAAAACATTTTTAATCAATTAAATCATTTTTTAAACCTCTTTGATTTCGACACATGCCATGGTTTCGCTGAAATTCTAAGCTGCTTAGCGTCGTGGATAGTATCAACGAATCCATTTCCGCGTTGCTGCAGATATAACATTGAAAAATTACCTCTACAGGTTTAATGATGTCCGCGTCTTTCAAAAAAAATCGGAGATCGAGATTTCTAATCTTCAATATAATTTTGGGAAGTAGTACTACGTGCGAAAACGCAAATATAAGATATATGAGGGATGCGTCGTCGGTTTCACTCACCGAATTAGGACGTCAGACAGCACGCTGTGAGCCCGGGAGTCAATCTCGCGATCTGACGTGAAAAGAGAAAGATCGCAGTTCTGAAATGTCCAATAAATATTAGATGAGAAATGACACACAAGCTATATTTGGCGAAAACATTGCGTCATCTTTTGCCATCTCTTTCGAATCTCTAGCGTTCCTTATTTTCTTTTTTTTTTATTCAACGCCATGAATTCTGACGCATTGTACGCTCTCTGGTAAATTCACGTCCTTCAAAAGACGCAGCTCGGACACGCCACACTTTCTAACGTTATACACAATTCGTTGCTTCACAGCACGATAGAACAACATGCACGCTGTAACATCTTTGTTATCTTCCGCGGTACGTTGACAGACATAAAGAACCAAAGACCGTTTCGTCCACTGCGTCGAAATAGAATTCTCCCTGTCACACAGCACCACCCGAGAACAACCGTCTACAAGCCGCGTGAAGCTTGGAGACGATGACGTTTTCTTTTTTCTTCGCTTACTTGATTGCGACTTGTTGTTTATCAGTATTTCTATTGCTTCTGTGTGACAGCCGCGCAAGTGCTTCTTGTCATCGTGACAGCGTCGACGGGAAGACGCCGTCAGCGCGAGCAAGAAAACTTTGCGACAGGACTGTCTCACACAATCCAAACGGTATTCTCCCGTTTCCTCCAGCTTTTAGGAAACTCGAAAGAGCTCTAGCGTCTATTCCCGTCGGCAAAGTGAGTTTCTTTCGCTCAGGAGTGCGCAGCCACCGCCTTTGAACATTGTTACCAGTGTATTGCGTACGCTAGGCGCGTTCTCCTTTTACAGTGGCAGGCTTTTAGCTTTTTTGCATTGGGTTTCGAAATCCAACGTCTCTGTGAAAGAATGGATGTTCGATTTTTTCCTACATGACGGTAAAAGAATCGTCCTTTCAAGTACTACATCAAGCTTTGTACAATGTGCTTGGCGCAATTTGAACCGCTCCCCTGAACTGTGGAATCTTTCATACGTTTCTTCTTGCAATTGTCCATACTTCTAGCGGTATTGTTTTCTCGTCGTGCGTAAAATGTGAAATGCTGACGTGACTTACCCGATCTCGCCGACTACCGGCTTTGAAAGATGGCGACGGAAAAGAAAAATTCACAGCACATCCACGGAGTGAATGATGATGATTGGGCGAAGCTCCGGATGTTCATCGTAGATCGTGCCGAGTTCCGGATTAACTTAGTTTACGCGCACGCTACGAATCCTTGTGGTTCAACTATGCACAAGTGAAATCTCCCACCGGCACTTCATTGCAAGTCAAGATCCAGTGCATATATATATATATATATATGTGGGAGGCCGGTGAACGGTTCTCCAGCGCCAGCAGTCGGTATTTTTCAATCAAGAAACTCGGTAGAAGACGCTGCCTGCGTCAAGCTTGTCTCTCACGGGTGAGGGCGCGTTCTCCTTCTTTGCGAGCTGGTAGCACGTTCATCGAAGAAAGAGCGTTTCCATAGTCAACGAGCGCCTTTCGCTCTCTCTGTCTCTCTCTCTCTCACAAGACAGCAGATGGAAGAGCGAGAGAGCTCGCGCGCCGGGAGGCACGCGCCGAGGGCGCGCCTCCCACACGCGCCCTCCTAGTAGCGCGTTCCTAGTAGGTAACGCGCTACTACAACGGACGGACAGACCCAAAACTTAAGGAACTTCGCCCCTAAATCTAAACGTTCTTCAGAGACAGCACAAAACCAAAAGTGATCTTCAGAGAGTTGAACAAGCGCCAGGCACGAAAGAGTCACCTGATTAAAGCACACGACTACATTACAGAGACTTTGAAGTGGAGCGCAATAAAACTGCTTGGCAGGAAATTTCACGGTGTTCGGAACTGTAACAAACGTTTGTTGTCAAGTTCCTTACCAAATGTTACAGCACATTAAGACAAGTAAGTTACAGCACATTAAGAAAGTAAGAAGTAGCCGCTGTCTACAGAGGACATTACGAACCGTTTTTATAGTTTGGCTTGTTCTTGTGGACGTTCCTGCGAGCTCAGGAGCAGTGTCTCCACCGGCCGAATACTAGTGGCGGGTAAACCTAGAGAAGAAAAAAATTCTGAAAATTGGCTGAAACATGTTACATACAAGGCGCCATAGCACAGCGGTTGCTGCTAACCTGCGTAAGGTTTATGAAAACCACGTACTTTCCGAGTTTTCTCGTAAAGATCGACCAAAAAAGGCGGCCTTCTATATTTTAGGAAAAATATAAAGTGTTACACTGGAAAGGAGAAGTTGTACAGTTGTGGAATGCATCAACATAGTACTCACTTTGTAAAAATGATTTGCTTTCGAGTCATGTGAGGAGGTTATTTACCAGGCTCACTAATATTTTTATTTGCTGGGTTTAGCAGACCACGCATGTCAGAGAAAATTTCAAGTGAAACGCTGTGCTTTCAAGCTGTCGATTTTCGGCTTGCGCGAGCGACAGGGCCTCAAATAAACAGTGAACAAGTTGGCACGTGCTACAATCGACAAAGCGTAAAAGAGTGTAAAGGCGGAAATATGTCCTCAAGAATCGATTCAAGAGGCGTCATGACAAATTTAGCCGCCGTCGGGACATCGACGCCATAGGTCCATAAATATCAAAGGACTCATCGTCTCTCGACGCTCTTGAAAGCTGAGGCGTTTCGGGAGACACTCGATGTAGAATTTATGAGCAAAGGGTGGCGTCAAAACAATGGACGCATATTCTTTATTATACGGAGAGCCGAGGGTGAAATACGGCCGCGTACGTTGGCGAAATAAGACGAACACGTTGCGAGCTTTTTTTTTTTTTCGTATTTTAGCATGGTATCGTCGTAGAGCGAACTTTTCCCGTGCATTCTACCACTTACCACTCCTACCAGGTTCTTTCTGTGAATACTTATATAGCGTAGCAAAAGGGCGACAATACTTTGAGTGTCGTTTGGAAATATAGGTCAGCAGCGTAGGACAAAGAAATGCCACAGATGTATCGCTCAAAACTGCAGCGCTCAATAACGCTATAATAGCGGCTTTTTAATGTCTCAAGAAATTTTATTTAGCAAGCCTATTCGTCCTCCCCATCCTCTTTTTGTCGAACGTTCTTCGGCCGTAGGCTGGATTAGAAAGTTACGTATCGTGTCTAGGCTTCAATAAAAAAGAAAAAAAATCGCGGCACATCTCGTTTATGTTTTCCCATGCGCGCACATACAGGGTACCCCACCTAAATGTGACCAAGTTTTTAAAAATGACGAAGCATGCTCGTGAGTTGCAACAAACTCAGCAGTTTTGAGGATTAAGTGCCTTACTGTAAAACATTTCTTTGGTTCTGCAAAGTGAATTAATTAGTTTAAGCTATTCAGCTAATTTTCTCTTTGTTTCCTTCAGCGAGAAATTGTCATTGCGGAAGTTCTGAATACGAAAGTTGTCGATCAAGTTTAAATATGACCGACTGAAGTGTTTCTACACTTCAAAGGGTCTCCCGAAATACACACACATAAAAATAAGGCTCCCATTTGCCCATTGCATGAACCTATCAATGACAGCACACTCCTTAAACCGTGCCCTAAGGTGGTGTCATGTCATCTGTCGCGAGTCTTAGCTTGTTTTTATTGCTTGTACAATAGACACAGGCACTGGAATAAATGAAATTCAAAATGCAGCATCATGCGCTGACGTGTACGGTGATTTAGGAGCTACAATGGCACGCATTTCTGTACATCAAGTGCACAATACGTCAACAGTTCTAATCCGAATTTGAAATCTTCCTCAAGAATTGCCCGCCTTGTGCTACATTTTCGCATATCTTTCCGCGTTTCTGAAGATACGAGTCAGAGCACACCAGTGGTTCCCAGTGTTCCAGTTAAGCATTATCAGCGTTATATGTAAAGCATAATGTGGCAGCTGTATGGAAGGAAAGAAGGGAACAGAAAGGCAGGGAGTTTAACCAGAAAGGCGTCCGGTTGGTTACCCTACGTTGGGGGAATGGGAAAGGGGAATAGGAAGATGAAAGAGAGAAGAGAAGACGCGTCCGAAAAAGACACCCCAGCTGCCTTAATAAATTGATTATAAGTTCTGACTGTGAATAACAGTAAGGAAACTATAAAGAATATGCGGTTTATTGTTGCCCTCTCTTGATTATCCACTGAGTTCCTCATTTCCCGACTTCAAAAACACAAGCGGATTAATTTTATCTGTATTAGGAGATGATTAAATTTCCGGTCATCATAAAGGTACTAAAGATAATCGCAGAGAACATATCAACTCATGCAATGTGTTGCGCCCAGCCGAGGCAAAATCCAGCTTTTTGGTGGTTGGTCCACATAATTTGAAACATCGTCGCCATGAATATGTTCAACCCCATCACGAGCGCCTTTCTTGCTATGTCCCTTTTCTTTTCGTACTCGAGAATAGTTCATAAACTTTAAACTCGTAAGAGTTCGAAAGACTGCGCTACAGATTATACGCCTTCCTCAACGCAAGGGCACGGCACAACCTATTCCACGCCGAAGTTCTCGAAAGACCGGGACTTTGCAAGCACTGCCACTTTAGCATTAAGAACTTAGTGTAGTCCCCTAAAGTCCTCGATTGTACGTGACTAACGTTCGAAGGTTTCGACACCGCTAAAACGCGTGCAAGTGACGTGTGACGAGGCCACACCTCCTAAGGTTGCGCAGCCTGGCTTCCCGCTTCACTACACCCCCCCTCCCCCACCTTCCCGCCCTTCTCACTGTTCCCGCGTGTCTAGCTTTCCCAGCATCTCGGCTGTTCTCTATTTCGTTGCTGCACCTGAACGCTGTACACGACGAGAGAACGGTCGGTAGAGCGTAATGCCTCGAGGGAGCTTGACTTAGTTGGCAGTGCCTCCAACAAGCTCTCGTGTTAGTCTGCATCGAGCTGGCATCTAATTACTTCGCCGGGCTAAAGCTGCACACTCGCAAATTTAGGCGAACTCTAATAATAACTACGTGAAAGCGCGATCGTTCGGAAATCTGCGAACTGTGGTGTCGGCGTAACCTGAGGCGGGAAAGTCGTGTCGCAATGGAAGTAATGGCGGTTGTAGTGGGCGGATGAGGGCAGAACATATCCGATGTCCTTGGTAGATTGCTGCAGTCAGGAATGCCTACACAACGTATCTATCTTGTTTCAAGTTAACCTATATATATAGCAGAAAAATATATATAATATCAAAGAAAACGCGATTCCTCAATATAGTCGTGCATTGCGAAAGGACTTAAAAAGTTTCGCGTAGTGCAAGGGCGTGGCAGAAACGATGAAGCGTGCTAGGCGATGAAGCATGCTAAGCGCGTAACGCTTGCAGATATGGGCTCAGCAAAAGAGAACCAGCCAACCATAACGCTGCATTGTTCGCTTATCCTGTACCCGCACCTTCACAAGAAAAGTTCTCTGATGGTGAATCCGCTTAACAACCAACTCAATATTCTGTCGCTTCAAAACGGATGCTGAAGTTTCACGCTTTAGTTTCTTCCTTATGTGTGGAATATCTCTTGCGTGACCAACCAATCGTATGCATCTTCGACTGTTACAGCAAAGCTGTCGTTGTGCATCCTGTGTCATCGTCGGCGTTGTAGTAGTAGTGGTAGCCCGCGGGATACCCATTGGCTGAGCCAGCAGGTCATGCGATCTCGCTTTGACCAATCATGTGGGAAGCGCGCGTGTTTCAAATGTAGCAGGTGATACACTACAGATTCCATATGAATGCCTTAGATTTTCTGCCGAAGAAAGATGGAAAGGAAGAAAGCGTCACCATATCTCGGTGGCGGCCGGGGCGCCCCGCGGTAAGTCAATAGGAGAGAAAACACCACATCTGGTGAACGAAACTAGTTATCAAATCTACTCGCATATCTTTAGAGCAGAGACGAAGAGGGGCATCCCTGTAAAATTTCAATAGCATGTCACAGATTACACACTTCCCAAGGTCACTTTAATATTTTATTGTGTTGCCTATGAAACGCTTACAGGCAGTGTTTACTAAACATCGAATTTCCTAGGAAACTACGCCTTTGAGGCCGCACGCGGAAATTCTACCAGAACGTTGCAGTGGCTGTCTACTACGAATTTCCCTGGGGTCGGCTTTTATAACTGGTTTTGTTCGTCACGTACGATTATTATTCGCCTATTGCCCATTTAGTTACGGCGAAACATGGCGGCAGCCTCCGGTAATGGCATCACGTGCGCACGTCCCCAAATCCTGGTGGTGAACGAAATAAAGAAAGACGGAAACAAGGAAAACATGTTTACGGTGCTAGGGTCCAAACCACGGGTCCCACCTTCGGTGCAAAGTGTGTTAATTACTACGCCGCGCACCCAGGCTCTAAGTTAGCAAACAAATGAGATTCTATAAGAAAGGACGACAGCTCTGCTGTCCGACGGATTTCACGATGTGTTAACAGGAGCTACTTTGTGTTGTTCGGCTAATGAGCTGCTGCATTGTTGTCAACACGGTCTGGCACGTTCACGCAGTGTTATAGACGTAGCGTGTCGTCCAATGAGCTAATATCAGAAGAACGTGTAGAAACACGCAAGCTCAAACACAGTTGAACAAGTGCACGTGGCATGCAAAATGGTTCTGCTTGAGTAAATGTCATTTGCCTGATTGTTTAATTTTTGAAATGTATGTGTAAGCAAAAGGAATGTGTTGCTTTGACGCTTCGAAATACGTGCTGCTGTGATAGTTTATAACAAATGTTTTTTTTTCTTTTTTTAGTAAGGCTATTTGCGGACCGTTTAAAAACTAAAGACACAACTTCGTTATTAAGCTATGTGTAAAGGCCTTACTTTGAATTGCTACGAACTAGCCTCAGTCAGTACACTGCTAAGTTGTTATTTACCTTTTTCACTAGTGGCCGTATGAAAACGCATATTCCTGATCGTGGACACAATGCAGACGGAACTCACCCTACCAACACAAATTAAAGAAATATTATTAGTCCGAAGTAGCAATTGTGTTTAAATATTTTTTGCACGTATTCACTGCGACTTCAGTTTTAGCAAAATGCTCGTCAGAACCACCACTGTCAGGTGCCCATGTTACAGATTCGTCGTCTATCTGGAGTGTTCGAGGCTTACCAATAAACGCCTTTTCTCTTCTTTTCCTTTTTGACTAGCAGGAAAATGCAGTGTGGGAGAAGAGAAGTTAACAGGAGGATAAATTCCCAGCTTTATATCCTACACTAATAAAATACTAAGGAAAGAAAGAAAGGTAAATAATAAAATAGCAAAAAGAGAGAGAGGGTTGGGTAAAACACGGAGGCACTAACAAGCACGGCTACATCATAATCGTTCGGTGAGGCTCCCTGCCCACCGTATAGCTTCGACAGAGAATGAATAACAGTAGCATATTAAATCATGTCGTTAGCTATTTTAGCAGTGAAAACAAACGGGCGCCGGGTGTCGCTTTGTATAAAGCTCTCTTGTCAATGACAAATATCAAACTCTTGACAATGTACTTCACCAAGGTTGCTATTTGGGCCTGTTGGTTTGCCATTAGTGGGTGTAACATTGCGCAAAATTGACAAGGACACAAGATAGACGTTGTAACACACAGGGCGCAAACTTTCAACAATTTATTTCGGAAACAGTGTACCTCTTTTTATACTTGACGAACATAAATGCGCATGTCCCAGGAAACAACATCAAACACGTGCACACCCACTCAAAAAAGCAATTTCCTTTTTTGACAATGCTATGGAAGCTTCACTGACGCAACTATCTTTCAATTGTGAGATATTGTGAGCTTCTATAATCAATCGGGTCGTTTCATTTCTACTTCTTGCGATTATGATGCACGCATCGAACACAGGTGTACATCCACAAACTCTGCAATGAATAGCTAACCAACCACCTGAATGATTTTTAACATTATTCTCATGTTCGCGAAGCCTGTCGTTAATGCAACGACCTGATTGCCCAACATAATAGCGGTCGCAAGTTAAAGGAATACGATACACAATACCTTTATTGCATGCAACATACTTGGTGCGATGCTGCTTATTGCAACACTTCTTTTCTCTGCCTTTCTTATTAGTTAATTGGCATAGCATAGCAAGTTTATCGGGTGCGGAAAATAACACTTTAACACCGACCCGGTCGCCTACCTTCTTCAAGTTGTGCGATATTTTGTGAATGTAAGGCAATACCGTCGTTTTTCCTTTTTCTTTTTCTTTCTGGGCTTGTTGTGTCGCATTACCGGTAACCTTTATACTCCTAAGTATCTTTTCGGCAACAGAAACCAACAGCTGTCTCGGGTAACCAACCTCATTTAGACGCGTGCACTGTTGGCTGAAGCTTTCCTCAATCTGATGGGAGCAAGATTTGTCTAAGGTGTTCTTGAAGCAGAGATTTATAATTGCCCGCTTGACTAATTTGGAATGCGCAGAGTTATAAGGGAGAATGAGTTTGTTAGCTCGGGGTTCATACCTCCAACACAAATGATTGTCATTAAAAAAGAATCTAATGTCTAAAAACCTGAGGCTTGAGTCTGTGGGCTCCCAATGTAGAGTTGTTTTCAAAGAGTCCTAACATTAAGAAAGGTCGCTCTGCACAGTATACCAAGATGTCTACTTCATTACAGGGCTAAGACTGCTGTAGCAGTTTGTCTGACGAAAATCGCCTCTGCCAACTGTCTGGACAGGTCGCAAAGAAAGAAACTCCTCTCGACTGTGGGCACGAGGAAGTTGCCTGGATTCCGGGACTGCGAACGCCCGAAGCCTTCTCTATGAGAACGCCTGAGATACGTCTCGCATAAAGAAAAAGAATGAGGGACATGACTTGGTCGAAGTGTGCTGGGCGAGACATACGTAAAGATAGAGCTACAGGAAAAACATACTCCCGCCAGAACGACCGTCTCCGGAGGTAGTGCAATAAGTCAGCCAGATGCGTCCTAAGACCACACTGTGGCCACGAATAGTCGCAGCCTGTGTCCGCTCCCAGGCGAGAACAAAGAGCTCTTGCAATAACGGAAACGTGCAAGCCTCTGAATTGCAGCAACTGGGGGTGACGAGGAAGACGCAGGGTGTGAGGTGTATAAATCTCTTCCTTTCGTCATATATTGCTTTGCACATCTACGACAACGAATTCATATAGTGTGGGATAACCGCTATTGGCAAAGGATGCCTACACTCTTGTTTTCCATTCAGGCTTTGCTCTTTTGGAAATGCTCAACTTGAAATACCACGATATTATGACGCTTATATGCCGTAAAAGTAAAAGTAGAGCTATAGTGAGTAAATGTGCAATCGTCTTTTCGAAATAGGGGTCTTTTCCTTCCAAGCTTACTTGTGTTAACAACGATTTCCGTTCGTGCACCACACCATTGTCTATGAAACGCAGCATAATATATCTAAGGAAGCAATGTTGTTGAACGGAGATAGGCGTGTTGCTGTCATCATCATCATCATCATCATCATCATCATCATCATTCTGAGCTTTATATGACCGCTACAGGACGACGGCGCCTCCCAATATTCTCCATTTTACGCTATCTTGTGGTAGCCATCATATTCCTGCAAACTTTCTGATTTCGTCGCTCCATCTAATTCGCTGTCGCCCACGGCTGCATTTGCCATCTCTCGGTATCCATCCGGTTATCCTTGTTGACCACCGGTTATCTCTTCTGCGCATTACGTGGCCTGCTCAGGTCTATTCTCCTCGCTGAATATGTGCTAGAATGTCGGTTACGCTTGTTTGTTCTCTTATCCATTCTGCTGTTTTCCGGTCCCTTAATGTCACGCCTATCATTTTTCTTTACAAATACATGCTTACTCGCGGACTGGCGTTTTACGAGCTTACTCGTGTTGAAGAGGGAATTCAAGAACGTTTCTTCGCATCTTTACGCACTCTTAGCTGAAAGTGATGTCATCTTGAAACTTTCAGTGCCGTTACCTTACACAGGCTATCACAACGAATGAAGTTTCTCTTAAAGTGGCTGCATTTTTCATCGCTTTCATATGGAATATCGTTGACAAAATGAACGATGAAGTTGATTAACGCATCAGGTAAGATTGATGGGATAGACGTACTACCTCACTCAAAAACGCCTGTGGGACATGTAAGCTTTGTCCGTTGAAAATGTGCGAGTACTATAGCTGATTCATTAAGCATAGGAAGACCATGCAGACACGGATACAAGAATATAGGATGAGACAACACGGCCGTCGACTATCTACTGAAGGAAAGCATGGAGACGAAAAACAAAGAAGACGCAAAATTTGTCTGCGCATGCTTAGGAATGGTAGCGCTACACGTCAAATGGTTACACGTGCCGGTCAACGTGAGAGGTAGCTGTTAAGGCAATTAAGCTAAGTGACGGTTAACTCACGCGCGCACTTCCCATGTTACTGATATGCCCCGCCCCCACTAATACACACATTTCTTCGTTCCTATGACTGTACATACAAGATCACGCATTCGTCTAACTATGGCGTACAGTTAAAATAGCGGCAGTGGAACTAAAGATTACAAGACGATCCAACAGCTGCCAACTTTATAAGTTCACTTAACGTCTGATTAATACAACGCCCTGTTTATCCAATGTAGAATCACCCACAGCTAAACGGGAACATTATATACCTCACTCGCGCGACACTCCGTAATATTGTTATAGGCAGTTTACTTTACTGCCTCCCTGCCTTCCGCCCATCGTCTCTCTCTCTCTCTTACTTTACTGAACAAATGTTTGTTCACTCTCCTCCAGTGAATAGTTGCCGGTCGTGTTGTGTACTCCACCCTTTCGTCCTTGTGTGCGCGCACTTCTTTTGCACAATGAACCCTCACCAACTCGATCAGTTTTCTGCCGTAATACAGAGGGCGTTTAATGTCAGTGGCTCGTAATACCCAATTGATCTTTGCGTCTCACTCTATACGTAAAGTTCTTTCTACATACGACGTGCACGATACTTATTCTCTGTGCAATGAATGAACATTCAGTACTCTGGGCACTCTGTTTGACTTCATCAAACTGAATCGCTATAGCCCCTATTAAACACATCCCCCATCCCGCATTCCTCAGATTACATCATGGTTGCTCGCTATAAAAATCCTGTCATTTTAAGCTATCGCTATTCGTACTGCTTTATACGCACCCATCCCTTATCCCGAAACGATAACCGTAAATGTGCCATTTTGTGTCCCAGCGAAGAAGACTTGAGGCACGCAAGAGCAAGGCAGCGAATCGCGGTCTCAAAACAAATGGGTGGGAAATAAAGCCGCGGCATAATTCCGCGGAACGCAGCATACAAATCGGCGACGGTCGGCAAAGCACTGTATCTAGAGCAGCGGTTTTCTAGCGCTGGAGTAATATCGCAGTTCGGGGCGCCCGAGGCGTAAGACCCTCACAAACGAGAGCTGCACCGTTGCCACAAAAAACAAAGTGATTTCCAAAGAGTTTACCTCTGGAAGACAAACAGCAGCGCTCTCTGTATCATGTAGGTCACTTTTGTGGCAACACTCAGAGAGAGGCGCTATTGCCTCTGCAATCTCTTTTATTCTCTGTGACTATTTCACTTTGCACAAGAGATCTATACTTGTGCGTGCTCCTGGAGCTTCAGGCACTGAATGTGTGTATTAGTTTTAGCCAAGACGAATATCTTCTGTTATCATTCAGCTTTTATTCGCCTTTTCCCGGCAAACATGATGTAATGAAACCGACGTGTGGACGAATGTTCTGTTTCAGTTTTCACTGCTCAAACAGCAATTTTCTCTTTCTTAAGCAGTTCTTGGTGTGCTTTTTTCTGGCGCGATTTACATACCACTGTTCCTGATACACTCGCAATTTCGTCATTTGAAAGTTTGGAAACATTGTTTAATTATGATGAAGACGAAGTGTAGCAGCTTCCGGTATTTACGGTGTATGTCTCCATTATTTCGCCCGCCTTTAACCACCGCTCGCGGTGCTACATAGAGAATGAGATTGAGACGGACATTTGAATGAATGGTTTTCGTGAAAGAAGGAAGTCAACAAGATCAATGGTTGTTCAACATGTCTGAGGGCCAAAGGTTGTAATACAGCAGTGTAAAGAAGCATGAACTGAAACGTTACCGACCAAAACTTGCATGCTCAAACTCTTGTGTTAATGATCCTGTGACAATATACCCTGTGACATAGCCGCATCCTGAAACAAATGAGAGCACACGCCTGTCCCTCTCAACACTGGTAGAAAGTACTAGCTCAAATATTTTTTCATCGTATTTCCATCCACTTAATCCAAGCTGCGTTGCAACTTAACAAGTGTCATCACGACTTCAATACGTCGATTTTAATCAAAAATTTAAAAGCAGGAAAAAGCAGAGAACTTTGAGTAATCAGTAGACCAACTCATATAAATAAGATTTATTCAGGCTTTCTGTGCTCTTTTTCATCAGTTATCATGTAAGCGGAAGTGCACCCGCAGTCGTTAATTAAGGGCTTTGAGCACATATGTCTGTGTTATGGGGGCTGGTAAGTGGCACTTTTTATGGAAGTATCAAGACCACAGACTTAAAAACAACGTTAAATAAAATTAATGAGTGGTCTTACAAAGCCAAATGAACCCGTAAGCTAGTGCAAGCTACTTGTACACAACCCAACAGCTCCATAGGTCAAACTTGTGAAGAATGCTTTGGAAGTCCCCAGACACATGCAACTCCAATGTCCATATGAAGGATTCTAACAAAAGGAAAAGCTCAATGAACCACTGTTTTGCTATAGTGAGAAATAAACACTGCTGTATTTGGAACTGAAAAAGCGACAAATACCCGCAGTACAAAAGCAAATGTAGTTTCAAAGTTGCCGGTGAGTATTTTTCCTGTTTTTCATCCATGCCGGAAACGTGAGGAGCGCTAAAAAGTCAGGACTACAACATTCTCGACGGCAGATTTCTTCTCTCTCTCTTTTTTAGAAAGGCTCCGAGTGTGACAGCACATTTACTGAACTTTCATTTCACTTAAACTGGTCTTAAAGGAAAGAAACAGACGTTATTAACGCCAGCATTGTGGATTTTATACTCCACAAAAACTCCATGAATCTATGCACAACAGTTACTCGTGACTATGAAAAAAAGTACGCGCTAACAGCCATTCCTTGTGTTGTTTTCGTGTAGGAATAAGCGCGGAGCGCAGCTTCAATCCTGCATTTCCGTTTTATTTAGTGGCACAGTGCACCGGGAACACCCCGCTTCGCTCAGTTTCCCACGCCACAAATATTACAGTCTCAGATGGAGCCTAGCACCGGCAAAGCGAGTATTCGCGAAACGGCATTCCAACCCAACAAGGGCACCACGCTGCATCAAATCCGATGGCTCTAATTAGAGTACCGAATGGGTGCATTTATACTGTGCAAGCACAAACAAACTGCATGGTTCTGCTACCACGAGCACGCCGTTTGCCGTGTTCATGTCCTTGCTTGGATCGCTAACTAGTAGCCTTGTCTTTTTATCCATTCATTTTGTGGATATTGCGTCCTCTTGTGTGCACTGAAAAGCTTGAAGAAGTAAGGGAGCTGCCACTTCCTTGTTTGTGCGACGTGGTGCGTGTTTTCGGAAATTTCTGACGCTACAACAGCAACGTGCTTCCATAAAAGCCATGCCCCTGTGTCTGCGTCCCGACTTCCGGCATTCCCGCAAAGCAAAAGAACCCATCTCGAGTTAGTCTTTTCTTTGTTACCTCGACCATAAGTCGCAGTCATAACTAGTGCGTGCGAAAACGCATTTTTAAGGCCTGTAATGTTTCTATGCAAGGTCTTTCCAAGCAACTCCTATGCTAAGCGCCGCAAAACCTCATTTTAAAATCATAACGAGTATTCATTGCGAGACAGGACACCGCGCGTGTGAGGTGCTTAGTTGTTATTAAACGTGATGGCGTTGGAAGTTCCGCTGTAGCGCTAATATATTGTTACGCGCTGTTCCGCACAGTTAGTAACGCATCCTGCCGAGCCTGGAGGAATGCACGAAGAAGATGGTGAAGACGACGATAAGAGCAGCGCTCGTGCTGATGCTCCCCCATCTTGTCTGCTGCTGCCTTTCCTTGCATATATTGTGTAAATATAATTTCTACACTGCTCTGGTTATACTTATCCCCGTAGCAATATGAAAACACGCTGCGGTCCGCCGCGGTGGTGTAGTGGTTACGGTACTCGGCTGCCGCCCAAAAAACGCGGGTTCGATAGCGGCCGCGCCGGTCGTATTTTCGACGGAGGCAAAAATGTCAGAGGCCCGTGTACTGTGCGTTGTCAGTGCACATTAAGGAACCCCAGTGGTCAAAATTTCCGGAGCCCTCCACTACGAACTTTCACTCCTTTCTATCTCTTTCAGTCCATTTCCCCCACCCCCACGGACGCTTAGCCGTGCTGCCGACCAGGGCTGCGGAAATTAGCGTCCTCTCCTTAACCAAACCGCAATCAAACATTCTGCAAAGGCGATTGCAGCTCTTGTGTAAACTTGCATAATCATTCTAGTAGCCTAGGGTTAACACACGACATTCCGCACATTTAGTTCATTATGGAAGAAAAAAAGAGTATGGGAAGCAGGCGATATTCGTGGCACGAACTGAGTGCGCTGACAAGTTTAAGAGACTGGTGTACGTATGTTTCTAACCACGATTTTTTAGCTTCGGCCCGCGCCAGCCTGCTGCTATCCACAACCTGAAGAGATTGGTTACCTCGGCCTTACAATGGTCACGGGAGAACAGGGTCCTTATTTTAAAAAAATTGGTATACAAAGCTATTCCTATATGCAGCTTTCTTATCTTTTGTACAGTCAAGCTGTACAGTCAAGCAAACCTGCGGGAATCCGTGGCATGTTGGCACAAGAAATCAAGTTTTCTTAGGCTCCTTGACAGACGGTATCCTTCCACTCTGCCGGCAAGCGCATGCGTCTCAGGGAAACAGCACGCAATTAATAAAACAATATACAATGGTCTTGGGGCCCACATTTGCTTTGTGTGTTTACGTGACCATCGCACGTTTCAGCTACGCTATACAACTTTCCTACATGAGCCATACATCGATGCCATTTGTCCTATCGTTCTATTTACGTAACATTTTAGTAAGTTTCTTGTTTCTTTGTTCTTGAACTGCCTTTTCTCTGCTGTTATTTCGATTTTCTTAAGCTTCGAAGTTTCGAGTTTATTAACGCTGCCATGTATGTGGGCCCTCACGCACGTTCAGGCTCTTTTGTAACCGCTTGTCGTCTTAGGGCCCCCAACTGTCATTGGAGATAAAGAACTCATTATTTATTTATTTATTTATTTATTTATTTATTTATTTATTTATTTATTTATTTATTTATTGAAATGAAGTGGCTTATCTTGCCTCTGGAAAATTTCTTCTCAGCAATACATTCGTGTTTGGACGTGAACTGTTTGTCTTACCCACGTGCATCCATGGACTACTTCTTGGTTGGGACTTCCTGCACTCCAACAATCCTCCGCCGATCTCTATCGTAGCCATTTGCCCTTCTTCGTCACCAGTCCCAGCCTCAGGTTCAGATTCTCTTTTTTTTTTTTTCGATCAGACCCATAATCGCTTGCGGCGTTAAAGCAACTCAGTCCCTGGCCCTTTTGCCTAAGCATGAATCCTGCTTTGATAGTTGTTCCATCGCATTGGCCCAGACTCCTGTGGCTGCACACTGCATCCAAACCGAAGGCTCTGCTATTATACAATGTGGCGTTTTGGGCTAGTTGGTTCCTTGAACGAAATGGTGTCATAGCGCGAGCAGAAAAGGACGCGCTGTGACACAATTTCGGCTATTATACGCCGTCGCGCACATTGTGTCTCGCAGTGGAAACGCAAAGTCGTAGAAGAACAAGTCGATGACATGCCAGCGCGCAAGAGTATACGGCCTTTGTCCAGTTCCTCGGCCTTGCCTGTCGTTCGGGTGAAGAAAAAATGACACCATCTCCCCGAAGGGGACCATGGGGTGATGCGGAGCATCGCTGGGAGTCTCAACGGTGCATTTAACGGCGGTTTTTACGGGTTTGCAGTGTTTTCGGTGTTACTTTTGCGGTGAACCTTGCGTGCTATTACGTTGTTAACTTGGTTTGTTACCACGCATCGCGTGACCGTTGTCAGAGTGTGGGTTGATGCTTATCCGTACTTGCGTCAACCCACTCGCTGACGGAACTGTTGCTTCCATCACACAACACCACCAACTTCTTTCATCGGAGAAAAAGGATACTACTGAATCGAAGCGCGCGCGCTCTCTCTACCCACTTTATTGCAGCAGCTGTTGGAGAGAGGGAAAGGAGAGGGGGGTCGCGCATGCGTAGTGTGAGTGCGGACGCCGGACGCGTGACATACCCGCGAGCAAGAGATGCTCCGCATCTAAAAGGTGGCTCCATCCGTTTATCCATTGATTATAGACCGCTCAGTAAGATTACACGTGGCATATGTTATCCCGTGCCTCGAATTGACGACGCCTTGGAAACGCTGCAAGGGCAGAATATTTTTCTAGTGAGCGGGTTAGGGGGAAATCGGTGCTCACTCTTGCTTTATAAGCTGGTTCTCGCTCACTGTATGTTACTGTGAATGCTACGCTCATATGGTGAAAATTCGTCCACGCGTGTACCCAAGAGCGGAAAATGGGGTCCTGTAGGTGGGCTCTGTGAGCAAACGTAGCTTCCTTGGCAACTCGAAGGTGTCATAGTCGATATGTCACGGCAGGTTCTGCGCAGTGGTTTAAGCGTTGATGTGCGAACTCACAACATGGTCTTTGACACCATACTGGCGTCTGCCATGTCATCTCAATGTCGTGTGTTAAGCAGCTTTGACGGCCTTCCACCCTACCGAGTGGAATTGCTCGCAAGTCTGCAGCATAATGCGGCCTCGATAGGCTATCGCAACAGATTCCAGCCAGTTATGGGATCGGACCTCACTGGAATATTTATATAACCAGAGCCATGATGGATGCAGAATACAAAAATTCATCAGCCGTTTCCCCCTTCGGGAAAATGGAGGCAAGCGAAGCTTGGCCTCTGAGCGCCTGACCTAGTTTTCGTTTCTTTCTTTACTTATTTCTTTCTTTATTTCAGTTTGTTTGTCTATGTTTCATTCGTCTTTCCTTTTATTTGTTGCTTTCTTTCGTTCTTGCTCTTTCTCATCACCTTTTTCTTTCTTTCCTTCTTTCTTTCAGTACGTCTGTTTGTGTTACATTTCTTTATTTGCTTTCTTTCATTCTCACTTTTCTTGTTCGCATTTTTCCTTCTTTCTTTCTTTGTCTCTTTCTTTCTTTCATTCCATCTTCCTTTCTTTGGTATAAAATCTAAGGGATTCACATGGCTCAAGTACGTTCAACATCTTCGTTTTCTGAGCGTGCACGTAAGAGCGCACGCGTGTTACGGGCATGCGCCTTGTTTTTCGTCAGCTGTTTTCTTCCTTTTTCTTCTTTTTCCGCGTACGTGTCACAACGCTGACACTTGCGAGGCATAACACGCTCAGCTTGAAAATCGCAGTGCCACGTACGCGTAGGCGCAGACTTCGAACTTGCGCTTAATACAAAGAAGCCTTATTATATATCTCAATATATAATCAATACATGCATAAAGCCCCAGTTCGTTTCTTCGCGTACCGACAAATTTTCTTTTCAAATAATTGATTTACTTCGCAACCCCCCCCCCCCCCCAATAAATTTTACGTCAATGCGAGCCATCATCTATGGCGTATCCCTTGCAGCATTCGTGTTAACTCCGACAGCAACTACGTCGGATCTCTCGACTCGTGGGACGTATAAGGCGTTTGCCTTCACAGAAAAAAAGCTCAAGATAAAGAAAATGCGCGGCCGTTTGTATGCACGTTCCGGGGAGAAGCCGTATGCACTCTACTCAGCAGAAGAAAGCGCTGCACGAAACAGCAAAATAAAGATGTCGCGTGCACGGCGGAGCAAGGCAAATATGTGCGCAGTAGTACTGCACAGACATGCAAATACATTATACGACGGGGAACGAAATGCAGGACCCGTGCCATCGTAGGTTATTCTCATTGGATATTCCGTCCGCATCGCTGGACTCCAAGGGAAGCTATAAGAGTTGTTGGTAGAGAGTCGCGGACATGTCGTCTCGCATACGCCCGTTAAACTCGGGAAGGTCTTCTTGAAATATGAAGGTTCAGCGAGCAGCACGAGGACGGGACGTATGCGTAAAATGCATTCGAGCGACGCAGTGAGGATCGAGGAATTTGATCAGTTTCTTCGTTTGTTAGTTTTTCGTCACTCAGTGCTACAGAATTCCTTTTATGTTGTTTATTGAAAGTAGATTTCGTAATGGTTCACTTACACTTGAAGTTAATATATACGTATACACTCCAAAAAGACGGTGATAGTCAGCCAAAAGATAAACATTCGTAGAAGTCCCCATCTCTTCTCTGAGAGACGTGAATACGAATGCTTTATCGCTTGACGATGGGCTTCGAAGCCGGGACCTTGGGGTTCTGGCTTGAGCTTGTGGTTTC
Organism: Hyalomma asiaticum; assembly: GCA_013339685.2. Lineage (NCBI taxonomy): Eukaryota > Metazoa > Arthropoda > Arachnida > Ixodida > Ixodidae > Hyalomma > Hyalomma asiaticum. Next base: position 33,908,021 of record CM023483.1, on the reverse strand, counting down.
GAGTCTCATACCTGTGTATGTACCATACCTTCCAATGTCTAGTTCACTATCACATCCAATCCCATATGGCGCATACTCGCATATTTCCGCACAATTATATATGGGCCACAGTGACTAACGTGATTGATAGCGGCATTGACATGACTGATAGGACATGACGTCACCAACTTAACACGCTTGTCATTTACGCCACAATAAAAAACAATAAGATCAAGTAGAACTCGGGCCCGCGTTCTTCGGCCAAAGGTGTTAAGGTGCGAACCACATTTGCTTGAATGCTAGCCTTTAGCTAAAACTTACGTCATTCAAGAAACAGCTAAAATAGGTGTCGCAGATATAACATCCCACCAAAGGCCTAAACAGTAGTCGTAATAGTATATTGAGAAAGGGACAGGTCAAGAAGTCTTTATGACTTTGCAGCACGGCTTTGCAGCCGTCTTAGCATGTGATAAGGGACCTGTGGATTTTTTTTTCTTTTGTTTAGTGCTTCGCGCAAGTCAATACGCCTCAGAAAACGCATCAGCTCCAGCTATCCCAACCTTCTCTATTCGTTAATCGCATACTACCGTCTATATAGTTCCCTGCCCCAACATCCGCCTATTACCTTAGACATACATTGGCCCCGAAGCGGGATAAATTAATCGTGCTTTATGTACGCATTCAATATGCTGCTCTAAACGAATGTCATTCATTCATTATCGTCATTTGGCCTCTCTCGCAGCACCATTCTAAGCCCGCTTTGATATCGTCTGCACCCGCGGGCTTCTCTCAGCCGCCTTCGTCTCTAAGCACCACCAATAAAGGAGCCCGACCTGTCTCTACTGTCACAAAGCTCTCGCTGGCATCAGCAGCGCAAGTCAGGGCGTCTTTTGTCTCCCCTATCACTTCCATTCACTGCGAGCGCCTTCGCCGTGCAGTAGATGGATAGGCTATATATTTTTGTTTCATGCACGATCTTTTCGTGTTTCTTCTTCTTTTGCCTTCTCCGTGAAGTGAATGAATAGACTATATTTTGTCTTGTGCAGTCTTCCCGCCTTTTTCTTTCCTTTTTCAGCTTTCTTTGTTTCATCGGCGTACCACGTTCCCCCGCGGCACATAATGCCCTTGAGCAATGTTCGCCTTCTGCAAGAGCTGCAGCCTCATTTGGACGTCTTCGTTTGCCAGTGCTCTGGAGCATGGCTGAGGAAAGTGCTCAATAAGCACATTTCCTCCTTTCCTCGCATTCATCGCCTACGGACTCGCATGAACAGTCACGTTTTGCTTTGCGTCCTTGCTGCTGCTGCAACGTCTCCCGGCTTGGCTGATAACGGCTGCTTTGTCCAAGCTGATCTAAGAGTGTAGCATTACCTTTCTGCGCATTGTGCGATGACATAGTCAGTACCTATAGGAAGGGCATTATAAGGCTAGAATTAGTTTCGCCGAGCACTCGATGAGTTCGTTGCTTACTATATTGTCATGCGCTTACAGCTAGAGCGGTAAGGAGAGCAACCGTAACGCGATTAAACTTTATAAGTCGCCAGTTTTACTAAAGTAATTGATCAACCAACGTCATTGACGTTAGGCCTCACAGAAGATTGCAAACTGCTTTACCATTGCCCTTTTTTACCGTCTTTAATAAGCCGCGTACCTATGTTCTCATCTGCGACAAGCAACACGCTGTCAGGCACTGGACAAGAGCGATGGCTGTCGGCCCGATGTATGATAAACGTTTTTCTTAGAACGTACTTTTATTATTCATATGTCGATCACTGCGATTTCCTGCTTTTCCGTTTGCCGCCTCCTGTTTTCATCCGTTGTTTCCTTATTGTTACACCTGCGCCTCTGCAAAGCCTCCCCATACACAAGTCTGCATGATTCATTTATGGCCATCTGGTGAATTTCCATAATTCTGAGCTGTCAGCGCATTGTGCGTCTTCTTCTATCGGCCTCATCTTCAGTATAATGTGCCCGTGTACTTGACGTCATCCGTCAGAGTGTGAGCACGTGGTTCCTCAACATTAGCTGCCATAAGAAAGGTTAACAAGAGTGATATCTACCAGTAGTACAGTGTACACCGCTATAGAGATTGCAAGGTCACCTTGTGTATTGGACGGGCGAGTTTTTCACGGGGTCTCCCTCTTTTCGATTCAGGAGGACTTGTTTTAAGGCATTTGTAGTAAAGTGAACGCATGAATATAAGAAAAAGACGGATGCGGTTGTGTTTCACGCTGGAGCCGCCGGAGTGCGCTTACACATGTATTGTTGGTGACACCAGCTACGCATTCAGGTAAAATATGAAACATTATATGCGGCTACCCGAGCTGTCTTGCCCCGCCACGGTGGTCTAGTCGCTATGGTACTCGGCTGCTGATCCGAGGGTCGCGGGATCGAATCCCGGCCGCGGAGGCTGCATTTCGATGGAGGCAAAATGTCTAGGCCCGCGCACTGTGCGATGTCAGCGCACGTTAAAGAACCCCAGGTAGTCGAAATTTCCGGAGCCCTCCACTACGGCGTCTCTCATAATTATATCTGGTTTTGGGACGTAGAACCTCAGAAATCATCATACGAGCTGTCTTTGTAATATACCAAGACAGAATGAGTGCAGGTAGTGAATGCACCTGGTAGACGCTTAGCCACGCCTTTTGTGTCGCCTGTGGCTTGGGGTTGCCTTCACGAAGGCCTACTCATTTCGCATTGGAATGACGAACGACCCTAAGTGTGAGAACTGCGGTTGCGACGAAACGATACGTCATCTTCTTTGTGAGTGTCCCCGTTACAGTGGCCCTAGGAAAGAACTTACCGCTGCTCTAGACAGACTTGACAGCCGCCCTTTGTCCGAGCAACGAGTTTTGGGACACTGGCCAGGACCATCGTCAGCACGGAAAGCGCTGAACGCGCTGTTACGATTTTTAAGGACGAGCGGTCTAAAGGACAGACTCTAAGCAGTGTCGCGTTTCCTTTCTTTTTCTGTGCGTGTTTTTTTTTCTCTATCTTTTTCTTTTCTCTTGTCGTGTCTCCTTTCTATTGTCTTTCATTCCCCTCACCCCACTTCCCCTGCACAGGGTAGCCAGCCGGTCTCAGCACTGGCTAACCTCCCTGTCTTTCCTCCCTCCTTTCTCCTCCTCCTCCTTGAAATTGCAAGAAAGGAAGCAGGTACACCACCGGCGTGGTTGCACTTGCATATATATCAATTTGCATGTGAGCTTCCAAGAGCGCTCGCGAGTCCAGGTGTGTGTGTGTGTGTGTGTGTGTGTGTGTGTGTGTGTGTGTGTGTGTGTGTGTGTGTGTGTGTGTGTGTGTGTGTGTGTGTGTGTGTGTGTGTGTGTGTGTGTGTGTGTGTGTGTGTGCATCCTGCTCTGCTACGCATGTGCGAAATTTTCTGTGTCTGCAAACATAAATGATATTATAAATGAAAAATGAATTATCAGTGTAGCGCTATCCAGTCAAGTTTATTTCTCCTCCTTCTCGATGCCCTAGAATCTATCATTTCGTTATGAAAAGGAAGCGAGGCTGAAATAGCGAGGGAGTGGAACACAGCAAGCGCAACAGCCTACGCAGCGTCGAACTCAAGCAAGCGTTGATCACTCGTCTGCACGAATGAGCGCAGAGTAGTTGTTTCTTTGGCTAGTGTTAATCTCTTCAAGTGTTGTGCGTTATTTAAAGTCATTTAACAGGTTCAACCGCTTTCTGTTATCTTTCTGAACCCGTTTCATTTTCTTTCTGATAAATTTCGACCCGCGTGAAATCCCGTTCGAATAAAAAGAATATTCAATACTTAACAATTATCAGTTACACGTGGCCTGTATGTGCACTAGCGCAGTGAACTTACTGCGCAAATGCGCCTCGATCATTTGTAGAACAAATAAGCGATGGTACTGACATATCGTTCGTCAGCGGTACGACTTCACCACGCTTTCCACTCGAAACATTTTACGACGCCTTCTGAATATCATTCACATCCAAAAGTTAAGGTTCACACCTCATTTGAACACACCGAACAAATATTCAACACAAACAAGAAGTATCCAACTTCAGTGTTCAAGAAGCGCGCACAATCTTAGTTCTGTAGGCCTTCTGTGTGTTCGTGCTGTTTCGTGTTTCTACCAAATCTATGAAAACACAGTGCTTTCAATATACTAACACTACCAAGAGAATCGCACGCCGTGTATTTCTGAGAACGGAACAGTATATTATTACACGATGTGTCGTTGACAAAGCATGCTTGTTTCAGGCGCATCTTTTGTTCGAAATACGCTCGCTCTGCACGCCGACTGGCAGCGCGGACCATGCTACAAGATCCGTTGCACACATTCCTTCCTGTTGGAGAAGCTCACTGCTTAGTCTATTCATCCTACCGTAGCCCCGGAACACTTGGTACTGAGGCGTTCCAATACCATTCCACGAAGTACAAAGCAGCTTGCGAGAGCCAATAGTTAGAAGTTATGTTCGTACATAGCATGCGACCTGAAAAATATCTCTCCTTGCCACACAGCGGAGCCTCTTGGTTTGATTTGAGGCACATAAAAAATGTTCAGGAGTGTATCAAGCTGTTGTAAAAAGAGTACAATGAGCAAACACAAAATACGTCTTTCTTCCGAGCGACCTTCTGTTAAGCAGCTTTTGACTTATCTATTTAGAGAGGTTTGGTACATTCCTTCCTAATTTTTCGATGACTGGAAGTCTCCTTCAGAACTAACTTTTTTTTGTGCCTGCAACGTTTAGCACGGGCCTTTCTGCGCGGTTTTCATTATTTTTTTTTGATGATTGCCACGACGTGACGAGAATGAAGGTATTCCGAGAGTAGAGCCACTTTATATATATATATATATATATATATATATATATAGAAAGAGAGAGAGAGAGAGAGAGAGAGAGAGAGAGATGAGTAGTAGACCCTCGGAATTGGCAACAAAAATGCGTGCGGAAGGTGTTTATTCACCGTTTCAGCCGGAGACCGGCCTTCATCAGGAAGGCCGGTCTCCGGCTCAGACCGGCCTTCATCAGGCCTTCATCAGGATTCCTGATGAAGGCCGGTCTCCGGCTGAAACGTTGAATAAACGCTTTCCGCATTTTTGTTGCCAATTCCGAGGGTCTACTACTCATCTCTGCCTTCACGCCTCCGGCCTATCAACCACCATGACTGCTATATATATATATATATATATATATATATATATATATATATATATATATATAGGCGGGCATGATGGCGAGGAGTGGCCGTTGGCGTTACGTAAAGTGAAGTAGATCCTCCTCCGAACAGTACAAACGGAAGATTTATTTGATGCAACGTTTCGACCGGAGTCCGGTCTTCTTCAAGCATACCTTCAGGTATGCCTGAAGGTATGCCTGCTCAAAAGATGAAGATTTTGACTCGGCCGCCCTGAATCTAAAAACCGTCCTTCACAAACAAAAGTATCCGCCACGTGTTATCGACGACGCCATCCAGAGGGCCAAAACGCTGAACCAACAAGACCTCGTTTCGAACCGTCCCACACAACGCGACTCTCAACGTACAAACCTGTGCTTAACGTACAGCACGAATTCCCCCAATGTCAACACAATCCTAAGGCGCCACTACAACATTATAGAACAAAGCGAGCGACTTAAGCGTGCATTTCCATCCTCCCCTTCCGTTACCTACAGACGATCACGTAACCTCAGGGACACCCTTGTGAATTCGCGATTAAATACATCACGGCCACACAACGGATGCAGGCCATGCCTCAAACCAAGGTGTCTTGTCTGTAAAACAATGCAGCAGACAAGTACTGCCCACAGCTCCCAATCACAGTACTCTGTGAAAATTCGCGGTAGTTTAACATGCGATTCCTCGAATGTTATCTATCTGCTGGAGTGTACTGTATGTAGAATGCAGTACATAGGTCAAACAGAAACCTCATTCAGGCTCCGCTTCAACAACCACAAAGCCCATGCCAAATCTATTCCAAATCTACCTCTCTCGAAACATCTAAACCTCCCAAACCATTCATTCGATAAACTAACAGTGACGCTATTAGAAACGGGCTTCAAGTCAAAGCGAGAACGTGAGCAACGAGAATCATATCTAATATACCGGTTCAAAACGATCGAGAAAGGTATAAATGAGAACCCGGGAACCATCGCAATAATAAAATCATTGGCAAGCGTTTAACCTGTGGCACCGTAGGTACAGCGGGAACCGGACTATTGAAATATGACGCGTTCTTCAAAGCGAATCATGTAAACCTGTTCGATGATATTTCCCTTTTTGTTTTTTTTTATCTTCCTGACCATTCATCTTTTACATGCCTTATTCTAATTATTTCTCTGAAACTTTTCTTTTTTTTCCTCTTTCCTCCCGGATGTGGCCAAACACGCTGGCAGGTCAGTGCACGTTTTTGCCCGTCCGGGCGCAGACTTCTAGGCGCCATCGCCACTGACGTCACTGCAATTGTACTCCCCCACCCCCACCCCTCTTCTTCCTTCCTTCCCTTTTTCTGTTTTTTTTTTCTTGACATTGACACACCTGAGGGGGGCCTGAAGTGTACGCTTGACTATTGTGTCCAGCCACGGAAACCACTTCGTAAAGAGGGGAGGGAATAAAAAAGGGGGCAGAGGGGGAACACAAAAAATAATAATAATAAAAAAGAAAGGGGAGGGGGGGGAGGGACATGATGCCCGCATATGACACACGTCGTCTGCTTTTCCTCCACTCTTTGCTCAGTTTCTTTCAGGTTCTAGATCTTTCCTGTCTTCTTTCTTTTCTTATTCTTTCTTTTTTCATGTCTTTCTTCCTTCCTCTTTTATGAAAATCTCTCTCAGATAGGTATAAATAGAAGCGGAAATACAACCATAGGCATTCCTGATGAAGGCCGGTCTCCGGCTGAAACGTTGAATAAACGCTTTCCGCATTTTTGTTGCGAATTCCGAGGGTCTACTACTCATCTCTGCCTTCACGCCTCCAGCCTATTCACCACCATGACTGCTATATATATATATATATATATATATATATATATATATATATATATATATATATATATATATATATATATATATATGTGTGTGTGTGTGTGTGTGTGTGTGTGTGTGTGTGTGTGTGTGTGTGTGTGTGTGTGTGTGTACAAGCAATTCAAGAACAATCAAGAACAAGATGCGCAATGACGCTCAAAAAACGAAGTTGGCTGAATGAAGTTATGGGGCAATTTCGAAAACACGCGATGATCGATCTGACATTACTTCGTAATTGAAGAGTTGCCCTTACTTCACCCTAAATTCATGTGATGTTCTTGCGTTGTTTCCTGCGCGCGTTACCGAATTATGGGGTGCTGGTAGCGCTTATTCTTGGGGACGCTGAAAACATCTGAGATAAGACACGGAGGGCTGCTAGAAATCGTCGATGTATTTATCACATTTGAGATTGCGTCTCCAAGTAAACAATAAGGTTTTTAAACCTCATTGTTTACTTTAGAGGCTCGAGAAATGATTGCCGACTCTACGGATGTTCACGCCTATTGTGGCAATTTTAGGAACAAAATGGACTGTCGGATGTAATCTTGGCGCTGAGAGTGCGAGGCTTTCGCCGAGATTGAAGAGCTCTCCTGAACGGTTAGAACGTGGGCGGCACAATGCTTTAGATGAACACCATTGAAAACTTCGGTATTAAGGTTGTATTTTGCAGTAGGACTTCTTCTTGTAGTTGTATTTGTTATAGATGCTGTAGTTGTTTGTTACACAAACTTCTCCGAGCGTTGATATTTTGGAACACAATAAGGCCTACTAAGCGATTTATAAACTTGCTTGGGCGCGAGCTCCACACTTAAAGCGTTTCTTAGAGCGACACGGAAATGATATATTGACCTAAGCAAGTTGGAAAGATAATGTTTGCGTAACAACAAATTCGACGTTCTTGTCGAGAACATAGAAGTTGTAAGAGACAAAACGGCAAAAATTGCGAGAATCAGTAGCGTCATCTGCCCCGTAGTGACGTCAGCTAACCTATGTTGAGTACTCGGATATTGTAACAGGTCATAAATGAATAATGAATTACGCAGCCTCTGACATTAAATAAACCAGCAGTATGCCGCAGTTGTTGCAAAGTATTACAGCCGTGGAGCTCAGTGCACATAGCGTTTCAGCCGGGATCGTGACGTGAAGTCCTTTGTTCAGCTTCGAGCGATTCGGATTCAGCGGCGATACCAGTGACTTTCGGCGGCAGTTATAGACGCACCAAATTCGCTTATTGGCGCACAGGGTGCAGTGATAGACTGCAACGCAGGCAAATGATCAACCCAGTCAATTTTAATATATTCCTTCACTGTGCCTTTATATTTTTAAATAGTAAATTTCTTAGAAATGAATGAAAGTGGTGGCAACCAATGTCGCAGGCATGAATGGTGGCAAACATGAATAAAGAGATGTACAGTTACACAAAGAGACTGTGTGAAAATACTCCCGAATTTTGAAAGAAAATGCACATTTTTTTTTCATATTTCTTCCTGGTCTGTCGTAGCGCATGCGCACTTGGGTACTTTCGCAATACGGACACCTTTTTCGTGTGTTAAAGGGCATATCCGGCGTTTTTTTTTTTTTTTCACCATGTTGTAATATCAACGCTTTCCAATGGTACTGATAGTCCTGTAACCGCCAGGGCGGTTCAGTTTTCTCAGAAACGCACCAATAATTTTAAATAAGCAACTGAAAGCCGGTCTTCAAAGCGAAATCGAAACGGGTAGATGCTTCGTGGAGCGCGTGCGATGACGTCACAACCTTCCCGTCACCAGAAATATGGAACTCGCGCCAAAGAAATGGCAGTGACGAGGTCATCCGATTATATATTGAGTTATGCCAGCTTTTCTTATCTTGACAGCGACGATTTGAGCGCTGTAGTATCGCCGTTTTGCTTTTGAAGGCTCGCTGGCTCGGGTAGGCAGCGTGGAGGTGATGACGTCAAAAACACTGGGTGGCCCTGCGTGAGAATTCGTTAATGAAATTTTAAAGCTCAGTTAGAAGAAAACTAAATGACCTACATCCGCCTGATTTGGCATATATTAATACAGTACCGAGGAGAATATATATTAAAAATTTTATTGAGATCAGTGGACACTGAAAAATCGCCGGAGTTGCCCTTTAAAGGGGCTCTGCGACGCGTTTTGAACATGGCATGAAAACACCGCCATTTCATCACGGAGGCTCCCTGCGAAGATGTCAGCCGAATATTATTTCACCACGTCCAGCCGGGAATACGAAATTTGGTTTCAAAATACATGTGGAAAGCGCGCACTCGTCTTTCAGCAAAACACGCCATAACCAGCGCGGACTACGAGGTGTGTGTGGGGAGATACCATTGGCTTAATCCCGTGTGCAGCTGCTGCGGATGGCGAGAGGTGGCGCCGCGTCTCCGCAGTGACTCCGGAGGCATGCTTGTCGTCACTGCGGAAGTGCGAATACGTTCAAAGAAAAGGAGAAGAGAAAACGTTCAAGGTCATGACGCGCGCTAGCTTGGCATCTTGACCCTTGTTTACTCCCTTCTGAGCAGCGTCCACCGCGTTCGTCGCGGCGAAAGGAAAGCGAACTTCTTTAGGCGGTAGTAGTCGCTCAAAACTTACCGCTGTAGCTCCGCTAATACATAATTGATTTGAAAAAAATTTGTGGTAGGCGATTCGTGAGACAAGCTCCTTAAGCGATGCCACTCGACGGTCACTCCAAAGGTGTTGCAGGACCCTTTGAACGATTTTTGGTGGAACTACGATTGTTTACAGCGCCCACTCAATTTTGCCCATTCCGCTCCCTACCCTAAGCATTGCGGCGCTATCGCAGCAGGAGAAAACTTCTAAACATGGTGTCTGTGTTAAAGATATTTACAGCGCAACGTAAGACAAGGACGAAAGGACAAGGGAAATGACAAGATGGCGCCGTGTTCTCGTTTGCCTTCTCCTTTCGTCCTAGTCTTACGTTGCGCTGTAAATATCTTTAACACGAATCTAAACCAACTGGCACAACTTTTCATTTTAATGGTGTCTGTAGTGACAACGCTCTTATTAAAAATACTAGTACTGTGCTCTTCCTTTATTCAAAATGATTGTCCGCTATCGCGCTGTGAGTCTACTCGAGTTTCTGTTATATTAGTGATGGCCGGGTGTCAGTGCACGACATCGTCACCATTCGACGGCACTGAAAAATACAAGAATGAGTGAAAGTACCCCTTATAATAATTCAAAAACTACACTACGGTTAAGGGATAGACTTCAATATAATTTCAATCATCGTTGAACTGAATATTCTAGAAGCCCTGGTGCACGCTCTTTGTACGTTCATGGCTTGACGAACAAGACAGCTTGAGAACCCTCATACAAAATTTTAACTTGACGGCCCTCCTGTTTAGCAGATTTCGCTTTATGTCGCGGTGCAGAAATACCACCGACCACACTTTGTCTAGCATGGCGAGAACACTCTCAAAAAAAAAAAAAGAGTGTTCTCGCCATGCTAGACAAAGTGTGGTCGGTGGTATTCCTGCACCGCGACATAAAGCGAAATCTGCTAAACAGGAGGGCCAAAAAGCATCGCTCTACATGTTCACTGCACTCATAATTCTCTACCCTTTAGCTTTTATCTTGCCAGGCAGTGCAAGCTCCGGAAAGCTGCGGCAGTCACGTGAACGCAACAGATAAAATTCTAATGACATGGGACATAAGAGCAATCATCTGCGTCCTCTATAAAAAAAAATTCTAATATGTACTAAATACTAAAACAAACATTGTAGCCAGCGTTCACAAAGTCGTGTGCGTTGGCACATTCTTGTTGGTCTGTTTGGCAAGACCTGACGACTTCGAGAGAGAGGAGAGAAATTTATTACGAGAAAAACGTTGAGAAGGCGGCCTGAATCAATGCTCCGACCTGCCACTCAGGGTTGGAGTATTAACCTTACATTAATGTAAAAGACTGGTTGAACATGTTAACGTCAACGCCATATCAACGCTAGCTTCTGCAAGAAAAAAATATCCCAGGTTTAACCAAATAGGCAAGCAATGCGTAGAAAAATTGCCTTGATCATTATGACAGTTGTGGCTTTGGTTTCCTTGATCTGATAAATCACTCAGTTCGAACGACCCAACCAGCTCTTCTCGGCTGATAATTCCAATATGCAATTTATCATCGCCGTGAGTATAAAATATCCTCGCGGGAAGCTTAATGTCAGATAAGCGCGGTTCCTTTATTCTACTCATTCCCTGGCTGCAACGAGAGACCGCCTTTCGACGTTTTATATTTCGTCGTATCTCTGCTTCCGACAGCGCTAGCTTCCTATCATTCTGTATGCACTTCTTCTTTCGCTCGTTACCAATGGCAACACGTGGCTCCTGGGAGGCACCCAAATTTGATTATTGTGATTCGAGGAGACCCCGCTACTGATCTTCTTCTGCGCAGTTACGTGCCCCTGAGCGCACCTATGCCTCCACGTGCTTCCATTTCCCGTCTATTCTTCTTTGGCCACTTCCACTTCTAAGTTTGAAATATTCGCACTTTTGTCTGCCACGAAGTAGTGTAAGCCGGCCGAACTTTAACGCACGGCTGTTGCTTCGATGAAATCCATGGCCACGGTATTTTAGTTGTATTTTTTTCATTCCCTAGCTTGTTTTTTATATCCTATTACCTACGCCGTCGAAGCACTTACCGATGGACGACAGCGCCCCCCTGCCTAGCAAGTCCTTTCTCTTTTTTTTTTCAAATTATATATTAGTAGGGTGCGGAAATTGCATGCGTTCCCTTGGATACTCTATCTTAATTTTTCTTTTTGGGGTGTGCGCTGTCCTAGCTTTAAAACACGCAGTCGTTTGCAGAAACGTGTGGCCCAACTCATTTTCATTCGTTACCTAAGCGGAAATTCCGAGTTCAACGATTGAGCGTTTGCGTAGTGATCGTGAGATGCCTTAGCAAAAGGACATTACGAAGGACATTGCAAGGAGCGTTCGATCATATGGTCTGTATGTTTTCAAATTTAAAGAGAGAGAGAGAGAGAAAGAGGAAGAAAAATTGGCAGATCCCACGTGCAGTGGGAGTCAAGGAAATGCGAAGCAGGCATAAGGAACGTAAAATGGATTTTCATTGTTGTCTCGCTATACCGAGTTTGGTACATATGAAGTTAACGAAACGGCCGCAAGAGCACCAAGACTGTGGCATGTAAACCATGCCGCTCATACACGCATGTCATGATTCTAAAGTTATGACTTGTCATTTACGTTCTTCATGGAGTCGTGTTGTGCCATAGCAATTTTGGTATACATCCCTTTAAGGAAACGAGTTGCATGTAGATCATGCCACTAATGACATGCATGTCAGGATTTTCATATTATGACCTGTCATTTATGATCGTCATGCAGTCATGCTGTGCCAAACCAATTTTCGTATAGGCTCCGTGCAGTCGAGTTTTCCATGTGCGACATCAGCGCCAGAATGCACTGCTTGGCGGAGAGAAGAAGCAAAATTGGGCAGACTGTGACAGGAAAATACGCGAACGCGATGCGCGTCTTCAACTCTATAGCAGCATGCGACCGCCCGTCCCACCTTCTTTCGTTTTATTTCCTTTGAGACGCGCGCTCCAAACCTGCGGCAAACTGTTCCAAAGGGCGACGCCGCGAGCGTTCGTGTGGTTCGCAGCACGCCCGGAAAGCAGCGAAGAAACGCGCGCGTCGCTGTCGCCTCGGTTTCCACTGTGCGCGCGCGTCTCATACGTGCGACCCAAGCGGCCAATGTCAGCGATACTAAGCCGTCCGACGAGAGCTACGTAGTGACCTCTGGTCAGTAGACGGAGCCCATCCCATTAACGAAACGGCAGTATAGCTCCAGGACCATGGCATGTAAATCATGCCGGTCATGACACGCGTGTCATGATTATAATGTTCTGACCTGTCATTTACGTTCGTCATGTTGTCGTGTTGTACCATAGCAATTTTGGTATACACACCATTAACGAAACGCCTGGCATGTAAATCATGCCAGGCGTTTCGAACCATGACAGTAGGGCAGGCGAACGCCCCGGGAATGTAATTTGGCACGAGCTGTAAAGGTTGAAAATCAACCACTTGCGTCCCACCCATACTTGCATATCAAGCGGGGGTATGTGAGCCAAGGGTGATTCTAATTATAGTCATTCGTGGCGTATCTCACAAGCATGTCATACTACAGACGTCGTGACGTACCAACCACGTTAACCACACACTCACGCACTTCCATGCCAATTTTGGTATATGTCAAGTGCCCTGAGACTCGAGTTCGATTTTTATACCATACGTATTGCTGTTCATTTTTTTCTGACACCGTTTTTCAAGGTTCCTTTCACGTAAGACATAAAAGTCTTTCGCCCTAATGGAGCCATTATGTGTATGTGCGCAGGAAAATTAATTAGTTGCCAGAGTGAACAATCCCTTGCGCAAAGTATTTTAGCTTGAGAGAACGTATGGCCACAGCCCTTAAAGGCGGCTGCCAAGCTGAGACCTTAATTTTCTCGCGAGCACATCACAGGCGATAGGATTGACGGAAAATCAATAGCCCCGCCAAATGAGCGAACAGCGGTTCGTGTATTCCGTCATGAGCAATAGGAAGCGCTTTTAATTAACTTTGTTCAAGAAAAAGAAATTACGGAACAGCGGCAAAATCGACCTTGTTCGCGGTAGATTAATTGTTCCTATGTCGTGCTCAGGACATGAAGAATAACAATAAAATAAAACTGAGCAGCAAAGCACAGCGTTTTAAAGTAGGAAATAAATCAATTAAGATAATGCTCAAAGAAGGATACGAGACTCTTTGACATTGGCCTTCTTCTGCCGCATTCGTCGTTACACCCACTTTGGTACCAGTAATACGATTCGCTGTGCGTGCTTTAACACCTCTTGGCTTTGAGCTCTTCCTTAGCAGCACCACCTTATTTGTCTGTTCTTTTCTTTTTATTAGCGATTACACATTTGAGAAAAGATACATAGATGTCACACATTAGTGTTCCAAAATAAGTCATCTATAAGAGAACGAGACACGTGTAAATCTTTATTGACACCCCGAAAGATGTTAACCAGGTTCAGCACCTGGCTTGCTTCTCTGCGTGCCAGGTGGTGACTTTGTTACGTGCAGTGACCACGCATGCACAAACACAACCATTAGCTACTAAGGCAATTTTCAGGCCCAGCTTGAGGGCTAATATCTGAAAAGCTCTGCTTCTCTATAAATTTATGTCCATTTGGTAATCAGAGTAGCCACCTTATACCGGCCGCTGGAAAGTAACTAGTGCATTTCTCTTGATTACTGCACTTTAGTTAATGAACAGATCGCAAAAAAAGATGCAGGACAGGGAATGTCGCTGGAGCCATCGTTTCGACGAGTGGACTTGTCTTCGTCAGGACGGCAACTTCGCCAGGACGTCAGTTGCCATCCTGTTCCCTGTTCTCAATTGCATTTAGCGATCTTTTCATCGATTCAAGCCTCCATCTTCCCCTGAGCTTCTCTCCTAGTTTAGACTTTAGTCAGAAATATTAGTTCTCCTTGACGCCTACCAAGCAAGAATGGCAGGCCTTTCATGTACCAGTGGGGAGGTAAATCGCAAGTCGCATATCATAAAAACTCCATATGAAACAGTTGCGAAAATCGGCTTATGATACGAAATACTCGACATGAAATTGCCGATTCTTGCTGGTGTCAGTAACCATTATCCCTCATATTGAGAGAGGGAAAACGAGAACAAGCGTGACCTCCTTTTGGAACTATTTGAGTAATGAATACGCGTGCGTTGCTTTTCGACCTACTGTTTTGCCGCCATTTAATGCTCTGTTTAGACGAATAGCGCGATTTTTATTTTCTTTTTTCTTTAGATGACGGGTGTCTAGCAGAGAAGAAAAGAAAGAAGAACGAGAGAGCGCGTAGCACAGTTCACCTTGCTAGACTATGCTTCATGCATGGCGCAGGCCTGGAGATTTTAAATGCGAAGCTATTAGAGAACTTCAGTCACTTTGACCGTATCTATCTATCTATCTATCTATCTATCTATCTATCTATCTATCTATCTAGCCGCCTACGTCCCGGTACTTTCCTGGTAGCTTCGTTCACTTGCTATGCACAGAAGCTAGCATGGTAAGGTATGACTGTATGACGAACATGAATGATTGATTTTGACATCAGTAGCGTGACATATTTGTCCTGCACGTCATGATTAACGATGACACGACCACATGTGGGTCATTCTCGTATTGATCGGCCCGTGGCATACGGGTGTGCGCGACAGGCGTTCGAATTTTATACATCCTGTGTCAATCAAGGGCCAGTCAAAGCAGGCACTTAAGATCTGATTTGGAGACACTTTTCGTGGGTTAAACAACGAAAATACCATATCGAGACAGCAAACTTGCTGCAATATAGTTCGTGCCAGACCGAGACAGACAAACTTGCTCTAATGACAGGAGGCAGCCAACGATACAGTAGGAATCGAAGCCGGGTCCTCGGAGTGCCAGGCAAACACTCTACCATTCATTCTACGGCACTTCGTGCGGCGCAGTACATATTGTGATATGCTATGGTTGTTGTTATATGGTGTTTAACGTCCCAAAACCAGCTCTGATTATGAGAGACGCCGTAGTGGAGGGCTCCGGAAATTTCGACCATCTGGGGTTCTTTAACGTGCACTGACATCGCACAGCACACAGGCCTCGACATTTCGCCTCCATCGAAATGCAGCCGCCGCAGCCGGGATCAAACCCGCGTTTTTCGGGTGGCAGCCGAGTACCTTAACCATAGCGGAACGCTATAGCGTCAGTAGGCCCTGTTCGCATCCCGTTCTCATAGAAAATTAATTAAATTAGCGCCTTTTCTATAAAATGCTAGAATTAATTGAGTATGCTCGTTACAGAGTTTTTCTCGTACACTCAAATCACAGTCCCAGCATGTGTAGGCTTTTAAATGCATTTTTTAGCGAACTTCGGTGACATTGAGCGCATCTATCTATCTCTCTAGCCGCCTATTATTTTGTGCTCCCCTGGTGGTTTCGCTAATGGGATGCTTACGAAAATTAGTATGCCATAACATGACTGCCTGGCAAACATAAATGACAGGTTTTATTCCACGGCCTTTGGATCAGCAGCCGAGTACCATAGCCACTAGATCACCGTGGCGGGGCGAGATGCTAGGGTAATTGTGCTTGTCTAACATCAACTATACATTTTTATTTATTTATTTATTTATTTATTAAAGGTACTTTCAGGGCCCGAAGGCATTACAGAAAGGAGTGGTGAAAATAATAGTAAGTACAGTTAAGAGGGGAAAGAAAAAAAAATGAAAGAAAATTACAGGGCATCTTGTACAGCGAGCTTGAAATCTTGAAGGTTCGTTATACAGGCGATGGAGGCAGGAAGGTGGTTCCAGGCGGCGCTTGTTCTTGGTACAAATGAGTCGTTGCACAATCTGCTGCGACAGGATGGTAGGCCGACCTTAAAGCGATGATCAATCTTCGGTGATATGAAATGAGGTGGATGAAACAGGATATTCACCTCTACAATAACACAAGGACAAAGAAAGAAGAGACGACACAGGCGGCAGCCGCCCTTGTTATCTCTTCTTTCTTTGTGCTTGTGTAATTGTAGCGGTAAACATGTAGAGCAGTAACCAACTAAGCCAATTTGAGGTTCCTCTGCGATTGCCCTGGGTACTGCTCCCAGCGACAGACTCTCGCCGCAGACTTATCACGCCTTGATGGTCAACCGCTGTCCGAGCAAACCATATTGGAATGCCGGAACGATAGTGTCTCGCAGCGGAAAGCCACGAAGGCTGTGCTCAAGCTTTTGCGCACAACGGGCCTCATGAACCGTCTCTGACACATGCCGTGCTTGTGTGTGTGCGCGAGTTGACCTCTCTCTTTCTCGCTTTCTTCTTTTCTTCCATTCCTTTCCTGTCTCCCTTCACCCCTTCCCCAGTGCAGGGTAGCAAACTGGATATCTTCCTTCCGGTTAACTTCCCTGCCTTCCGCCCATCATCTCTCTCTCTCTCTCTCTCTTGAGGTTCTTCTGGAACATCAACTGCAGCTGCAGTGTGTGCTAAGCGCTCTCATAGGCACCGTAGTAAACAATACACACGTTCTTCGTCACCCGGCATGCTTTTCTCCAATTAGCTTCACCACATAAGAGTAATCCAACAATCGACACTTATGCGCGATAGAGCACTGTGGCGTGCATTTTATCTGCGACAAAACAGACGTCCGCGCACTGACGTGAATGCCGGCGTGACGTCGCACCATGAGCTACCCTTTAGTCATCACTGTGCTGCCGGCGTGCATGGTAAGCCTACGTTACGCGTAAAATTTAACAAAAAAAAAGATATTTATCTGATGCGTGGCATTTTTGATAGAGGCGGAAATGCTAGAGGGTTGTTTACTGTGCGATGTCAGTGCCCGTTAAAGAAAGCCACCTACGTTGTTCCTCAGCTTTTTGATCCTTAATTGTCTTGCCCCCGGCGGACGCTGAGCCATACTTCCTACAAAGGCTGCAGAGAATTACGTTCTTTCTCTTATTTAATTACACTTATAATAGAGTTCTTGTTCTTGTGCAACTTCATTCCTCTACTTTTTTGCACTGTCGACTCGACGTAATTACATTAGTTGCCTTAGTTGTGCTCGGCCTGCTTCATATTAAATCGCAAACTTGGCTATCGCAGCAATTTCACTTCGCCGTGATACAGAACTTTGTCGTTGCGTAAATGCGTAAGAAAGAAACATGGTGAGTGCAAAGGAGTACTGGAGTCAATTAAAGCAAACCTATGAGAAAACAAGGCGCCTTTTCCAGTGGCGTCTGTAAAGTTGATGGTCATCACAGCGCTTTCCGTAAGGCATGATCGGCCCGGAAGATTGAAGGAAAGCAAGGAAAAAATGAAGTTTGTCAGCATTCGCAGAGACTGTGGATCAACAATGTTCGATGGGATAGAAGGCCGACGTCACTTTTTCCGGGATGTGAAAATGACCCACATGTGATGCGTTCCCCATCATTGCTGCCACTACAAATTGCAACGTAATTTCGCCATCCATCCCTCAAAGACGGACGTATGATGGCAGCGCACGCCATCACCGATCCAAGGACAGACAGACAAAGAACAAATGCGGATATACCGCCGGGTCGTCCTGCATCCTAATGCCCGGCATCCGTGTTGTAGATTCGAGAGCTCACGCAGCACCAAATTTTCGCCGCGGCGCCATAGATCCCACTTTCGCATGATAATCTACTTCGTCTTTATTGCCGATTTCTTGCCGCTATCCCTTGTTCAGTCTTCCTGCTCATGTCTATGTTGACGTACTTTCATCGTATACCAACCTTTGTTGTTTATTTTTTCCATCAACGCCTTCATTGATAAAAACAACAAAAGGTGTACTCGGTTTATTCACTTCATTATATTTTCTTCCCTCCCTCTTTCGATTCGCCCTACGTGAGCATTTGCCCCGCACACACTTACACAGGGTACAAATGCAACGGGAAATCGCAACCTTTCGTGGTACATAAGATAAGCAAGAACACCGGGTTGCACTACAACGCTTCCGTATGAAGTGCAACACCGCTACTGCAGCCGCTCCATATGCCATTATGGCTTGCAAAGCAAACTGAATCTCAAAATCAACGCCATCAGGGCACTGGGATCACGTCGCCTCCACCATCGCCTCCCTAACCAGTACGGCGCCTGCTGGCTAAACTGGGGCGAGTATGTGTACAACTGCAGACGAGTTTATCTCGTTATCCAGCCTATCTGAACTCCGCGTATCCCGAGGCAATCAACGCCGTTGAGAACGGGGCCCCACCGGCGCTAGAGTAATAACAGTGACGAAGGCAACAGTATGGCAAGAGCGAGTATAGCGGAGGAAAGAAAGGAGTCTCCTGTTTACACGCCCGTAGGCGCGTTCGTTCCGCAGCACCGATGTTTTCTGGCCAAACTACGCAGAGCCAAGCGCTATGGCACCAGCAGTCTACGTGATCAAATGCCCTCATAATATTTCCCTGTGGCACTATCATACGCGCAATATTGTACGGCATCTTTAGTTATTCTTTTTTCCGTGCGCATAAGGAGAGCGAAGTGCTTCGAGGTTACTTATACTGGTCACATGTAAGACAAACACTACTTGGAAGAGAGATGACGAAAACATTACATGCGGGTCAATTTAGTTTGTTCTGTCCACGAGAGATGTGATCAGGGGGCATTACATGCGTGCTTTCGGGTCCTACCACACTGTGCCTGCATGGCAGTGGTTGAACAACAATATGCTTCGGATGTTTTCTTATACGCATAACGGCTCCATCTAATCGAAGTGTGGGCGCACCCATGGAATCGGTGAATCTCGTATCGGCAAAAGGAAAAGAGGGAGAAAAGCAAGTGAAAAGAAAGGTCTCTATAGTGTGGGCAGAAAAAGAAATCTTGAGCTGAAATTGACTGGTATCAGTTTTCTTTTTCAGTGCAAGTAATACCGACGACTAGACGACGCCCCTTCGCAATCGAAAACCACTATAAACGTCTCACCGAACGGGCGTACACGATGAAAATCCTTGAAGCTGTTGAAAATCATCGAATCTATACTGAAATCCTTGGACCTTCTGAGGGGCATCAATATGCCAGTCGACTGTCAAGCTTCCCAAAGAAACGTGCACAGCGTCAGCGAAAGAAAACCGTTGGTAAAACTCCACGCAAATTGAAATTGGTGCTCCTTTTGGTCCGGAATCAGACAATCCGTACTAGTGATACAACACCCGGAAAACAGTGTCTGCATTAGCGAGGCCCTCAGGTGCACTAGAACACGTGCAATGGAAATTCAACTCCATCGTCATTCCCACTGTCCCCTGCTATCCTCCCTGTTTGGGTAGGCGCGGTCGGAAATGAACAAGGGCTATGCCGCTGTGTTGACATTTGGAAACTTTGTGCAATATACGTGTAGGCAGCTAGCGCCGTGACCTCCGTTTACACCCTCTCCGAAGCTTGTCAGGGCTATTATGCTCAAATGATGTCAATCCAGATGAACTTACAAAAACGCGCGGAATTGCGGTGCGGTGTGCTATAGCCAGAATAACATACGGCACATCTGAAGCAGCATTATGGATGCTTCATTGAGAACAAAACAAATGACATAAAAGCGCTCAGTGTGTTTGGCTACTAAATCGGCTACTCCGGCGATTTTTCGGTGTTCACTGATCTTAATGAAATTCTTATCATGTATTCTCCTCGGTATTGCAATATATACGTAAACCTAGGCAGTTGCAAGTCATTTAGTTTTTCTGGAAATGAATTTTAAATTTTTTAGCCGGTTCCCCTGCAGGCCACCCTGTGTTTTTGACGTCATCACCTTCAACACTGCCTACCCGAGCCAGCGGGCCTTCAAAAGCAAAACTGCGATACTTAAGCGCTCAAGTCGTCGCTGTCAAGTTCAGAAAAGCTGGCATAACACAATACAACGTCGTCGGGTGGCCTCGCCGCTGTCGTTTTTCTGGCACCAGCTCGATATTTCTGATGGCGGGAGGCTGTGACGTCATCACCCACACTGCACGAAGCGTCTATTCATTTCGGTTTCAGTTTGAACACGCTTCTCAGTCGGTCATTTAAAACTATTGGTGTGTCTCTGAGCAAACTGAACCACCTTGGCTGCTGCAGAACTATCAGTACCATTGGGTAACATCGATACAAGAACATGATGAAAAAACTGCGGGAGTTGCCCTTTAAGGTGAAAGGTACGCTCTGCCCTGTGTTTGCTCGGCGATCCTTGAAAGACTCTGGCCCACGGTGAAACCCTACGGGAACGGTATCCCGGTTTATAATATTATGACCGCTCGGGCAACGCGAATTGTTTTAAAGCAGGGTTATTTTACAACGAAGCTGTCAAAGCCTCGCCAGGTTGATCTTGACGTCCGCAAGATCGAGCGAAGTGGAGAGAGAGAGTAAAATGAGGAGAGGAGGTGCAGATGGTGAAAGAAGGAGAGACACACAGACAGCGAGAGAGATAAAAAAATGAAGTTAAACAAAATAATATTGCGCGGTGTAGCGGGATTCGATCCCGGCTACCCAAGGGTCGAAGGCGAGCATCGTACCAAATAAGTTTGATACCTACGCCTGCGGAACGTACATTGATGGGAACCATATGATTATGTTGCACCGACGATGATGTAGATAGATAGATAGATAGATAGATAGATAGATAGATAGATAGATAGATAGATAGATAGATAGATAGATAGATAGATAGATAGATAGATAGATAGATAGATAGATAGATCAAAATGAAAAAGGAAAGCAGACATAGAAGGGATGTGGAGTCAGTGAAGGCTACGATTACTTTATAGTAGATGAAATAAATACTTGATTTGCATGAACAACGATGATTTCTTGATTTCTTTACGTATTTGTGGCTTATATATAGTGCAAGAAAAGTTAGCTGTGGCGTTGCTGAAAAGCAATTCTCCTTTGCTTGACTTGACTTTGCAATGGTTTGCTAAGCCCCGCAGCTCCACCGGTCATTGGTGTTTGCGATAGCATATAATTACGTCTAATTTCATTCCTTCTTGTAATAAAGTAAACCTTAAACAGCGAGTGGTACCCTCAAGTAACGACCTCATCCATGCCGCGCGGAGTTCCCAGTTAATTGATTTTCGACTAATTGAACGGAGCTGCCGCCGTACCGTCTGCGAGTGGCAGTTCTTTTCGAAATCCCTTCCATCTGGTCATGTTTTCATTACCAGTAACTTCGTATATATGTTCCTCGCAATCTTGAGGAACGTGCCTCGAAAGTCTAATGACAGCGTGAATCCATTATGGTTCTTGGACTTCATGAGCAGGTACTGCTAGCAGTTGCACGTCTATAAGGAAGTACCAAGTTGTAATTTCAAGTGATAGCAGGAAGTCTGAGGTTGTGAAAGCAATGTTCTGTAAAGCAAGTCGATGCAATTAGGCACCGCACCCACTTTACTTCTCATTATTTTTTAGCGGCTGGCAAGATTATACTTTTACTAATTCTAATAATAATTTTAGGATACGCTCGTAAATTCTTCATTCGTTTTTAAAGTCACAAGTGGAGAGACGGGGACGTCTGCATTCAGGTATGTTTACTCCTGTTAGGCAAAAATATGTGAATGCACAAGGCATTACAATTATGTAGAGATGCGCCCACTAATAGTCTAGACTATTATTTTTACTTCCCACAAAGACAGAGGAACTGAGGAAACAAGACATTTGCCCTTACCCAGAGATAATTCTCACTCGTCAGCCTAGCCAAGCTTTTATGCCCTTCGCCGCTGAGTGGCGTCATGGGTTTGATTCCTGGACAAGAGGGCCAAATTTCAGCGGAGACGAAGTACATGAATGCTAGTGTTTTTATGTGTAGGTGAAATAAGAAAGGCTAAAGTTACTCCTGAGGCCTCTCCTCCCTCCTCCTCCTACAATGTGGCTCATAGTGGCATAATCTTGGCACGTAAAACCGAGAATCACTTAAATGCGAAGCATTTCTTGGCGAACATCAGCAACTTTGACCGGATCTATCTATCTATCTATCTATCTATCTATCTATCTATCTATCTATCTATCTATCTATCTATCTATCTATCTATCTATCTATCTATCTAATCTATCTATCTATCTATCTATCTAGCCACTTACGTGTCGGTTCTCTCCTGGCCGTCTTGTGTTCTTTGTATGCTAGGGCACGAACGTATTATAAACATGAATGATTAACCTTGGCATGGCTTACGTGATATGCTGATCACGCGGGTAACGATTAGCGATGAAACGACCCCTTGTGGGTCATACTGGCAGTGTTAGGCCAGTGGAATGTGGGTATGCGCCACAGGTAACGGAATGTTTACGTTACCGCCTACTTCAATCAAGATCCAGCTAAAATAGACGCTGGACATTTGGTGTGAACACACGTTGCTTTGGTTTAAAGAAGACATGAGATGCCGTTTTTTTTTATAAGCGTAAGAAAGAAATACAGGAAAGCGTGCTGCAATGATCGAAGGTAAGAATTTAATCTAGGACAACGAGGTCCCACGCAAGCACCATATCACTCGTCCACTGCGGAGTTTCTCACGCAGCAAAATGTGCAGTAAAATGTGCGTCAGCCTATGTGGTTGGCGGAGGTGCTTGTCTAGCGGGAACTGCTGCTGTGGCTTGTGTTAACAGCCTTTATAGCTATGTCATACACAGTAGATATGTATTTCTGTTACCCAGCGTGCTCAGCATGCGTTTGCTCAACTTTGCCAGACACCGTTGCAATATTCGCACTGACTACGCTTATGGTATGCAAATCAGTGCACCGTAGCCCGCATACCTCTTCGAAAAATCATACGTTTGTGCACGTTAGTGCACAGACGCCACTGGGCACCACACTGCTGTCGATGTACCTGCTGCTAAGCCGACGTTACGCATACAACCAGTCAGTTTGCGCAAAGACGTTGATCCTTCTTGTAACACTCGGCAGATTCCCACAGTAGGTGGTATCTGCCGGACTTTTATCATAACTCAAACAGTTTAAGTTCTGTATTCCTTTGTTTAATCTTTGCGTTTGTTAATTATTACACTGTGCTGAAACGGCAGTGGATGTTTGAGTATTTTTCGAAGCCGGTGGGCGAATGTTGAAGGTGGGCCTTCAGTACGTTTTGCGTTTTCATCTGCGTAGAGGGACCAGATAAGTCTGGTGAACTAAGCACGCGAAGAGGCATTAGCCAACGGCCCCTAGGCTTGAGAAAGCCGCCTACCTCTGGGAAAGGAATAACTTTATCTGTTTGAAATGCTTATTCGTTCTCGTCGTTGCTTATAGCGCCTCTGCACCGGGCAGAGTTCCGCTGACGCGGCTGGGGCTGGACGTTGTTCGTGCAGTAACTAGCGAAGCGTACACAGTTCTGTCGTCCCGCAGTTTTCTTCCGTGTCGTAGGTTGTTCTAGGTTCCGAAAGTTGTTCTCAAGTGGTTCACTAGTGCAACAGCTCACCGAAACACAACTTGTTTATCAATGTTAACTCCATGGTTCACTAATTTCCTTGCAGGTACACTACGCCGTTTACGTAATTGTGGCCTATGACGGGGTGCGTGGCGCGTACACTCCTGAGGATGCCAGACCATAAAATGACATTACTATGCGGCATTAGGCCAGCGATTTCGTAAGCTTGTTTATGTAAACAGGCTTGCAGCTCGCCGCCTTCTATCCTAAATACGATCTTGCACCCATATGAACACACATATGTAGTTCAAGAGACCATAAATATATCTGATGGCGCTCTTCGACACTTGTATCAATAATTTCTTGGTTTTTACGTCTTAAAACCGCGATATCATTATGAGAGCCACTACAGTGGAGGGCTGGAGAACTTTCGACTACCTCGGGTTCAATGACGTCCACTGACATCTAGAAGTAAACGGGTCTCAACATTTCGCCACCATCGAAATGCAGCCACCGCGGCCGGAATTTTATCCCGCGGCCTTTGGATCAGCAGACGAGTGCCATAGCCACTTTACCACCGTGGCGGGGCATCGACACTTGTATTTTACCACTGTGAATTCACTGGTTCTTGCCTGCAAGTAAGCAGATGACAACGCCTAGTCAGGGTGTTCATTCGTATGGGCTTCGAGCAGACATCCCCTTGCAGCAGAATTCATTGACCAAGTGTGTGAGCATAATTATGTCCTTTAGATTTTTCATGACTGTGTAATATCCAGTATGATAAAAGAAGCCTTTTCAAGGCTTAGTTGGTGCAAAGGTTAAATTATTCGAGGGCCCAAAGGTAGAAAGATTGCGCGAAGGAAAAGTAACTTCATTTCATAGATGTACTTTTACTGTTTGCAATAATGCATTGATTGATTGATTGATTGATTGATTGATTGATTGATTGATTGATTGATTGATTGATTGATTGATTGATTGATTGATTGATTGATTGATTGTCCCGTGTATACCCTTTCCCTTCCGTGTCATGTCTCTCGAATTTGTAAATTATGTTTTGTATTTACTATCAGCATCGAGGAAATTTTCGTCCGAGTATTAAACTTGTATGGTATTGCTGAACGCTGTTTTATAAATGCGAAAACGTGAAAATCGTTATTTCTAAAATTTCTTGGATACCTTAATACGCATTTGCGTAGAAGGCAGAGCACGGCTAAACTTGGCAAGAAATCGCTCCAGACGATGTATTCACCTCCTGCGAATACGTTTCGTCGACAATACCACTTCATTTTTGTGGAAGTTTGTCTTTAAAACGCGTGCACTTCGTACCCAAATATAGCAAGAGCGGTATTATGACCTATTTTCTCCGGTTATTATGCAGTAATATCTGTTGCCTAAGGCATCAGAAATAATTATTAAAGCTGGCATCCTACAGAGGCACGCGTTCACGTTATCGTCTACGTGGCTAAGATCAGCGAACTTACAAAAGAAAAACTTGACTGCCAGCAAATATGCTGGTCGAGACGCTCTCCAGGCACAGAAGATGTGAAAATTATGACAGGCTCGCTATCAAGACCGATGTTGCGATATAGAAAGATGGGCGAAAGCGGGAGCGGGGGAGGTTTATTTACGTAATATATCCATTAGGCCAGCCAGGCGAGAGAAGTGCGTAGGTAAGCGGTACTAGGCGTGCCATCGATTGCTCGTGAACAGGTCGAGAAGAGTACACAGAAAAGGAGAACTTATCAAAGCAAATACTCTGTGCGAGCCTTCCTCCAGCTTTTCGTCTCTCGTGTCAACTGAAGCATGTACAAGCGTATTAAGCATGCTGATGAAGAAATTGCGCGTCTACCAGCGCCTAGCTTGCGTACGTCGTCTCACCAGAGCGTAAATAATCCCTTACACAAGATAAAAGTTTGTCGCCTCAAACGTTTTCGCAAAGTATTTCCCATTTGCGGCAGTTCGTTTTAGCTTTACGGGCTCTTAAGTCAAAAGCCCTATACGTCTCACGCGAAGTTTCCCTTGAAAAAGAACGGTGGCTGAAAAACATAGCTTAAAAATACGTGCAGAAAAGATGGAAAACTCGTGTATCGATCGCTTGCTATACACCGAAACTTCCATAAAAGGTAAATATATATTACTGACATAAGTGACAGGCCGGTACATCTGTACCTTCACATTCTTGCCGTTTACGCCACGGTTAACGACAGTTAAATTGCATAATGAAAGCTCTCACAAAGTGACCATACGTCTTGGATCGCTTAGCATTTGGTCCTGCCACAGATTACTAGTTTAGAGTAATCCTTGGTATATGGGCAGCCCACGCGCTAGACCCCGCAGACCGCATATGCCCAAATTAACCAGAGGAAACCACATGAGCTCGTTGTCACACTTTGGGGCCGTTTCACGAGCCTCCGCACGTGTCGGCAGCCACACCGCCAACGCCAAGACAGGGGGTGACGTGAAGTAGAGGAGCGCCCCCTAAGGGCTTTTTTTTTCTGGAGGGGGGGGGGAGGAGAGGCATCTGTCCCGACTCCCCTGGAGCAGCGAGGCTGCTCGAGCGCCCAACGGACCTTACCGCTTCTCCCACGCGGTTACAGTTCACTCACCTCATCTTCTGCCGACGCCAGGCGATGCGGCAGACGGTTCAATCAACCCATTTATCTTGCTGAACCTTCCTCGAACGCTTTGCACTACACGGAATTTGCAACACCACAGCTGCGGCCATTTTTCACCAGGAAGGGCTCTATAACTTGCTACCCCCTCGAAAACCAATACTCGATGCAACTTTCCGTTCTAAAACTACTGGTTTTGTGCCTGTAAAGCGTGCTTTGCCTGTTAGACATTTCCGTACGTAGCAGAAGCCTACTTGCCGGGAGTGGGAGGAACACGTTTTCACACGCTGCATTCGCCTCACGCCCGTATAAAGAACCGTCATCCACTAAGACATAACTAAGACATAATAAACCAGAACTGTTTTTATCCACCATGGCAACTGAATAATGTCGTCGTCGTCACTGTTTAGCACCATCGAAAATAATCTCGCCCCACACTGCGGCCTCCCGAGGGAGTGGAGCTTGGTCCGTGCGCGGCAATGTTCGCAGCATAGCTAAGGAGCTGTCATGCAGAAGGAAAAGCAGACCCGATCTTTCCCTTGACCCACCGCCCGCACCTATGGGAGTGACTGTGCGAAAAAAAGAAAGAAAGAAAGAAAGAAAAAGAAAGAAAGAAAGCTCGCACATCTGCTTGCTTCACTGCAAATGACGTCGAAAGACGATAGTCTTCTGGCGCTCCTGACACATAACACCCTCTCTTCGCCCCCTACCCCTCAATCTCATCCCTCCCCCTCTCACGCTTCCCCTGAAGGATGCAATGAAAGCTTTGCTGAATTCAATTCAAATTTCCCGCGTTCGCCGTGCTCTCGCGCCATCTGTCGGATCCTTTTATTACTGTTGGCTTAAAGCCAACAGTGGCAGACAGACAGAAAGACGGACCAAGTCTTTCGCGTTTAGGTAGCCCAAGAAAGACTCAAGTCGCGCAGAAGGGAGTGGAGAAGAGGACCAGTGGCACAGATGTCAGGTGGCAGTTGAGTGGGAGTACAGAGTTGCAGCTCAGTTGAGTTGTTTTTAACGCGTAGCGTCTGTTAGAAACCATTTCTGACGCGTTAATTTTAACGTCTCAGCAGTCCAATGTGTATTCTTAATTAAATGAACGGAACAGATTGCGGTTATGTATATATATGTTACCTCAAATAGGCTTGAGGTTTATTTTTCTCACTGTATAATGATAAGTGTATGATCACGTCCGCCAGTGCTATTAGCACGGTTGGTTTTGACCATCCGGTTGAATTGCTTTTGGCCGGGCGGTTGAATCGAGTGGCAGACAGACAGAAAGACGGATGCAATATATGGAAGCCTCTGTTACAGTGCAAACCAGTGCTTTGTCATGAGTTGAATAAACTTGCCTTTGACCAAGTCTTTCGCGTTTAGGTAGCCCAAGAAAGACTCAGGTCGCGCAGAAGGAAGTGGAGAAGAGGACCAGCGGCACAGATGTCAGGTGGCAGTTGAGTGGGAGTAGAGCCAATCTGCAACCGCGCCGGCTCAACGCCACCTAGAAAATTAAGGGCGAAGCTCCTCTTAGTCTAACCTTGTCCTGCGTCAGGCGTCAGGCGTAACTGGCAGTATCTCCCGGGAGGCACGCTCTCGCCCTCGGCGCGTGCCTCCCGGGGCGTGCCTCTCTCTCTCTCACTCTTCCATCTGCTGTCTTGTGAGAGAGAGAGAGAGAGCGAGCGAAAGACGCGCGTTGACTATGGAAACGCTCTTTCTTAGATGAACGCTCTACCAGCTCGCAAAGAAGGAGAACGCGCCCTCACCCGCGAGAGAAAACGTTGGCGCAGGCAGCGTCTCCTAGCGAGTTTCTTGATTGAGAAATACCGACTGCTCGCGTTGGAGAACCGTTCACCAGCCACCCATATATATATATATATATATATATATATATATATATATATATATATATATATATATATATATATATATAGGCACTGGATCTTGACTTGCAATGAAGTGCCGGTGGGAGATTTCACTTGTGCATAGTTGAACCATAAGGATTCGTAGCGTGCGCGTTAACTAAATTAATCCGGAACTCGGCACGATCTACGATGAACCTCCCGATCTTCGCCCACTCATCATCATTCACTCCGTGGATATGCCGTAATTTTTTTTCTAGGTGGTGTTGGCCGCGTACACTTGGCATGATGTTAATAGTGACGTCAGCGCTCCTTTGTTAAAGGCGCGCTCTCGCATTGGCGGGCCTCTTTCTGGCCTTCGACTTTCTCGATGTAACGCAAGAGCGAAGACAACAGCTATAACTTCCGAGGAAGAAGCTGCTTGACTGGAACGCCGTAGAGAAGGGGCTCGTGAGCGTGCCAAGAAATGGAGAGCAGACCCCTAGCAACAGTTTGATGACGACATTGTTTTAATGGTCTCTCTTTGCATTATGACGTATATGCAGCTTACAGGGCATACAAATTAGGCATCACTTAAGCAATTACTAGCCGAGCATTAGCCAATAAACAATAGTAATAGACAAGCAAAACGATAGACAACATGAATGCCGGCGTGCGTGTTTGCTCTTTTTTCCTGTGTCCATGTTTGCACACCTCTCCTTTTCATAATGAACCCTTACCAACTCGCTCAGCTTTCTGCCCTTTTAAGTTCCATTAAACATTGCTTAGCTTTGAATCTGCTTTGCTAAGCCGCACTTCTCTTCACCTAGCCTTGCACAACTTCCCATAGGTGTTTGCGATAGCAAAGCGACGCTTAATTTGAACAGCGAAGCCGTTTAAGCTTAGCTAATTTCTGTGCTTCAACGCTGAAAATCCCCAGACCATAGCGCGATTCTCGGGCAGGTGTCGCGCCGAGCCGAACAAGGGTTAAGAGAGTCAAATGCCTGCGCGCGGTGGCATGGCTTTTGCCACTCTACATCTCGAACCACACGTACGCTTCTAAGACGCGTGCGACGCGCGCGCGGTTACTTTCGTGTGCTCGTTCGCGTAACTGCGCATGTGTACACGGCGCAGGCGCATCTGGGCGCGTCTAGGCGCGGAGAACAAGCCCAGGCTTGATATCGGCGCTCGACTACACGCGTCCCACACGCGTCTGGAGTCCTGTACATACGCAACTACGACATGGCTTTGCTCCTGCACCAGTTCGGCCGACGTATAGTAGCCAGTTCAGATTATTTGTTCTTTCCTTTTCATGCTTATTTAACAAATATCTACGCAATACAATTACGCTTGTATACATATATTCATTTTTAAGCGTAGTTTAAAGACATTTAGGAGCACTAAAGCGCTTTGTGGGCTCAGGTGCTTCCCGTCGCTGCGGGCATGGTCGCACTCCGTCGTGCGAGATCTATCGTGTACCTCGCTACAGCGTGCACGACGCCATCGAATACGCCCTAGTGTTCGTCTAGCGGTGCTTCGTGGTACGGAGGGCGTTTTGAGGCACCACCTCTGCCACGGGATTGTAGTGAGGCCTACATCGCGTAGCGTGAAGCTCTATCAGTAGATAGGCACGAAGCGATACCTGCTACGCCGACGTCTGCATCGCCTGGAGTGAACGCGAGCTGGCGCACGCGACTTGTGGTTGCAAGCCACTATTCCGCGCCAGGTGCGGAAGAGTTTCGCGCGTCAGCGCGTGCGTGGATGCGTACAGAAGCGTACGTGTGGTTCTGCCTTACCGCGAAGATATCAAGGACTAAACGTGTGTGCTACGCGGCTGCTAACTTAGCATTGACATACTGTGTATAGTGTAGCAATGGGGAGGAAATGGGTGGTGAGGGCGAGGAGGTAAGAAAAGAGGGGGAGAGAGTGAAGCATGACATAGCCACGTATAATATAGTTTATGCGCCATAGAATGTGGGTATGTGCCAAGCAACTCTAAAGCGTAGCATCACCATGCATAGTAGAGTGTAGCAAGGAGTTGGGAAAGAGAAGTTAAGGTGAGGGGCAGCATGAGAGTGAGGGGGAAAAAAGGAGAAGGGGGTGCAATGTAGAAAGCGATAAAAAAAGGAAGAAAGGTGTAGAAAGAGAAAAATAGAGAAAGAAGATGAAGAAATAACTCAATCTGCGTTCGCCAGGTGGTGCCGCGTGCTTGCCAATTCCAGTGTTTACTCAGATTTCACAGGCGTGATACAACATTTTCTTTTTTTTTACTGCGCAGATCTTTAAGACGCCTCGAGGACTCATGCCTAGTCATCGTTAAGGAGTCGTCTGGCTTTGGCAGCGCTTTCAACAAGCTGGACAACCCGGCGACAACAACTCCTTAATTAATTTTTACATCAATAAAAAAACCCGCTATTCTTCTTCAGGCTCCGAACTGATCAGCAGTGTCCTCACTGCTAGCACTAGTCATGTTACTCAGCTTTTAACCAGCATCCTGGTACCGTGCAGCCCAGTCTGGCAGCCGAACATCAATCCCGCGTGGTCCCGCTAGCCTAGGACTCCGCCAGGAGCGAAAGGTCACCGGCCGCCGTTTAGGCGCGAAGAAAAGATGTTTTCAGCAACTTGTTGATCTCAAGTGGGACGCAGCGTTGGTTCGCTGAATTTAAAATCTGAGGAGGGCTAAGTAATGTTATTAGAACCAGGGTTGAAAACTCCGCGTGTTCGAGAAAATTGTGAGTCTCTAAAGAGCATTACGAATGTCAGGATAAAATTTGCGGAGGAGTGCAGAGGGCTTACACCGTTGTAAGGTTACAGTATGCGACGAGCCTACCACTGAAACTGTTTATTCGAATGCGGAGAACTTAAACAAGAATAGTGGGCTGAAAAGAGAAACCTGGCAATCGGCTAAAATATCTCGTTTTGGTGCTAACGCTTCGGCCTCATTTAAATTCATTCGCTTTTCCTTCCAGCACCTCTCCCAGGTGCTAGAAGTAGGCGATAGTTCGCCTAAACACGTACGATTCTGCTTCCCGAAGACAGTTTACTGTGAGCTGTTTGCAGGAACGACCTGGAGAAAACCGATGAAGCGGAAAAGTCAGCGCATCATTCGAAACACACACACGTCCCGCTAGAGCAACGCAGAGCTACAAGCGTTGCGTAGATTGATTTCGTTTTTCTAGCACGCTTTTTTTCTTTCATTTCTATCTGCTTCCCGAGCGAGGTTTTGTTCCAGACCCCCTACTTTTCTGCGTTTACTGTCTGGAGCAGCGCCATCCACGACGGGAGCATCAATACTAGCGTACAAATATATATGAGCGCTGAGTGATTCCACAGTACTCTCAGTGCAGACCTTACGTAAGCTGAAGCCCTAAGCTCCCTACATTTCTACATAAAGTGTTGAGCCAACAATAAAGGAGGCATTGGTTGAGCGATCGACTGCTGGCACAAACATTAGGCATTCAGGCAACGTTCGTGGTATATAAGCGAGGGCACCACCTAAGCATGCATGCGTGTTAAAAATCACAGCATATTCACGGGGTGAAGATGATCAGTGGGGCGAAGCTCCGGAAGGAATCATCGGTAAACCGTGAAACTCTTCCGTGCAATTCGCCCCACAATTAAAAGTGAAACACTTGAGTAAATGTCATCAAACTATTATAACATCTCGCATCTTTCATCATCAACTACAAGTACCGCCATCTAGTTTTATAACATCTCGCGCATGCTACGAATCCTCACGGTTCAACTATGCACAATGCACAAGTGAAATCTCCCACCGGCACTTCATTGCAAGTCAAGATGCAGTGCATATATATATATATATATATATATATATATATATATATATATATATATATATATATATAGGGTTGCCGGTGAACGCTTCTCCAACGCAAGCAGTCGGTATTTCTCAATCAAGAAACTCGCTAGGAGACGCTGCCCGCGCCAACGTTGTCTCTCGCGGGCGAGCGCGTGCCGGGAGCCACGCGCTCGCCCTCGGCGCGTGCGTGCCTCCCGGCAGGCACGCGCCGGTGGCTACCTACTACTACTACTACTACTACTACATACATCGGGGACGCACGACCCACGCCTTAAGGAGCTTCGCCCCTAAAAATATTCACACACCCTGTTTCTTTTTTAGGGGCGAAGCTCCTTACGCCGTGGGTCGCTCCATCCTTTGATGTTGTCCCTTGAAGCCACCTCGCGCCGCCGGGAGGCTCGCGCTCGCCCTCGGCGCGTGCCTCCCGGCGCGCGAGCTCTCTCACTCTTCCATCTGCTGTCTTGCGAGAGAGAGAGAGAGAGACAGAGAGAGCGAAAGGCGCGCTTTGACTATGGACACCCTCTTTCTTCGATGAACGCGCTACCAGCTCGCAAAGAAGGAGAACGCGCACTCACCCGTGAGAGACAACGTTGACGCAGGCAGCGTCTTCTAGCGAGTTTCTTGATTGAAAAATACCGACTGCTCGCGCAGGAGAACCGTTCACCGGCCACCCGTGCACATATATATAGACACTGGATCTTGACTTGCAATGAAGTGCCGGTGGAAGATTTCACTTGTGCGTAGTTGAACCATAAGGATTCGTAGCGTGCGTGTTAACTAAATTAATCCGGAACTCGGCACAATCTACGATAACCGCCGGAGCTTCGCCTACTCATCATCATTCACTCCGTGGATATGCGTGAATTTCTTTTTCTTTCTTTTGCTAGAATTCATGTAATAATACATAGTGCGGCGTGAACAACCATACGCAGATATATACAGTGTAGCTTAACGGGTCCCAGGCCTAACTATGCATTAGTAGTAAATACAAGAACGCGCGATTTAAAGTTGCATGTTTAATGCGAAATTGAGCGATCTCTGACCACCTTCTACTCCATGTTGATAAATACACAGTTGAATTTCACTCTACATTTGGTAAGTGAACTTGTACACTTCTTAAGTATCATTACACTTGTTGGCTATCATGAGTGTATAGCACGGCATTTTAAATAAAGTTTTCTTTGGGCAATGGAGCATCAGGAATTTTCGCTATGGACTTCAGCCATCAGTTCTTAAGAGTAAATGTAACTGGCATTCATCGCCGCCTTGAGCTTCTGTAAAAAAAAAAAAAAAAACGTTGCATTGTCCCATTTTAAGCATTTGTTGACACTCTCGGTAATTCACCGAAAGCATTTATCTGGACAGCGACCAATCTTTAGATGTTTGGTCATCTATCCTTCAATGTCTGGCCACGCAATTTTCCGAATATCTAAATTTTATCAATAGCAAAAGAAAAAAAGCACTGAAAATTATAAGTACTAAAATACCAACTTTGTAACTCCCACCTCTCAACGGCCCTCCCATTTTTTTTTTCTTTCCTGTGCGCTAGACTTACCTTTGTGGCGAAATCCTGCTTGTTTCACCATTGAACACTGTCAAGAACAAAGCCGGCAGGCTTGCCCATAGAGGACATATCCTCTCAATGGATGACGCTCGTTTGCGAAGTTTAACAATTAACAAAATAAAAGCTGTTTCACAAAGCGCCCATCTTTCTTATTTACCAAATTGTCTCCACCAGACGCAAGCACACACAAAAAAGGCTTTCTCCCCGGCTTCTTTCACATTCACGATGCATGATGACATACAGGCTTCGTAAACAAAAGCCAGAAGCAGCCTGCACTTTCTTTTCTTTTTTTTCCCGAACTGCTCTTTCACTCGCTACATTTCTTTTCTCTCCCACATCAAGGTCTCAATCAATGCGCCAACTTTTAAACTCTTTGTCAGAACACAGCGGTGTCTTCAACATTAGTCTTGTTTTTTCTTCAGCACCTTTTGCTTGACTTCCATGACAAATTCCTGGCGTCCTTTGCTTAAGCCGCATTATGCCTCAATTTCGACAAAAGTGAACATAGAAAATACGCCGCATATCAGTTATCGGAAGCAGCAGGTAATTTTGGGCTGTTCGCCGCAGCCGTTAATCCATGCCTCACACCACAAAGACGGAAAGTCTACATGACTGCTGTTTACCTGAATTTCTCTGCGTGGAACTTAGGAAGGACGATGAAAGGAAGGACGCGATTGTTTGTAAAAAAAATAAATTATTGTTTTCTCATCCTAAGAAGTTCTCAAGTTCAAATTACTGCCGCGCAGTGCCAAAATGCTTAAGCAACGGCAACCGCATATTCAAGTTCCTCAAACTGGGAATAGTTTCACATTTTCCACGTTATCACAACGTTGCGAACCGACAAGTAACCTTTCGTTAAGCGATCATGTGAATTTGAAAATTCCGATAGTAAATCCCAGTACGTTACGCGGAACTTCGTATAATTATTGCTTAAAGAATAACCCTCACACAATATTTAACATATTCAACTAATGAAATACATCGTTGTTGGATTGTTATTTTTTCTTCAGCACTGTGGAAGTTTTGACGCCCACAATCTCCTACCTCGTCAAGTGGTAAAATAAAGTATCTACCGTACAAGGCACGAAGAGTACATTCAAAAATAAACATCATGCACTGTTTTGCGACTTAATAATAATTTATGGGGCTATACGTCCGAAAACAGCGGTATGAGAGACGCCGTAGTGGATGTCTGCGGAAATTTTGACCACCTGGGGTTCTTTAACGCGCGCTGACATCGCACAGTGCACGGGCCGCTGGCATTTTCACCTCCTTATATACACAGCCGCCGCTGCCAGGATTCGATTCCGCGATCTTAGGATCAGCAGCCGAGTGCCATAGCCACTAGACCGACCATGGCGGAACACAATCTTGCAGCTTAGATTTCTAATTGATATATGTATAAATCAAAAAAGTTAATTGGCGTATTCATGGGAGGTGGTGGCCGTTACTGCACCAGGGTGGCCAATCCTGCTCTGGTGAGGGAGTGCCTTACCGGCTTGGTCGCCGGGATCCGGCCGCACCCCATGCCTTCTTATGCAAATCAATCAACACGCGGATTTTTTTAATGCGAAGCATTTCTTAGCGAACTTCGGCGACTTTTAGCGTATCTATCTATCTATCTATCTATCTATCTATCTATCTATCTATCTATCTATCTATCTATCTATCTATCTATCTATCTATCTATCTATCTATCTATCTATCTAGCCGCCTACGATTTTGTGCTCTCCTGGCCGTTTCGCTAATGGGATGTTTACGAAAATTGGTATGCCACAACGTGACTGCATGAAGAACATAAATGACAGGTCATAACATGAAAATTGTGACATGCATGTCATGAGCGGCATGATCTACATGCTACGCGTTTCCTTAATGGGATGTATACCAAAAATTGCTATGTCCACGACACGACTGCATGACGAACGTGAATGGCAGGTCATAACGAACGTTAGAACCATGACATGTGTGTATGAGCGGCATGGTTTACATGCCACAGTCTTGGTGCTCTTGCGGCGGTTTCGTTAGCTTCATATGTACCAAACTCGGTATAGCGAGACAGCAATGCAAATCTGTTTTACGTTCCTGATGCGTGCTTCGCATTTTCTTTATTTCCACTGCACGTGGGATCTGCCAATTATTTTTTTGGCAAGCAGTTGGCAAGCATTGTCAGATAATGAATGGTAGCTTACCATTGTCTCTGAAGAGGGAGGTGTATAGCAACCGTATCTTACCGGTACTCACCTACTGGGCAGAAACTTGGAGGCTAACTAAAAGGGTTAAGGTCCAGCTTAAATTGAGGGCGAAGCAGCGAGCTATGGAACGGAAAATGGTAGGGGTGACCTTAAGGGACAAGAAGAGAGCGGAGTGGGTTAGGGAACAAACGCTTGTTAGGGACTGATTAATAGAAATTAAGAAGGAATGGGCGTGGACGGTCCATGTAATGCGAAGACAACCGTTGGTCATTAAGGGTAACAGAGTGGATTCCTACAGAAGGCAGGCGTGGCAGGGGGCGGCAGAAAGTTAGGTGGGCAGAGGAGGTCAGAAAGTTTGCGGGGATAAACTGGGCCCGGTTAGCACAGGCCAGGCATAATTTGAGATCTGTGGAAGAGGCCTTTGCCCCGCAGTGGGCGTAGACAGTCTGATGATGATGATGATGATGATGATGATGATGATGATGATGATGACAATAACGTTATTACGTTACTACGTAAAGCTCAGAGGTGCCCAACTGCCTATATTTTGCTCTTCCTTTTTTTTTCAGTCGAAGGAAACTGTGTGCGTAGGTAATTTTCGCCATAGATGCATTTCCTTAACATGTCATCTGGTGCGAGCGTACGTTGATTTATTTCTGGAGTTTTACGTCCCAAAATCACGATATGATTACGAGAGATGCCATATTAGAGAGGTCCGGAAATCAAAAATATACTAGAATAATATAATAATATATAATACGTCACATTTTATTTCTATGTGAAAGCGTTCCCATCTGCAGCACTGTGCGTGTTGGCATGCTCTTTTGTTGTAGATCAATGTGAGGTGGAAGAAGGGGGTGGGAGGTGAGAAGCAGTAGCGCTCACGGCAATTTTAGCTCCCCACTTCCCCGCGCCTATCACCTTCGGTATCGACCACATCCCATCAATGTCCTAACTAGTGAATTCTTTGAATATAGGCATAAGAAAGCACAGAAACGTTTCTCATCTGAAATTTGGACCCATAGTGAGCAGGCAAGATTAGACCTTTTAGTTGAAACCCGCCTACATACGGTCCACTACCTAAATGCTTTAAGCTGCAGCTACTCACTCCATTGAGTTAGTAACTAGCGCAAAGCTGTGCGTAAGCCTTGTCATTGAAAGCGCATCTCGGCACAACGCTCACAAAGCTCACGCGCGTTCGGTCATCGTAATTCTTTGTTACAAGTGCATTTGTACTGAACACTGTTAGTACGGACTAGTAGTCGTATTACATGTAGTAGGCCGCCTTCCTTTGAATGGCTTAGAGAGACGTTGATTGGTTATCTGAAACTACACTCGTCTATCTCAGGCGTGAGGACGGAGTACAAAATCCACTCACGTTACTCTATCATTGAATAGAATTTTCTGGGACGGGTATCCACGCGTGGGAGTTTACAATTTCGAGCGCACCTTGTTTGCGCGGGCTTCAATTGCCAAGGGCGTGCGTGGAATTGTCTGACGTGAATAGGAGATCAGAGTCTTTTTACAGGTTCCTCTTGTAATCGTGTTTTGTGGCGCTGCGCAGGGAGAGCGTTGCATAGTCTGTCACAAAATGGCGTCAGTGAGACTCACAGCTGGAGCAGTTTTCCTTATTTTACCTCTATACTTCAGTTCGGCACGCATGCTGACGTTCCACGTTATGGCTGCAGAAACAATGCTGACGTTCTGAAACACATCCGTAAAGCTGATGTTCAAGTGACCACTTGTGCGAGAGAACATTCGCGTGCGACGCAGTGAAGAAAAAAAGAATATATCAGATCTAAACGTTTACGAAGAAAGCGTACCAATAACTGCTGCGTGTTTTACATTGCGAAACCGACAGCAGTATTCATTAGGATTATGATGTACGCCGTAGTGCAAGGCTTCGGTAATTGCGACCACCTGGATTTCTATAACGCGCACAGAAAAGGCACAGTAGACGATTCACTTCATTGATTTCTAGGGTTTCACGTCTCAAAACCCCTACATGATCACGAGAGACGCCGTAGTGAAGGGCTCCGAAAACATCGACCACCTGGAGTTCTTTAACGTGCACCGACATCGCACAGCACACGAGCCTCGGCATTTCGCCGCCATGGCAAAGCAGCCGCCCAGGCCGGGATTCGATCCCGCGTGCTTCTGGTCACCAGCTGAACACTTACTGAGCCTCAGTGAGGAAGCAAACGTGTTGCCATTTAGGCAGAGGTTCTCAACATTGGCGCGAACGTGTGCCTTTTAAATCAATTACCCCATTGCCAGCAGGCTTTCGCTCCATGTAAGAAGGAAGAGGAAGGAAAGACAGGGAGGTTAGCCAGTGCTGAGGCCGGCTGGCTACCCTGTGCAGGGAAAAAGGCCTAAGGGCAATAAAAAATAGGCTCCGCGTATGACCTTGTGTGGCGCATACCGACGCATCCCCTGCTGGGGATTGTGGACAGGAGCTACACGTGATGAAGCATGTACATTTTTATCTCTTCAAGGTCACAGCTCCATGCGCGTACGCAATTTTTTAGGGGCGAAGCTCTTTAGGGCATCACCTGGGCGGTTCTCGGTTGTCGATGCATCCTGCGTAGCCCGGCGTAGCCAGTAGCGTCTCCCTTAGCATACAATAGATGGCGCTGTCCCATAGAGATGCATGAAAACTGCAGTTGGGTGACGATACACTAGATGGCGCTGTACGCAGCGATTGAAATAAGTAAGAGACGGTTAGAATACTGGTGGCAGAAAACTAGAGAGAACGGACAAAAATAATTATAGGGAAAAATATGGAATGTCTGCCATAAGGGGCAGGGAACTGGGCTATGAAATTCCGTTTTTGATATGGCATGATCGATTTGATTGAAGTAAATTTAAAAGGCATGAGGAAAATTAAAAGAGAAAAAGAAGTTCTTAAATCTTCTTACGAGCCTGGTGGCGCACATGTCACCGCCCCGTTACAAAGGGGAAGCTCATAGCATCCATCCATCCATCGTCGTCATCTCCATTTCTCGTCTCGTTTCCGAGAGGGCGCTGTCCCATAGACATGCGTACAATATGGCGGTTGGGTGAAGGTACGCTAGATGGCGTTGGCGGTGCAGCTGCTCTCCGATTGGCTGCTGCGCGAGGAGCCCTCCTCTCATTCTCCTGGATCGTCGCCGTACGTGTCGGATCGCGCACGGCCGCTCGATTAGCAACGCACGAGGTGCGGCCTGCTACGTCGCGGCGAACACAAGCGGAGCTGTGAGGCGAAAGTTGACAGTTTTCGCCGTTTTTTCGGAGGGGGCGCCACTGCTACGGGACAACTCTCCCGGCGGCGCGTATCTCACCCGCGGCTTTCGCCGCGCGGGCCTCTCCGCGAACCAGTACGGGACGAGTTTTCTGTGTGTGTCGACGAAATTCTGCACCTAGCTCGCACGCCCTGTGACTACAACGTGTCGAGGTGCTCCTATTGTGCCATTGCCTCCTATAATTTTGGTCGTGTGTGGCATTATGCCAAGCAACTGTTGCGTGCCGCTGTGTGCCACAAACGCAAGGAAGGACCCTCAGATACGGTACCACAAGTTTCCGTGCGACGTAGATCGCCGTAAAGTATGACTAAAAAACATTTCTCGACAGGGATTAACTGGAAAAGGAGGCATGTGCGAGCCAAATTACAGGTCGCTGGTGTACACGTCGCTTCCCTGACGGTGACTATAAGTCCACGAAGCTCAAGCTATTGCTTCCAACGGCTGCTCCGACGGCAGTTCGTGCGCTCGGCATCAACACTTCTACCAAATTGTGTGATATGTCGCGAACTGACGTTTGACAGGGGTGAACAAAGCCGTACCGAGGAGACCTGTGAGGTGTTTCTGAGCAAACTGTTGCGGCAGACAGGGTTGGAGACGTGAACGCAATTGCTGAGCGGTTCAAACTCGCTTACAAACCTCTGTTACGGAAGGTGCTGCGACTTTGATGCAACGAGTCGCCTTTCCGTGGATGTATCCATATTGTAACTTCTAAATAAAGAAATGAGCCTGACACCGCCTTCCTCGACCTTTTTTTTTTAATCAGCCAATCCGAACTAGTTCCGTCCTTACATAGAAATGCAAACACGCGTCTACAAAGCGGCTGAATGTTCATTTAGTCGTAGATGTCTGCCTCATATTTATAAGAAGCTGGAACTAAAACACATTATTTGACCAATTCAGTAAGTCGTATGCAAGCATTTGTAAGAACGTCTAATAAGACGAAGATCTTGCATTTCAGTCACTATAGAAGAACGCCGCGCCATTGCTCTATTGTGTTTATTTCACAAGTAGATTTATAGTAACAAATTTCACAGTTTGCCGCTTCATACTCCTTTGCGCACATCTCGACGCATTTACAACGCGCGTATTTTCATGCGAGTTCATGGTCGCACACAGGCATTTAACTCATCACCACTACCTAGAGCCACTGCACACTGGAACGTTCTCCCACATTGTATCCATTGCTAACCCTGAAACATTCCGTGATAACCTAATTTTGTTGAGCTTTATCATTGTATAACGTTCTACTGCTTGTAATATTTGTCTTGTTTCTTTTATATTTTTCCCTTTATATTTTATTTAATTTTTGTGTATTTTTCTGTTTTGTATATACGAATGCCCCTTACTCAAGGCCCTTCAATGGGCTTGCAAGGAAGTTTGAATAATAATAATATTAATAATCATATCAATAACAGGTTTTTCTTTCAAGAGCAAACAAGCGCATCAAGCGAAGCAAGTATTCAAGCAAGCGATAAGGAACTTTCCAGTTATATTGAACGGTGGTCGAGTGTCGAAGCCTGCTGCATATAAGTGCGCGGTTCGGGCTCGTGCGAGTCCATTAGTAGCCCAATGCGCGTACCGTTCTTGCAGGCAGCGTAGAGATCTTATTTTGACAAAAAAATAAATGGTTGTGCGTGAATAAAATGCAAACTCTCAGCGCGCCGCTGCGCGAAATATACAGAACCAGCGGCTCCTCCCGCGCGCGCTTGTCCCGTAGCAGTGGCGCCGCTGCGGCGGCGCGTAGAACTAGGCTCGTCACGCCGGTTTCGGGCGACGTCGCAGGCCGCACCACGTGCGTTTTTATCCAGCGGCCGTGGATCGCGCTTGGTGGACCATGGACCATGAGAAAAAAATTCCGAACGTTGTGTCCGAAGCGCGGAATCGAAACAGAGACCCCTCGCTTCCGAACGCGCGGCGCTAGCCACTACGCCACGAAGCGCACATGGACACATGCACCACGATGACAGTAATACCCAACATAGAATCAAACGTGTTGCCATTTAGGCAGAGGTTCTCACCATTGGCGCGAACGTGTGCCTTTTAAATCAATTACCCCATTGCCAGCAGGCTTTCGCTCCATGTAAGGAGGAGGAGGAAGGAAGGACAGGGAGGTTAGACAGTGCTGAGACCGGCTGGCTACCCTGTGCAGGGAAAAAGGCCTAAGGGCAATAAAAAATAAGCTCCGCGTATGACCTTGTGTGGCGCATACCGACGCATCCCCTGCTGGGGATCGTGGACAGGAGCTGCACGTGATGAAGCATGTACATTTTTATTTATTCGAGGTCACAGCTCCATGCGCGTACGCAATTTTTTCTTTTTTTGTTCGCCTCACTTTCGTGCCTGCCGTGCTTCACTCATAGTCAGCGCTGTATGAGACACTTAAAGCTTTCGCCATAAATGGGGCACATCAGGGAACAAGAAAACATTGTCTTCACGGCTGCATATGATCAACTAGGCATCTAGAGGAGTACCCGTACGTCACGCGTTCACGTGGTTCTTGAATTCTTCCTGCCAGTCGTATATGCCTTCGCAATGATAAAAGAGAAATATAGCGGATAGAAAATTTAGCTCGTCCTGTGGACGCATGGATTCTACAGCGAAGCAGTGGTAATTACGTGAGGCAACAGGATGTAGTGGAGGACAAAATCAATGCTAGCAGAAAACTCGTAAGAGCTTGTAATGCATTGCTCTGTTGTTAAAGCTGTTAAATCGAAGTTTGATTAATATCACCTCAGAAACTGTTGTCTAGGAACTGCTGGCCCGAATGATAAGAATCCTTCTACAAGGGTAATTGGAAGGTCATTAGGTGTATTGTGACCCTGGCACGTTTTTTCTCGCTTTCCGAGTGAAATGAGCTGTCTCCTGTCGTTCCACTTTTCTTTTGTTTCATCGACTCCCTACACGTCGTTAAACGAAGTCCGGTGGAGCTTTTCCGCAAGACGTCTTCGCTCACGCAGTTACGTCTAGTGTCATTTCGCAGCCGTCTGGACACCAGCGAACTGAACGCTCCCTCCTTATGCATCTGGCCCGCCTTAGTCCTCAAGAATGGTTCGACGGCTATTTTGATCCCGCTGTTCGTCTGGACTTTAGCATGCTAATGAGTGCAGCAGAAGTTGGAGAAAAGTTGGTGATCGGTACTTTAACTGAGGACACAAAGAGGGTCCACTTCTTGACGACGGGATCATGCACCCCGTCTTTAGCAGCAGTTGAGCCCGTACTCAGAAATTGCTCTCTAAGTGCTTCAGCGAGCTCGCGTTATTCAGAGCGCTGGTTCCCACTGTACAAGCTTTTATTTCCTTTTTTCTTTTGTAGAAGCTTTCACGAAACTTCTTTTTTACTTTCTTACGTTACAGTTTTCAAAGTCACTTCTCCCAGCCCTCATCATTTACTCAGTTATCCAGCCTCTTTTAAATGTAAATGGGTATCATGCCATAAAGCCTTACGTCCTTTCTGTGACAAGGCGACTTTTTTTTGCTGGGGAGTAAGGCTGACTGCTGTCTTCGAAAGCGGTCATTCGTTCTCGTTGCATAAACTCACGTTATAGCAACCAGCAAGTGCGAGATCCCCTAGATTGTAGTATCAGCTCATGAACGACAGAATTCTTGGCAAGGGCTTCTGTGCGTGTTGCTTGCAATTTCGCGGAGGTTCTATGGCTGTCTCCATTATAAGTAAGTAAGTAAGTAAGTAAGTAAGTAAGTAAGTAAGTAAGTGAGTAAGTGAGTAAGTAAGTGAGTGAGTAAGTGAGTGAGTGAGTGAGTGAGTGAGTGAGTGAGTGAGTGAGTGAGTGAGTGAGTGAGTGAGTGAGTGAGTGAGTGAGGACAACTTTATTCGGCCCACAATAGGCACAAGTAAACTCGACGTCACAAGTCTGGGCCCACTCGGGAACCATCAGCTCAAGCCTGACGGGCCTCTTGCGGGCCCTCTAGATGGCCAGGATT
Organism: Hyalomma asiaticum; assembly: GCA_013339685.2. Taxonomy (NCBI): domain Eukaryota; kingdom Metazoa; phylum Arthropoda; class Arachnida; order Ixodida; family Ixodidae; genus Hyalomma; species Hyalomma asiaticum. The sequence continues at coordinate 33,864,897 of CM023483.1, read as the reverse complement.
TGAGAGCTTTGGTCCCTGGCTAATAATGTTCAGCTTTTCGACTTGGGTGAGAGGGGACGAGCAGAGCGGCTGACACTTCTTTAGCATTTCAGTACGTGGCTCCATTTAACGGCTACAGCTCTTGCTAAAATGCTTTGTGCACATAATTCTCGCGCTCTTATAGACTAGTACTGGACTCTCGCTTTGGTGCTGCAGTATATTAAGCAATGTCAAACTACTCAAGACATATTAAAATAATCCGGGTATGTGTTATGTATGCACAGCTAGATTGTGACGCAATTTCCTCTGCCACGATTTGCAAAACTTGGAGCGAAATGGAGTCACGAAGAACTTGAGCCGCATCTTTGCAACAAGTAAAGTGGCAACGGCACGGCTTGTATTGAGGAAGATTTCAATAAGAAAATGTAATTAACTCAAAAATAATATCCCAGAAGACGTTGACACATAAAGCGCGCCATTGAAAGATGCTGAAATGTACGCTCGGTGTGTTTAAAATGGTATAATTATGCGTAATGGGCAGACATAAAAAGATAGACGGATTCGCGCATAGCTGAGGATACATCCAATCACCGAACAGCCGTGGTGGCACCATAAGGCGTTTTAGCAAACTAAGAGTCACTTTAAATATGCACCCTACCAGCCCTCACGGAATTCGTTCGATAAGAGCAGGACTTCGCACGCAGTGCGTGTTTGCTGAGCTCCTCTGCCTCATGTATGATTACGTTCTCTTCAAGGCAAAAGCACTATACGGTATGTCTCCTGCGAATGTGACCTTGAAAAACTCGCCCCCTTAGGCTGGCAGCGACTCAAAACTGCCGTCGCAACGCCGGGAGCGGGCAGCGCGAGAGAAACACAGCGCAAGAGGGACAGTTAAGTGTCCCCTCTTGTTGTTGTTGTTGTTGTTGTTGTTGTTGTTGTTGTTGTTGTTGTTGTTGTTGTTGTTGTTGTTGTTGTTGTTGTTGTTGTTGTTGTTGTTGTTGTTGTTGTTGTTGTTGTTGTTGTTGTTGTTGTTGTTGTTGTTGTTGTTGTTGTTGTTAGCCTCCATCGAAAAGGTGGCACCGGGATCAGTGAGCGGAAACCTGTATTCTCCTGTTTGCCATCTAGGCCTCCATGACTAAATTTTATGGTTTGCCGTGCTCCCGTTGTTCCATTATCCGTAGGCCTCTCGTGGTATATTTTCAGCACTGCAAGCCCAATAATTACTCAGGCAGCGTGGCGCATAAGCGACTGGTAAAAAGGCCAGGAATACATGACGCAGGTGCTAGCCATGTACTTTGGTGTTCTTTCAACATCTCCTTTCAGTTAAGGCATTGATCTACCTTGCAGCTTGTGGCCACACGCTTTCTCGCTACTTGTAGTTTGAAGGGCTTAGTCAGGGCTAGAGAATCGTGAAGCCATACCGGACGCAGGCTTGACCGCAAGACCGCCGACTACCATCGCGAAATAAAAGTGCAGCTCGCGTAATTACTTCAGTCAGTGACCGAGAAAAGCTTATTCGCTTGAGTTATTGCGCAAACGCTGACTTGTCTGTTCCAGTAAAGGCTCCGAGTAAAGGTTCGAGCCATTACCTCGGCCGCTGGAATTCTTAGTCAAGGAAAGAAAAACGCGCTGATCTCAGCTTGTTCACCTTATTTCACAGTGCCTTCGCAGCTGCGGTCTTTCGTCACTTGCTATATTTTTAGTCTTTCACTAACTTAGTAATGAGAGTAACTTGCTTCTCAGACACTACATTTTAGTAAGGTATAGATTTCCCTAACTATCAAGCTTCTCCCGTATGCTGTCTGTTTAGAACTACAGCACAAAAATCTAAGAAGGCGCACACGACGCTGCTGAAAGCACGCTTGAAATGTTAGCCTGCTACGACACCCTGTACTGCACGTGATATCCTATTTTGTTCTTCCGTGTGCTACATGAATTTTTGTGCTAAAGAATTATACACTTACTGAGCGCCCTCTTTAGGTAAACATCGTGAGTAACACGTTCGATGAAAAAAAGAAAAGATCTTACCAGATCACATCCATATAACCCATGTCTGTTGTTTAGAGGTGGTATTATCTCTTGCAGTGGTCATAATGTACGGGAGCTAGACAAGATAAGACAATGAAAGGATGATTGTGATTGTGGTTCGGTTCGTAAAGGACGCTAATTTCTGCAGCCCATGTAGGGAGCACAGCTAAGCATCCGTGGGCGTAGGGGAAAGGGAGTGAAAGAGATAGAAAGGAGAGAAAAGCCGTAGTGGAGGGCTCAGAAAATTTTGACCACCTGGGGTTCTTTAACGTGCACTGACAACGCACAGTACAGGGGCCTCTGGCATTTTTGCCCCCATCGAAAATGCGACAGCCGCAGCCGGGATCGAACCCGCGTAGTTTGGGTGGCAGTCGAGCACCGTAACCACTACACCACCGCGGCGGACCAATGGAAGGAGCACAGTTCAAGGGAGCCACACCACGGGTGTATGAAAGCAATGCCTCCTTTACTAGGTGCCTGCGACGTCGCTCGTTTTCCCATTCAGGCGCAGGTCCCTCGTAGTTCAGCGCAGTAGACGCGAGAGAGCGCTCGCAAGTGAGGCTATTTGTGGTTTGGCCGGAAGTGACGCCAGTACAGCAGGTGGCACCGCACAGCTCCGTCGGACCAGCGCCTCGGAGGCGCTGGCTACACAGCGACGCCTCTGATACAACGGTATCTCGGAGGCACTATTGCTCGGAGCGGCCACCGCGAGGTAGCGCTCGCAAGCGGGAGCGGAGGAGGAGAGAACAGGAAAGGGCTAGGGACCAGCGTTTCGGCTAACGTCGCAGGCATTGTTTAAAGGAGGCATTGATGACAGAGAGGACAGCTAAGCAGCTCCGCTACTAGTTAAGCCGAACGAAGTGCGCAGCACGGGCAACCCAAGGATTCTCGCTGTGCGCCGCAGAAGGGCCGTGGGAGGAGAAGTCGCGTGCTCAGCGAGACGGTGGCGCCCTCTCTCACGCGTGTGCTGGTATCGGTGGTATGCAGGAGCACGCGACAGGAGGAGGCAACGGTCGTCGACAAGGCGATCCCCTAAAGCGCTGCGCACTTAAAGGGATTCAGATGCGTCTAGCTTCATTACCACAGCCAAGCAAGCGCGACTGTGTGGTATGATTCCATGCGTACTGGAAACATGTCAACCCTTCCTCCGTTATAAACATTACGGCGACAGCCTTATTTGGTTGATGTGAAGCGGAATACATGTATAACCTCAGGCGTCTGGTGTCCGTCAGCGTCGACAACACATATGGCACAAAAGAAATAAAAAAAACTGGCGTCTCATTCACTTGGCATGTACCAAAATAGTCGTGGAAGCGCACGAAACCAGGGATAGCGTGTGTTACAGTTATGACACTTGTAACTTTATTATATGTGAGTTACGTCACTATTAAACATAAAACGTTAATCAAGGTGTGGGCCAAGTGTCCCACACCTTTATTTCCATCTTTTTTGGTCATGTGGCTATGCTGTATGAGCCGCACGTGACAGAATGTTGAACTTTACAGCCTATGTCAATTGAGGAAAAGCCGAAATATACGTAGGTCGCATACAGAATGTCGCAACGATTTCCTAAGCAATAGTCCTAAAAGAACGACACGGGGCAGCGTCAGAGAATGTTCTTGCAATTGCAGAATGACTTTCGCCATCCAGTCGTCTTTCTTCTACAGAATGAAAAATTACTTGAAAGCTGGTGCACGATGGCGATCAAGATAGCACACCAAAAATCTAATGACGGCCCACATGTGTCACTGTAAGAGGACAGCCGCCATTGAGTGGCCGTAATTTTACTGCCTGCAGGCTATCATCTTTACTCCTGATTACACAGTCTCATGGTAATTTCCGCATGTAAAAACCCAGAAACTAAAGCTTTAGCCTGCATGTAGCATCTTTTCCAAAAAGATATCGGCGAGTTTGTTCGCATTGCATCTTAAAGCTCGATACACTAACAAAATTTTGAATCTGTGCTTCCAGAGATGGGTAAGTAGGACAGAATTAAATGTTTTCGTATTTCTGTCCGCCCAACGTTGCTGGTGATTTCTAAATTCCGTCTACATCGAATACAAACAGATTTCTCGAAACTCTTGACAACAGTTACACGTATTCGTAGGGTGGCAAACTTGCACGCATATAAGGCAACTCGATTGAAGTCACATCTCTGAGTGCAATCTCTACATCATGACATACGAAGGTAACGTTTCTCACGTTATTGAATGACGTGGTCAGCACACTTGCAAAGTCAAGCGTTGGCGAAGCTCAGATTTCTCGAAGCGAACGATTCTGTGAAGAAAGCCTAGTTCAGTGTGTACATCCTTTGTTATCTCGCTCTACAGGTTTGATTGTATTTTCTGCAATTCCGCTCGTGACTTCTTTTGCCCTCACGTGAACTTCTCTGTGTTACTGCGTGGCCCTAGATTAGACACAGTGCAGCTACGTGAAATGAGTTCCTGGTTCTGCGTTCTGTTTGGCATATTTACGTTTTGGTGTCCCATGTCACATGACCTTACATCTGAGTGCGTCTTAGCTTTGTAAGTTCAATTTGTGTTTCCTTATAATTTTAATCACGTCTGAAACCTCTTGTTTTATTTCTGTCTAAATCCGGAAGCGACTGCCCGGTCCTTTAAAAGGATTTTTTTTTTCATAATAGAAAATTTTGTCCTCGTTCGCTTGCACATAAAAAACTGCAGGCACCCTTACTCTTCCACTCAGTGGCGTTTCTGCGCTAGTACGTGAAACATTGGGCCTTCGGCTGTGCCGGCGTTCGGAAAAAAAAGCTTCTCTGTGGATAGGCCGAATGTGATAGGTCCAACACCCGCCAAGTTGCGGCTTCGATTTCTGTGAACTTTACGATCCCATGTTCCAAATGGCGTTCCAGACTAGGACCAAACTACACTATCTAAAGGGCTGTACATAATTCTGGAGTTTTCATACTTTTGTGTTGCGGCTCTGCGATCCAAACTTTCGCGCAATGGCTAGCACCGTAACAAGTTAGTTACTCCAGAAACGAAATACGGAACAGCAAATCCTTGATAACTGCCTCTTCCGTGCGTGTCTGCTGAGATGCTGTTTTTGCTATCGGTTATATTCCATTTGCAAACGTTTTGGTGACAAGGCACGGCGTCTATACAACGGAGCACTGTTCGGTCACTGTCAATGATGCACATCTTCGTGATACTGTCGGTCACGGTATAAGGAAATTAACGGCCCGCCGAACACGGAACAATGTAACTTTGAGCAACCTATTCAGATACGCTGCAGCCCTGACCATTTCCACACATTACGCGCCAGGCGTGTTTCTCGGTTTATCGGAATAATATTTCGCGCGGACCTCGGGAACCGGACAATAACGTGTAATCGGCATTCTCCTCTTTTCAACTCCGAGTCGCTCATACAATGGCAGTCATAACCTGATAAAACCGTGAATGGAAATCTGCAGTCTGCAGAACGGAGAGACATTCACTGTAATTGCTGCATTAGATTCCCAACTAATGCGAGCGCTGGGAGCCGCGCGTTGGAATACCTCTTATTATCCGAAGTTTGGCACTCCTGACATTGTTGTCCCATGTCTACCATTATTGAACGGTCGTCTTGTTTTACCAAATAACAATTTCCTAGAGATATTGTATGCGTAGTGGTTCAGTTTCTATGCTAAATAAATGCAGCGCTCCGCATACGTGTGTTTTATTCCCCTACAGGAACTTATGTGTGCAGAGGCGTTTTAATGCGTGTACTCTTCGTAGGAGCGCTTATCGGGCTATAGTAGCGTCGGACTTATCGCCTAGTGGTATCTAATGGATATCACATGAGCAAATAAAAAACTTCCTAAAGGACAACAATTTTTGTGCATTTTGCCACCAATATAAAGCCATATACATGCTATACATGCTTAACTTCCTGTTGCTCTGCCAGCAAAATTCCTAGCATCATTCTTAATTTATCTCAGGCACTGAAATATATGAATGCTTCGTTCTTACTCTATTGTCTTATTTTGGTGATTTAAGCACAGGACTAAAGGTTCCACCCCTTGCACAAGTGGAGGAAACACGTATGCTTACGTATTCTTCTTTAGACAATTACAACCTATTCCAATGGAAAGCCCGTGTCATGTGTGCTTATAGGGGGTAAATAAAATCGATTTTTCGCCAGCTCTACCGTGAAGCCCGCATTGTGTAAACCCAAGGTTTGCTCTGTTTCATTGTGCAGTGTCTGTGATAGACCACGTCCGTTTCGTTGCCGTGACATTGCAAGCTGCCTCTGTCGAACCATTGGATTGGGATTCAGTTTTTTATAATGAGAACTAACCTGAATAATATCGCCGACACCAGACCAGGACATTACCGACGAAGCGAAGGAATGGGTAACAAACGTATTCAACGTCGTGTTCACTTCCACCAAAGGCCTCAAACACGTTAAAAACAACTGCCGTCTCTGTGTGATGTGAATAAATTATAGGCTGAAAGCGCGATGGAAACATCTGTACGCAACTTTTATTGCATGTTTCGCTGTTGGCTTCACTGGTCTCTATATAATTTTGTACCATAGTGTCGCAATTCATAAAACCATACTCTTCATAGCTTGTTTCGAATACATCTACCGCATTGTAGTGGCCCGTAGGTGCACAGTTACCATTACGACACGAAGCTCTCATGGGGGTGTCAGCTGGAAAACCTAAGTCACAAAAATGTGCGATTTCGCTAGTTTAGCGGTATAAGAAAGGTGAAAGATTACGCGAAGTGGCGTAAGTGTTTAAGGGGCTTGATTACAACCAGGCGTTATTAAATGCGAAGCATTTTTTAGCGAACTTCGGCGACTTTGAGCATATCTATCTATCTATCTATCTATCTATCTATCTATCTATCTATCTATCTATCTATCTATCTATCTATCTATCTATCTATCTATCTATTATCTAGCCGCCTACGACTTTGTGCTCTCCTGGCAGTTTCGTTAATGGAGTGTATACGAAAATTGGTATGGCACAACATGACGGCATGACGAACATAAATGACAGGTCATAACATGAAAATCATGACACGCATGTATGAGCGGCATGATTTACATGCCACGCGTTTCGTTATTAGGATGTATACCAAAATTGCTATGGCACAACACGACTGCATGACGAACGTAAATGACAGGTCATAACATTAGAATCACGACATGCGTGTCATGAACGGCATGCCACAGCCTTGGTCCTCTTGCGGCCGTTTCGTTAACTTCATATATACCAAAAGTGGTATAGCGAGACAACAATGCAGATCCATTTTACGTTCCTGATGTGTGCTTCGCATTTCCTTGATTCCTACAGAACGTGGGATCTGCCTTTTGTTTTTTCTTTACTTCACGAACTTCGTGTTTGGAGCACTGGTGCATCAAACTGAGCAGTGTGTACTGCCCGAAACGAAGATAACCAAATACAGGAATTGCAAATATTGCTCGATTATGCGACCTTCTTGCCCCTGAGAATTTCTGAACACGAAAAATTCATTCTTCCTAAAACAAAAGATTAGGATACAGCATCAGAGATTGAGCGCAACGCACTGCGACAACCTAGAGCCCCTGGCTAGTGCAAACATTGTCCGCGTGGTCTAAGCGAATGCTCGTGAAAACCTATTTTCGGTCGTGCAGAAGTGCGTTCTTTTAAGGCTCAGACCAATTTACGTTAGCATCTCTACCAGTTAACTTTAGCCAAGCGCTTTCAAGGCATGAGCGAAGTACTGCTATCACTCGATCGCGGCAAACGCATGCCAGCATTTCTACACGCTTGTCCCTTCGTCGCCACGCTATGACAGCCTATCGATAAAGCGAGTTCCGAAATTCATATGTTGCCGAGAGCTACGAAGGCCGTGAAGAACCCTTCGTGGGTTTCCATCAACGCGCGTGAACCATAAGTCCACGACGTCCAGCTATGGCGCAGCCCTGAGCCTGACTGCGCAACATTGCCCAGGAAACTCCCCGAGGGCCTTGATCATTCTAATTACACAGCACGCGTCAAGTGACACAAAATCGACGGTTCTCACCTTGCCGACATCAAGTGCGCGAGGCGGTGCCGCAGTCACTGTGACACAATATAAAAAAATACACTGTCACAATTTATACGAGCGAAGAAGAAATTCGGGGCCCATCAACACCAAGATGTGCTGAAAGGCCTTCTTGCAACAGCTGATCTGGCTTCCCTTGGTGGTCGCGCAGGCAATCGAACTTTCTTAAAAGGAAACGCCTTTACAATTAGGGGCAAAATTATAAACAACGTACAGACTTTACTATTATGTCAGACGCCTTTTCCTTTACTTGCGCCGCTTGCGCAGTCTATCCTTCGGATTCGCAACTGCGATAAGGCCGCGGGCAGAGTGTGCGGAGAGGATTTCTAAGCCGCTGATCATCCAGTCTGCGCTATTTTTCCTTTCTTGGTGGCTTAAAAGAGCACCTCTGTGCTTTACCGTCGTGTGTTCACGTTATACAAACAAGCAAATGCTGAACGAAACTTACACTGTGGGCTTTCCATAGAGTCTTGAATCACATATTGTAAAAAATGCAGCGGGGAACTTATCCTGCATACGTATAAGCGATGAATTACCCGTTGTACACATCCTCAAGATGCTCCTGCTTTCTTACGCACCTGAAAACACCAAAGCATCACCTTCTTGGAAGACAAAAAATGAACTTCAACACGCGTACTATCTGGTTCTTATGCCTTTATAGACGCTGCTAAATCCAGGCGCCAGTGAAGGAAGCAGCACTGGCATTATCACATCGCATTCCGAAATTTCTCGGCATTTATATTTCTCTTACTCCGGGAAGGCAATAAGCATCCGCAAGCGTACGTGATCAGCGAGATACCAAGCAATACGTTGTCGCAAATAACCAGTTTTTAATGTCGCAAAGCTGTATGAAGCCATCAGAACGAACACTACGCAAATTCATGTACTACCCATCGTTCACAACCTGGTTGAACTACCTTGCTTGCAACTCCCACGGACACTGGCGCCTGAGATCCCTCTAGTGCCGGGATCGGATGGAACCACGGCCGGAGCGGCTGCATTTCGATGGAGGCGAAATGTTGAGCCCCGTATACTGTGCGATGTCAGTGCACGTTAAGTAACCCCAGGTGGTATAAATTTTCGCAGCCCTCGAGCTCCACCACGGCGTCTCTCATAATCAAACCATGGTTTTCGAACGTAAACCCCAAAATTCAATCAATCCCTCTAGTGCTTTTTCAGTGACGTCATACATGGCTACGCGAAACCGAAATCCGTCCGTCCGATGTGCGCGGAAACTATCATCATCATAACCTTCTCAAGGAACATGCGGCGAGGACTGCACATCTTAGTAAATGAGAACTCGAAAGAGAGGCGAGCCATTGGATACGCCGTCAGTTACATCATTCCCTCCGCCGCAGCAGAGCGTGCGCACAGCAGCTTCCCTACGACTTCGCCATGGGCAGCACACGCATCTGCCAGGTGCCTGCTGTTCGTAGGCGACCCACCGAACAGCAGGCACCCACCACACTGCCTGACAAGACGAAATTTCTTGTCCTGCAATCAACCATCCTTGATACCGATTTCGTACTGCACCGTTGCAGTTCGGCCTACATTGTGCATCGCCCCGCCTCGGTGGTCTAGTGACTATGGCACTCGGCTGCTGATCTGAAGGTCACAAGATCGAATCCCGGCCGCGGCGGCTGCCTTGCGATGGAGGCGAAATGTTGAGGCCCGTGTACTGTGCGATGTCAGTGCGTGTTAAAGAACCCCATGTGGTCGAAATTCCCGGAGCCCTCCACTGTGGCGTCTCTCATAATCATACCGTGGTTTTGGGACGTTAAACCTCAGAAGTCAATTGATACCAATTTCGTACTGGCCCGTTGCAGTTCGCCTACCTTGTAGGTTATATACATTCAAGTACGAGGCGCGAGCCTATGCGTAGTTTACATGCCTTGTGGGCTGCACATTTAGGTACTGGGTTCGAACCTGTGCGTAGTGTACCTATTCGGAAGGCCGTACATTTAAGTACTGGGTGCGAACCTGTTCTTAGTGTGCATATTTAGCGAACTTTCCGGTCCTTATCGGTAACATGTACTAGGTGCGGGTAACGTTTCCTCATGCTAGAGCTGGCCACCGATAGGAAGATCGCCGCTTGCCGAAGCACATACGCCCACCAGGACAGGAAAAGACCTCGGACTTCGCTGCACGCGACTTCGCAGCTTCGTCCACACGACTTCGTATTACAATTCTCCTCTCCCCATCGCGCTCCACATTTCCGTTTGGTACAGGGCCGACGACCAGTGAGTCACGTTCCTGCGCCTAGAGAAAGGTTCCCGGCGTCAGGATGCATGGGCCGCTTCCTGCGCCAGCTGTCCGAGAGCACCACGCAGCCGGCCCCGTTCTCGGGAAGTACTGCGCCGGCATGTATTTCGCACAGGTTTACAATCTCGTAAAGCTGGTGCGTCGTAGGAGCAGTTTCTTTTTGTTGCCGCGAACGTTAGAGGATCGGACGTGTCGGGTGGACAAAGGAAAACTGGTGGTCTGCCACTTTGGGCCGCTAGGACAGACCTCTTTATTTTTCTTCCTTTCCTTTATTTCAAAAGCCTTCGCGTGGCCAAACCGCCTTCTTTCTTTGTCGTGAAGGAGGAGGCCGTTAGAGAGAAAGGGAGGGACGCGAAGCAAGTTTATATTATATAAGACGTCACTTGTCATGAGGCACGTGACTTCTTGCTAATCGCTTGCACTTCAGCGCTACGGCAACAACTCACAGGGCCAGCACTGGGGCTATATCAAAACTAACAAAGGAACAACCTGCAAGATCAAGTCCCGTACTCTTGAACGTTCCTCAAATCAACATTTCATCGTGGCTTAGTCGATGGTGGTGCCACGCCTAGACAGAAGTGGTCATCCAGACACGCCACTATCGTTCTTGAGAAGTTTATAGCGGCTTTTTAACAGCGAAACTGTTAAGCTATTGGTTTCGCCGTGGTGCAACCAAAGAAAGCTTTGTTTTTCAGTTCATGAAAGCTCGTACTGATCCTCAATATCAAATTATGTCAACACTGTAACGTGGCAATACTGTAACGTGGCTGGGATGGACGAGGGATGATGGAAGACGAGAAGGAGGAAGTACAATTAATGGTTGTTCATGAAGCACTGTTTCGTTTTTGTGTTGCTTGCTTGTGGACTGTGTTCGTGACAATACACAGCTTTCATAGACAGGGTAGGAAAGTTGTCGATTGTCCAATGCTGTAGGAACCCTAGAATTATAGTGGAGCGAGTTCCGGGCGTATTTGCAAGTTCCTTACAGCACCAGGAAACAGCAAAGCTAATGCTTCTGGTTCGCTATAAAACACGTGCTGCACATCAGTCACGAGACCAAGTCGGCATGCAAAATCCTTCCCGATAACTGCAAACATCCAGGCGTCGCGATGTATTTCTCACTTCGTCTCGCCGTTCTTTCGGTGCCTTGGGCACGATCATCCACAAAACCTCAACAAAGATGGCTGCAGTGAAGGGAATGGTGGCGCTGTGAGTCATCCAACAAAAAAAAAAAAAACATGAAAAGAAAAGACATATTACCGAATCACAGCGCGGGGTGTTGCCATGGAGCTAGGTGAGTCTATGTATATAAGAGCTAGAACGCTAAGTTTGCTTTTGTCGGCAGTAGAGAAAGATGTTTACTTCGGCCAACCTTCCCATCTATCCTTCCGAGCGCTGACGATTTGCCAGGTTATCAGGGTCCGGCAACAAAACAAGGTTTACCCCACTTATTGCCTTCAGTAGCAAGAAGAAGAGCCGCAGTAACGGTAAGAAGGCATGACAAACGTAGTCATATATGATATCCTCGACAATGAAGGCTGCATTACGTTTTTCTTATTCCCCTTCTGGAATGGTAGTTGCCTATTTGGTTGTTTATACAACAGTGCATCTACAAGGAAAGTATCTCCGGTAGTGTAGCCGTGGTCAATGTGATATTGCCTATGCTGTTGATTGGTAGGCTGCTTACCTCGTCATATACGTGCCTGAGTGTCGGCACATTCACCGTGTGGGCCCAAGTGGCAGAGATGCGAACGTCAATGACGATATAAAACCTATAAGGAAAAAGAATATATGTCGTATACAGCGAGACATGAGGAACGAGCGGCCATCGCCAGCTGTCTTGTCCTACGACGAATGGTGCTTCGGCACGTCGTATCATTACCTTTATGGCTGTACAGGCAACGACATAATTGAGCTGGAATAATAAGCATTCGGGACGGTCTAGTACATTCGTACCCGGAGCCTATTTCCGCTACATGTCTTCTTACTCCTCTATGAGGACCAGTGCTTCTGCTCTCATCCAGAAATAAGAATGATCCCAGAAAAAAATGTGCTCGAGGCAGTTGGTCAATATCGGCCAAGGAAAAACGAGGATATATATCCGCTTCGACAGTAGTGAATGCCAGTTATTGAGGCCTCACGGTGCTGCAGCGAGACATTCAACTAAACGCGTACTTTCATGCAAAGGCATCATGTAAATCATATCGGCTCTTTGCGTACCCTGCGTATAGTGGCAGCAAAGTCGCACTATGCGTACGTACTAGTGGAAATTGACGAGCGAGGTTGGCGCTGACAAATAACATATGAGAATATTAGAAAGACAATTGGCGGAAATACAGCTCTAGCCACTCTAATGCATAACGTAACGTGATTAATTAATGTGATTAAGTGAAGTCATATAATTCTGAGCCTTCAAGAAGCATCCTTAGATCCATAATAATCGTTTGCGCAGGATAATTGCGCATTATGAAACAACAGCAATTCTAAGCTGTCCTGATTTAGCTAACGTCACGTTTTAGTTTTTAGTTGTTCTAGAGAGGACTTTTATTCCATCAAATGTTTTTTTAGCATATTATCGCGCCAGTGCCCAGCGACATTACGTCCTTCTTCAGCACCTTCGATTCATCTTTGGATGAGGGTTGCTGCGATTTTTTAATATTTAAAAATCAAAATTATACAAAAGGCCTGTACTGAAACGTTCCGTTTCATACTTCAATAACTCCATCCGTTTCCCTATGAAGCCAGTACATTTGTCGTACAGTCCTCACATTTTTTTCCCTTGTGAGTATTACGGAAAGATGTGGCATTATTGGAATGGCCACAAGGAAAGTTTCAGTAGGAACATCAATCTGGGAGGTGTATGAGGTAGGTTGTAATATCACAGCACATGTTTATTACCGAAAACGGTCATTTAATTACCAGGGTAACTAACGAAGCTTCAATGGAGGTAGGAAAGCACCACACAGTCAGGAAAGGGGGGAATGAGAAACAAGAAAGAAAAAAGAAGAAAGAAAGTCACGCCTAGTTCACACCAGCACTGGATGCGTGGGTGTGAGACAGTTCACGTGAACGCAACCTAAGGTCTACGCCAGTCAACAAAATGTTCACCTCAGTCCACAAAAAGCGCACCAAACGCTAGGAGCTACCGCGTACGCTCGCATCATACAGAAGAGTAAAAACCATTCGTCGACTTGCAGTGGTACACACTCGCCCACTATCGCTGTTCGCCAACTGGTAATAGTCATACTTTGTGGTGCTCTGCTTGTCAAAGCATGGTCAAAACCAACGACATGATTATATCGGTGTGTCGACACGCTCAAGGTAAACAGCGATAACTTCACACTCCACTTTAATTCCAAGTAATCCACGTGCCACAAGTTTCCTGTGGTCCGAAACCTTGTGGCGAAGTTCGAAAGAATCACCAGCACTGCGAAATAGCTGTTGCACAGGCACAGCCTTGTGAAATTCGAAGTAACCACGCAGCGCACCAAGCTTTAGGCCAGCCTTGAACTGTCGATCAATGCTGCTCCTTAGTGCAAGACTTAACTCAGATCCCAAGTGAAACGGCACATTGCGGTTGACAGGTGCTATGCCGTCTCTGTATCTAAGAAAACCAGCTTAACTGTCATTACCCTCCCTGCTTCGTTAGTCGCGCTTCCACAGTTTGAAGCTGTCTTCAGACGAGTCCAACACATGTACCCGAATGACGAGAAAGGAACGCAATTAAATTGAATACAGCAATGTTCTTGCGAAGTGCTGGAGCGAATTCATTAAAACTGTAGCTTCGTGAACCGTTCAAAGGAGAGAACAGCAAATTTCATAGCCGTGTGCAAACGGAGCCAAATGTACGGAGTTAGAAACGACAATAAAAGAGCACCAGACTTCCCGTCGCGTTAACGCAGGAAAGAAAAATGAGACATATGGAATAGACTAGAACACTTTTGCGAATATTTCAAACTCGGCGAGACGTCACCCTAGAGACACGTCTGGCAGGGCACGAACTCGTAACCGCGATTGTTGAGTCGAACCGTACTCGACTCGAAGACAGCGACACAGATGAAGCTACGCGGCGCACGGAGACGCTGCCCATTTGTCATTGTCACCCGCGCCGTTCCGCATCATTCCCCGCGGAAAAGTTTTGCTCTGTCCGAGTTGTTCAGGCAGTGGAAAAAAGTGACAGAGTTGGAATACGTTTAAGAGTGAACGCTGTAGCGTCATTGGCCATCGTTCGGATCGCCTCCTCGTAACGTAGTTGTGTTTTCTTGTACATTCAAATTTCAGATCGAGCTAATATTTATGCAGGTGTTGGTTACGTCATAGTTTAGATTTTTTTTCTGACGTATTTTACTTTAAGAGATTTAGTTTCGCTCACTAATGCACCTGTGCTATGGCAGAGGCCATGCGTGGTCGGGTGGCAATATCAGGCGATATGGCGATATCAGTAACTGGACATATGTGGCTATATATGGCATGTGTCCGTATGTGGCCGTATTTGCCGAATACGTGTCACAGCCTTACATGACATTCCTCATGTTGGTATTTTATTTGCATATATGTTTCTATCATGATTTCGGCAAATACGGCCACATATGGACACGTGCCATATATAGCCACTTGTGCCCAATTCCTGATGAGGGTGGCAATGTGGGCTTGTTGGTAGAGCATCTTGAGTTTGACGGTAGCGCACGCAGGACACGGACAAAAGGAAGACACACCTTGCGCTGTGGTGTGTCAAGTGTGTCTTCCTTTTGTCCGTGTCCTGCGTGCGCTACCATCAAACCCAATTCCTGATATCGCCATATATGGCATTTGTGTAAGGGTCGAGATTACTATTTCCGCCGTGGAAGCTGACGTCGGCACCGCTGCCGAAACCGGATTTTTTAGCAACACGATTTCCTTAACGATTTCGCGTTGAAATTACAATAGCAGAAAAGGCACTTCCAGCTACTATCTGAACTAAAACAGAGAAGCCGTATAGAAAACTACTGCATCTTTTTTTTAGAATAAAATTGAAGCTACGTTAGTAAATTTACAGCAATGAGAATGCTGCGAATTTTGAGTATGAATGAAACAGTTTGTCTCTTTCATATAACAGTCTAATGTAGAGTGTCTGAATTCTTGGGAAGTTCTGCCAGTGTCCCGACGATATGTCTATGATGTTTTATTTGTGTTTTTTTAATCGTGGCTATATTTCTTAGACAAAAAAAATGATTCGTCGTCTAGGTATTTAAAAAGAATTACCTGACCTTCCCGCAATGATGACTGAACGAACAGGAGGCTATCAAATTAAGGGCTTCTTTAAACGAGGTCGCCTCAATCTGCAGTTCACAAAAGCACGAACCGCCTCTGTTTAGCGAAAACTGCGTAGGCTTCACCTCTCCGCACGAATAAACAACGCCGCTTTTTTTCAATGTCCGTCACTTCCCTCCGCCTCCCCTCACTCTTCTGAAGCAATCATAAGTTGGCTTTTTTTTAACATTGCCCTGCATTCAGTGAACTGAGTCGCTTAAGGAACTAATAAGCCAATGAGAAGAAAGTTGTGACTTTGTGGCACATGGCTGCGTGGTTGAATCCAAATATGAATGCTAAAAGAGGGAAGAAAAATGAATATTTTTTTACTGATGACCACAGCGTAACTGTCTAGCTTGAGCAGCTGACATGTGAACGGTGGCCAATAGTTAATGACGGGGGAACAGAGTGTAAAAGAGGCACAGAGGAATGGAACAGAGGAAGATTGTTCGCATATGCGCGAAGCACGTAATGTCCTACAGTTATGCACAGGGGTCTTGCTGATGAAGTTGTTGCTTCAACCGGCAGTGCAACAAAAAGAAAAAAGGGAGATCTGTCTGCCCTTCTGTCCACTCTTTTTGTACAGCGCCGTCAGCTGAAACAATGTCTCACAGCTCGCTTACGAATTCCCTTCTTCGAAAATGTCATCTGGCCCCGCACGCAGGCACTCGTATTGTGAAGGCTATCACGTGAACTCATGCACAGATCCGTGGCCTAAACTGCTGTTCACGCTATTTTTCACACTCCACGTAATGACTAGAAATCGCTGAAACAGAAATTTCAACGACATTTTCCAGATCAATGATTCCTCATCGCGTCAGAGGTCCGCCGTATATTTTTTCTAATTGAATTTTAGTTGTATATGTGATGCGTACAAACAATACAGCCGCTCTCGTTAACATTTCCATGGTGCCACACGGCGTGAATTTTCAGTGTTTCTTATTGGTGTGGTGAGCTTCGGACAGGCACGTAGGCAAGGGGGGGCCCAGGGCCCCCCCCCCCCCCCCCCCCGAAATTCGTCCAGTCAGCCATTGACGCAGGGGTATAGAGGCACAAGTACAAGTAGCGGCGTACGGACTTAAACAAATGAACAACAAACGATAGTCAAGGAACTCGCCAAGAGCAGCTACCCAAGAACCTTTATTCCGAAAGCACTTCTATTTCAAAACCACGAAACGCTTGCTGAGAAATTCAGCGTCCAGCTCCTGAATCAACATCGCAACAGAAACACGACACTCTCCCATATGTCCGAGTCGTTAGCGGTACCATCGCCCGTATTCTCAGAAAAGAAGGCATCCGAGCGACTGAAAAGCTTTCGAACACATGTTCTCTACATATTGCCAAAGACTGGTCCGCCGAGGGAGAGAGCCCAATTCTTTGCGCTGACTGCGATACGAGCTACACCGGCGAAACGAAAAACCTCAAAGAAAGACTGTGACAGCACAAGAATGACCTCCGAGATCGCAACCCGATAGCCGAACATTCCCAAGACAGCGACCACCCTATCAATCTTCCTGACACAACGGTCATACCAACTGAAACCAATTATCGGAAGCAGTTACTGCTCTGTGACTGCGGAGAGAGAGAGAAAGCTGTGCAACGCAGGACATTTTCAAGAAGACGAGCTTGTTCGAAACAAAATTACCAGAACGAACAAAATGTTGCCATACGGCTTCCAAACCAGACAAAACGACGTTATCTGTCCGCACTTCGTGGGACTTTTGTTCGTCGCATCAGTTCTACGGTCTGGGCGCTCGGTAGTTGGAATGCTCCAAGGAACAATGCAGAGAATGACAGGACATACAGTGTCAGATCGTAGTCGAATGGTGAATTAAGACACGATTACGAATTATTAAATTTTAGAGAAACTGTATTGTTGCACTGAAAAAAATATGCGGAACTTCTCTTCAGGAGGCGGACGGACGATGTCTCATGGCCGTCGTTTGTCGTGGCCCGTCGCTCTCTGCTCTGCTTTGTCCTCCCGGCTTTTTCCTGTTCCTTGGCTCCACGCCTGGGCAATCCCCTTTTCTCTGAAAGAGGTTGCCCCGTCTTGGGGGTGTCCTCCGTCCTCTTGGAAGTTGCCAGGATGCACGGGGCTTTGAGGTGCGGCCCCTGAGCACTGCTGACAACAGAAAAAGGTAGCGTTGACTCCACCTGTGGATTCCCTGCGGACATCTCTTTTCTTATTTTTCTTAACGAGAGGAGCGGTGTCTTTGTCGCGCGTAGTGGCGGCAACTTAGGGAGTAATCAGGTGCTTTGACTGACAGCTGCGCGGTATGGGAACACGCACGCGTACGGGTTTGGTCTGCCGCAGCCGCAGAGTTTTTCCCCAACCTGAAGACGGAAGATAACCGAAAACTTGGAAAGCGTGGGAAGTATGGGAAGCGGCCGCTTCGATGACCCATTAAACCGTACGACCCCCCCTGGCGCCTCTGCGAACCCCACCACCCTTTGTCCGCTGCCTGTGTCGCCGGGCAGGCGCCCGCGTGGCGGAACAAGTAAACAGGTTAAACAATCTGTACAGTTAGGACGCCCACCTGCTGAATGAGCGCGTATGCAGCTCTCCAGTAATATGCGGCTGCCCGAACGGCAAGGCGTGATTCAGCCCCGCCGTTCAGCGCTCCGTCAGAGCAAGCAAATTTTTTGTCGGGGTCCTCTGGCATAACAGCACTCAGCCATGGAGAAAGAAGGTGCCAGCCAGGGTTCAACTTCAACGGCCAGAAAGCGACCAGGATCAACGATGAAATTAGCCAGCTTCTTCGCTAAAGTTCCAAAGGTGGGTCCTGTATTTCTTATTGCCTTTGCTTGTAACGTCCGCTTTGAAGATGGGAGTAATGATCCTCCGCCTGTGAGCTTCTGAGCAACAGTATATGTGATACTGGTTTCGCCATAAATATCTTTTTCTGAGATGACTCTTCAAACACGATAAATCTGGTGCTATGTGGTCGAGGGGTTCAATTTGCCTCATATAGCGCGACTGCAGCCATCGCTTTACAAATCTTGTATACTTGCTATGGGCATGACTACATGACGCTTTTTCGTTTTCTTATCACTCGCACTTGCTAATGGCCCGATTAGGGCCATTAGCAATGATGGCTAAATGACTGCAAACTGGATGGACTGGTTACGCCAACCGTAAAATACTCATTCTTTTCCAGCGCAGACGGCCGAATTTACTCGAGTCCAACGCAAACCAAATTTTTGCTGTTTCAATATAAAAATGCACTTGAAGTTAAAGGTATTTGTAGCAGCTTTTAAAAATAATACTGTACCGTGCTGCTATGTTAACGATTAAAAAAGAAGACAAAGATGGAAAGAGAAATGTACAGTTTGTCGTCTTTGACTGAGCAATTTTTCTTCTGGCAGTTAAATTTATTGTATATATAACACAGTTCGCGTGTTAATTCAAGATCTTTTACCTTGACAGTTCGGTCTACAAAGATGACAAATGTCCGCATGTACGTTTGTGTTCGAGGCACGGATATCTGCTTTTGCGCTACTCATAGTCACCACGGCCTCGGGTGCGGAAAAACACGCGACGCAGCTGTATTCAGCATGCCAAATATCTTTTCTTACACGTCAGTTTTCGCAATGAAGGCGGCAAATCACCATAAACTTGATTGGAACGCAAAACGAACGTACGCGTACTCGCAAAAAAATAATCTGCTCCGTCGCCCTTTCCTAATCACGATGACACTCCCTTTGAACCCTCCGATGAGATCATGAGAACCTGTTACCAAACGCGCGAACGTGGTTGCGGTTGAAGATTCGGTTCCAAAGCGCAGGCAAGTTTTGGGCTCGTGTAAATTGGAGAAAATGTGCGGATTAGATTGGAGTAAGTTGTTTCAGTTCCAGTAGCGAATCGCTAGGGAAGGAAAAGGGTTCACAGCCATGATAATGATAATAGTGCGTTTTCGCCCATTAGAATACAGGTGACTTTCACAGGACCACAACGTCAATTCTATATAAGCGTGTTTGAATTAACGAGATTCGATTGTATCTAGTCTAGATCAACGAGCGGTAAGACAGGCACATGCGGCGCGAAATGAAATGTATTGAATGTACCGATACTCGGAGTCATTTTTATTTAGGCTGCTTGTAAGAGTGGAACTTGTCGTAAGTCCTGCGACAGTAATTGATTGCAACATAAAGTACAAACAACTATGATCAGAAAACTTATGTATGATTATTTTTTTATTTCTACCGTGCATTTAGGAAGGAAGCCTTGCATTATCAGAAGGCGGCTCTACCTCCGAAAACGCCACAGCACGTGCAGACTTGAATGCCGAGAGAACGCATGACTGCGAGGACGATGTGGAAGCTGATAGCCCTTTTTGTCGTAATGTTATCGGCATGTTTGTCAATCGCACTGACATACCCGATGACATAAGAGAACAGGTGTACTCTAACGTATGGATGCCACCTCCGAGCTACAAGTTTGAAATTTCGGTAGCCAAAAATGGGAAAAGGCGCACGTTTCAATCTCACTGGCTGCAGCGATACGGATGGCTTGCATTTTCTCACGTGCGGAAGGGAGCGTTCTGCAAAACCTGCGTACTTTTTTGTCGTAAGAGCGGAGCAGGTAAAGGCTCTCACCAGTCATGTAGGAACCTCGTAACAGTCCCGTTTACGAAATGGAAGGATGCCATTGAGATATTCGAGAATCATGCACGGACTGAATATCACAAGACGGCAACGGTTGACGCCGAATCCTTTCTCAGAGTCGCCAGAGGAAAGTCAAGCAGTGTCCACATACAGCTTAATCAGCAAGCAAAGGGAGAACTCGAAGACAACAAGGCAAAGTTGCGCGCGATTGTCGAGACAGTTGTACTGTGCGGCCGTCAAGACCTCGCGCTGAGAGGTGACAAGGATTCGGGGCGTCTTTCTCTTGAAGAACCCTTGCAGAACGACGGCAACTTCAGGGCGCTCCTACATTATCGAGCGAATGGCGGAGACACAATTTTGGCGAATCACATCCGTACAGCAGGCAACAATGCTCTTTACTCAAGCCCGTCCATTCAAAATGAAATTATTTCGATAATTGGCAAGCTCACACAAGATAAAATTGTAAGACAGGCAAACGAGGCCGGATTTTTTCGGTGCTAGCAGATGAAACAACGGATGTATCCCAAACGGAGCAGTTCTCGTTGTGCGTACGCTACGTCGATCCCACTAGTTCGAGCATTCGGGAAGATTTTCTCTGCTTCGTACCTGTTGACGACGTCAGTGCTTCTAGCCTGGCACACACACTGAAAAGGGAGCTGCTGAATCTTGGCCTGCACTTGAACATGATGAGAGGCCAAGGATACGATGGAGCAGCAGCGATGAGTGGGGCATTCAACGGCGTGCAGGCGCTCATCCTGAAGGACTTCCCAACGGCTTTGCACACGCATTGCTCGTCGCACTCTCTGAACCTTTGTTTGAGCGATGCCTCAGCTGTCCAAGACATTCGACGGGCCTTTGGTACAATTAGTGAGGTATGTACTTTCTTTCGTATGTCACCAAAGAGGACAGCGGTCCTGAAAAAACATCTAGAGGCGTCTACAAAGTCTTTCCGCCGGCTGCACCGATATTGTGAGACAAGGTCGGTGGAACGTCATGATTCAGTCGCATTGTTTGGGGAGGCACTTCCTGAGATAGTTCGTTCACTTGAAGAGATCGTGGACACCTTCCCTGACAAAGCAGCAGCGTCCACCGCTCATTGCCTCCACCAGCGAATCTGTTCGCCAAACTTTCTCATATGCCTCTCTGTTAGCGAGACATTCCTAGGCCTCACACACCACTTGTCTGTGTATCTACAAAGCCCATCTATTGACATGAGCGTCGCCTTGGATCAGGTTGACCTGGTGCTGACTAAACTAGAAGATATGAGAACTAACGCGGAGGCAGAATTCCACAGAATATTTTCTCTATGTCACGGTAGAGCGGCGGTGTTCGGAGTGCATTCCGAGATTCCACGGGTGGTAGGAACACAGAGATACCGGGCAAACTACGCTTGTAGTTCTGCGGAAGAGTACTACAGGCGAGCCACGTTCATACCCTACATAGATGACCTCAAAGCTTCCCTCAAACGGCGCTTTGCAAACCATCGGGAAACACTACAAAGTTTGCAATTTGTGTTGCCAAAGCACGCCTCCAAGGGCAAATTTGAATCTGTGCAGCCGGCCTTCGATTTTTACCTCAGAGATATGACAACAGCGCATATCCTTACACTAAAAGGTGAATGGGAAATCTGGAAAACCAAATGGCAAGCCAAGAAAGAGGAGGAACTTCCCCGCTTTGCGACGGACGCTTTAGCTGAATGCGACAAAGCTCTCTTCCCGAACGTTCACACACTCCTCAAGATATTGGCAACGCTCCCAGTGACTACAGCTGCTGCAGAACGCAGCTTCTCGACACTCAAAAGAATAAAAACATATTTGAGGAACCGGACAGCTGAAGAGCGGCTTAATGACCTGGCCCTTATGTCCATTCACCGGATGCAAGTGAATGTCGACGAAGTTATCGCTGTGTTTATGGAGAAACCGAGACGCATGAAAATTGCAGCGTGAACCTCTTTTCGGCAAAGCTGCATGTGCGTTTTTTTTTCTTCTTTTGCATTGACTTTTATTATATTGTAAAACCATTCCCAATGCCATTCTTTACAAGTGCTTGCTAAAACGAATGTCAGTGTTCTGCATATTTTTTTGTCATGAAAGCATCCGTATTTTGGTACTTTGTGGTTCAATAAAATTGTTTTCCCAAGTATTTCTGTTCTTGGTTTAAGAATTGCTGTCATAAATAAAGTGGCTCACGTTCTTCTCGCAGTCCTGTTGTTCAGACAGTATGAGAAGTTGGGTAGAGAAAGCGTCCGACAATTGTTTTTTTTTTTATTTACCACACATCCGTAAGTGGGCGCCAGATTCCTTCGCATCCCCCCCCCCCTTTTTTTTTTTGTCACTCTTCTTTACGTCACCGACTCTGGCCCTTCTCGGTCGAGATTACTTGGTGGGAAAGTATTTTTTCTGGTGCACACGCACTAGCTTTATTGCAGTGTCAAAAAACATGCTTTCCATCTCTGATTAACTCGCCTTTTATGCTGCATTCCACTGTTTTCATTCTCTTCTAATAATTAAGCGCCTTCTGTATTCCCGGGCAACTTCCTTTTTTTTTCATTTTGCCATGGAACGACTTTTTTGCGAACATTTAGGCCTTGGGCCGCCCCCCGAAAAAAAATCCTGGCTACGTGCCTGGCTTCGGACACCCCTTCTGTCCTTTTACTAAATTTCTTTCTAGGTTCCCCTGGGGCTATAGGAACTCCTTCTATTCTTTAAGTTTGCTATACCCTATCTTCCTTATTGACACTGCATCTGCTTCTTTGTTGCAATCTCCTCTTTATACATTTTTTGTATCCCCCGCACTTACCTAAGGCCCGACAATTGGGCTGCATGCGCTGAATGAAACATGTTTCCTTACCTCTATGAAAAATTGATGCTCTCAACAACTAAGCGCACAATCTAATGAATATTAGAAATAATTCGGCGCCATTTTTTATATACCTCAACTTTTTTATATCCATTAGTGCGACACTGATAAAGTATCCGCGCATTACCTTGCGGCCGGATCAGGGTATCCATTAATTACCTGCAACAAGCATATAATATAGCCATGTCGAAGTAAATGAAACAAGAGAAACGACATATATCCATCAACCTTTAATAATGATATGTAAACTGCTGCGTGAGTTGAATTTATATAACCACATTGAGCAATAAATATTGGACACTGTTCTTGGTCAGCGCTGGACAGAGACTTGACGCAGGTCTCTAATAAAGAAGTGGCTCCCTGAACGTCGCCGGGGATGGCTTGCGCAAGAGAAGTTGAATGCTTTTTACAAATGCTAATTACATGTTTCGAAATCGGTACTTGGAAAGTGGCGTGAGGGAGGTGCCGTATCTCAATGCTGCGCAACCCTATAACTGCGTAATTTCCAGTTCGCGTCCAGTTCATAATTCTGCGTTTTCTTATTGTTCGTATTAAAAGGCCCACTCAAAAAATCAAATTATGTCATTCGCCGGGGCTTCCTAATTGCCAAACATTGCGCCATCGGCTGATGCTAAGGCGCATCTGTCCAGAAATTATGCATCCGAGCGAACCATCGCTGCGACAACATTCGCTCTGAAAAATTGTTCTAATGGCTTCGCGCGCTGTTACTCTTTCTATCTCTTTAGGGGCGAAGCTCCTTAAGGCGCAGGCTTGTCTGCCGTAGTTGTCCGTCGTAGCCACAATACGCGGGTTCGATCCTGGCCGCGGCGGTCGCATTTTCGATGGAGGCGAAAATGCCATAGGCCCGTGTACTGTGCGTTGTCAGTGCACGTTAAAGAACCCGCCAGGTGGTCTAAATTTCCGGAGCCCTCCACTACGGCCTTTCTCTCCTCTCTCTCTTTCACTCCCTTTCCCCCACCCTCACGGACGCTTAGCCGTGCTCCCTACATGGGCTGCAGAAATTAGCGTCCTTTCCTAACCAAACCACAATCAATCAATCAATTTAGCCACTTCGTCTTCATCGAACGCTGGCATGCGCTCTTGTGTCACGAGTTCACGCCGGTTCCTCTTCGTCGCCTCGAACGCTGGCACGCGCTCTTGTGTCACGAGTTCAAGCCGGTTTCTCTTCGTCTACTCCGGCATCACTCAGTTTCGGTTTCGTTTCGTATTACATCAAAATACCCCCAGTTTTAAGTAGTTCACAACTTTTCTGGAAGGGAGAAGATGCGAAACGAATACCACAGTGTTCTAGAGAACTCAGTTGTCTGTCCATACAGCACGAAGCATGACTAAATTAATCCGGAACTCGGCACGATGTACGATGAACCTCCGGAGCTTCGCCCACTCATCATCATTCACTCCGTGGATATGCGTGGATTTTTTTTTGCTTTGTTGTTGCTGCCGCAGCATAATAATTCAGCTCACATATTAATTCTAAAAAAACAATAATATAAGCGCTAGCGCTTGTGTGTGTGTGTGTGTGTGTGTGTGTGTGTGTGTGTGTGTGTGTGTGTGTGTGTGTGTGTGTGTGTGTGTGTGTGTGTGTGTGTGTGTTAAATTTGTCCCCCTGGTATGGAAAAAAAATTAAAATAAAGTGGGGGTAGCCCGCGCCACCAGAAGGTATATCGGGCTTAAAGCCAATCGCACCATAAAGAAATAAGGGGAAGTGTTCCCAAAAGAAAATTTTGCGGAAAAGCCAAATGAAGAAAAAAAATGTATGTATTCGGAAGCAAGGCCTGCAGTGTTTTTCCTTCTATAGTAAAGGCAGGAGATGAAGACCGTGGTAATGTTAGTGCCAAGTAGAACGTAGCAGTGAGAGCTTCCAGCAGCAAGAGCGTCCTTGTAACAAGGGGAAAGCGGGAGTGCACTGGTAGGTGTGGTTTAAAGTTCTGTGACCGACGACGTAGTGGAAGCCACAACTCGAGCCAGGCGCCTTGCATGGCGGACCTGTAGGCATGATCTGGAGATTGAGGCGGAAGCATTCGGTTGAAACCTTGAGCAAAGAGGAGGTGAAACTTGCGATGAAAAAAGTTCTGCGCAGATACAGAAAGCGGGTTTTGTCATATCAATAGGATGACATGAACAATGGGTCTATGTGGGTTGAAAAGTTGATGCTCACGTCATAGCTGCCGAGGTAACCTCGCCCTTTTTTTTTTTTTTTGGCGTAATTGCAACTATAACGTTGGGCATGCAGTGTCGGATGGGTTGTTGCAAGGAAAATGTATGCGAGCGGTTGACGTGTGGTTGGGAAGTTTCGATGAGGTATCCGGTTATGTCTGAGAAATGTCTGCGTAGTGATTGGGGGGTGGTATGACAACCGCCGATTCACGCATTATGTTGTTGTTGTTATGTGGGGTTTAACGTCCCAAAACCAGTTCTGATTATGAGAGACGCCGTAGTAGAGGTCTCCGGAAATTTCGACCACCTGGGGTTCTTTAACGTGCACTGACATCGCACAGCACACGGGCCTCAACATTTCGCCTCCATCGAAATGCAGCCGCCGCGGCCGGGATTCGATCCCGCGACCCTCGTATCAGCAGCCGAGTACCATAGCCACTAGACCACCGTGGCGGGGCTCACGCATTATGTTAACAAGCTGTATTAAATATGCACGCGTTTTTTTTTTTCTAGTAGATATCTTGGGAAGTGTGCGTGTAATATTGTTGCATCTGTGCGGCTTCGTAAGTGTTGAGTGACGTGTTGCGTTCGTGGGCAATCGTTGAAGTAAGCAGTGCCCACATTTTCTGTATCCAGCAGGATATTCTTCCTCATACATTGACTTTCGAAGTATCTCGTTTATTTCGCGAAAGCAAGCTTGAATTCCTCTTTTAAAAAAGGCATACTATGGCACGGAAATCTAAGGGCCTTTGCTCGATATTCCTCGTTATAGCTGCATGCCTTTACTGGAACCAAAACAGTTTTGTAAGGCATGGAATACGAAACTGCCGAGCAAATAGGTTGAGTGCGAACAAGCAGGCAAGAAATGCGAGGTACACAAATTCAACAAGCAAGACTGCGCGATACCGTTACGAACCAAGGACGAAAGGGGCCGACGGCCGAAGTTCGTGCTCTCCGCAGAAAAATGCACGCATTACGGATGGCCGCTCGTCTCGCGGAGCACAATACAATTCCAGCGTAGCACCGGCTCTCTCCAGGAACGCAGCAACTTCCTCGCTTATCTCGTTCGCCTTTTTGTGGCACCACTTCTACACGCAAAAGTTATTTTTCGGGCGCGGGAAGAATTCGGGGGAAATGGGAATTTTTGAAGAACGAACCGTCATCCTCGAATGTCGGTGAGCGTTACATAAGGCAGTGCACTTGTACAGGAAGCGCCTGCCTCGTACGCGGCGCGTGGTTGCATAACGAGTATGGATATGCTTTATGCCTCGGGCGGTGTTCTGGATGATAGCCCGTAGAAGTACGCGAAGAAATAAAATTCAAAGCGAAAGAAACATCCCTTCCTGGAAGCGCCTCCAAGCTCTTTCCATCATTCGGTGTTCTTTGAAGAGCAGCTCCGAGTTTATATCAAGGAAAGAAAAATAACGTTATCACTGCATTCTTTGAGGCACTTCCGCTCTCGCAGTGCTATATGTTTCTTTATTAAGATTTTTGTTTCGCTTTCTCACTTTGTAGAAAACGATTTATTTTCTGTCCTAGATCACGATGCTTGGATTCCATCAAGAAGATACGCATAGCCGTGGTATTAAGAACTCCGCAGATAAACTCTCATCCATTTATTAAGGCTATTACGTGTGTCAAATAATGAGAATAACGCATTTTTGCCGAACACAATTACCACGCCCTGGTGGTAATACGGTATAGAGTAGCATTTATCCAACTATGTTTAGTTCTCCTTACTCGCACCCGTGTACTCAAGATATGTATACCTAAACTACGACACCACTCGAGTTTCTTCACCCTTGAAGAAACTCAATTGGTTCCGATCCCACTGTCACGGACTGACGCTGCCAGCCAACTTTATTTACTGGCTCAAACTATTGAAACGCATATTGGTTGGCTTCTCGCACCCACAAGTGTCACCTACATGAACTTGATCCTTCTTTGAAGCTGCAATTGTCGTCATGGATTTCCCACGCCAGTGCAAAGGTATTTTGCCGCATCTTGGCGGGCTTTCTACTTACAAAGGCGTACTAGTTTCACATCGTGACGACTGACACGGTTACATGCGACAGATGCGGGAGCGAATAGACCGTTGAAGACGTCCTGTGCGTTTGCGCTCGCCTTGACGACCAGGCTTACTCACTCAGCATGGCGCTACACCAAATGGACTCGGGGCCGCGTTCAGCGGCCAGGATTCTTTAACCATTGTCATGTGTATCGATGGTACAGAAGACGACAAAGGCATTGCTAGTGTACCTAAAGTTGAAAGGTTTCTTGGGCCAGCCGTAGACGATGTTCTTCTGCGCTTCAGCAAATGGTGCGTGCGATTACCGCTTCTCTCTTCTCGTTCTGTTTGGTGCATTCAGCCATTCGCAGCAGTGAAGGGTAGCAAACCCGACACGTGCATGGTTAACCTTTCTGCCTCAGCTTGCTTCTCTCCTTCCTCTTGCCCTCTCTCTCTCTCTCTCTCTCTCTCTCTCTCTCTCTCTCTCTCTCGTTCGCTCGTTCGCTTGCTTGCTCTTTATTGCTTGCACCTTCTTTTTTACTATTGTAGCGTACACCCGTCATGGTAGGTTAGCACGTAAGCTTTCGCGTGCTAATTAAGCTTGGGCACGTGGGTTCGACTTCCTGCCACGGCGGCCACATTTCGTTGGAGACGCAATACAAAAGCATCCGTTCGCTTACATTCAATTTCAGGTGCAATGCCAGGTAGCGCAAATTGATACGGAGTTCCCCAGTACGGCTTGGGTCATAATCATTTTCTACATCTTGGAACAAAAGCCCTGTTAATTATTGAATGCAGCGTTCATCTCTCGCGCGTCCTGTGGCGACATTGCAATGTACAGGAATAGTGTCAATCGCGCGAAGAAAAAGAAAAATGTCTAATCACACGTTCATATAAGAAAACACATCCTCGAGAACTCGAGCTCTTCGAAAGCGGCCGGCCTTTTGCGGCACTCGAAACTTCAAGTACGCAGGCAAACGTCTTGTTTCTAGTGCATGCACAACCTCTTGACTATCGATGTAAACCTACAGCTTCTCCCAATGATTCAGCAGATTACGTCTAGACGAACACGCCGTACCGGAAGTCGCCTGCTCGCACCAACGTTTGCAAGAACTGAAACCTTCAAATACAGATGATACTCGCAAAGTCTTACTGAGGCCACTTTTCGGTCCTGTAGAAACGTATTTTGTTGAGTGAACAAACGACATACGTGCATGCAGGTTCCGCTTTCTTTGCTTAATCTCTTGAACTACCATTTATTGTGGCATATTCTATTTTCACGCATTAGTCAAAGCTGTAGGCCTACCATATTTTAAAATAAATAAATAAATAAGCTGCCGCGGGTTGTCTCCTTCTTTGCGCATCTGTTTAATGTCACTCTTAAATAGCCCTGCTTGCCACCTCGAACGAACTGAAGTGCCAGCCAAGGCTGTGTCGCGCAAACCTAGAGCTCCAAATGACGTACTTTTCTAAGCCCACCAGCAATGCATTAGCCCTACTTTTTTTATTGGTGTGAGCGCTATCATGTACGAGCGGGAGCCACTTAAACTAATTGTATTACGAATGGAACGCGAACCGACAGTCCTGTAGCTATTTTTAGTTACGTTGCCTGTCGAGTTTCGAGAGAATGGGCAATACGAACTGGTGATCGAGGCCGAACCGAGTATTCATATAGACCCGAGAGGGTTTTATTGGTGATCCATTTAGTTTCCTGATTAGGAACTCAGATGTGCCCGCTGCGCACTTGAGGCACTGCAGAGCTTCATCGATGTGCGAGGATGCCTTTCGTCAGGAGCGTACTCAAAATAATGGAGTTACTTTAACGGTATTAAGCCCCCACTTCCAACGTCTGAGCCAACGTTGTTGGGGTTGCGATGCTGTAAATGCACCAGAATAATGACAATTGCATTAGTACGACACCTGTCAGCAGGCAATAAAGGTAGAAGAGTTAATAATTAATTAGCAGTGGACAAACCGACACGGCGATCGCAACAGTTTACGACACCACCTAGCGTCGCTTTGTCACTATACGCTACTTGGCAGTTACAGTTTATTAAGGTGAAAGCCCTCTGTGTGTCTCACTGAATGCGTCAGCACATCACCTGTCGATTTCTCTTTTTTTTTCCATCCCTCTTCTCTCTTTAAGTTTTCCCTTCCCTCCCCCCACCCTTCTTACTGATAGTAGCAAAGCCAAAAGGACGCCTCTCCAGCTAACCTGCGCCGCCACAGTGGACTAGTTGCTATGGCACTGGGCTGGTGATCCGAAGGTCCCTGTAAGCATATGCACTATCGGATCCCCGGCCGCGCCGACTGCATTTCGGTGGTGGCGAAATGTTGAGGCCCGTGTACAGTGCGATGTCAGTGCACGTTGAAGAATCCCAGCTGGTCGAAATTGCCGGAGCCCTGCACTGCGGCGTCTCTCATAAATTATATCGAGGTTTTGGGACGTACAACCGCAGGAATCAATCATTTCTGGGTAACCTCCCGGCCTTTCTGTATCCTTCTTCCTTTTCATAGTTTGCACGTGAGGCGGAGGCCTCACGTGCAAGTGGTGAATGACGTACGGAATTATCACCATCAGGCTCTAGTGAACGGACACGATATTCTGTATCAATGGATACCAGGATACGCCGGTGTTACTGGTAACGAATTAGCCGACGACGCAGCCCGATCCGCTCATGAGCAGACTCGCGTGGTTCCAATCCCACTCTCAAGGACCGACGCTGCAAGACAACTTTATTTATTGGCTCGCTCTATTACGCGCGATCAATGGTCATCTCCTAACCATCAAAGGTTAGGACATCCAACTGGACCCTAACTTAAAGCTTTCCCGCTTAGAGCTTTCCCGCAAGAATTTCCCCCTTCGATGCAGCCTTGTTTTGCCGCCTCTGGTTGGGGGTGGCATTTACAAAGGCATATTCGTGTCGAATCGGGATGGCTGACACACCTACCTGCGATTTCTGCGGACATGAAGAAACTATTGAACACGTGCTGTGTATTTCCAGCAATTATGACGGTCAACGCTACCAACTTCAAATGGTACTCGACAGGCTGGACTCGAGGCCGTTTTCACCAGCCAAGGTTCTTGGGCCCTGGCCATATGCTTCGATGGCTCAGAAGGCGACGAAGGCGTTGCTGACGTACCTGAAGTCGACAGGTCTCTGCGACCGCCTCTAGAGACTGTACTTGTGCAAGTGTGTGCGTGATTGGGCTCTTCTCTTTCTCTTCCTCTATTTCTCATTCTATTTAACCCTTTTATCCCTGTCCCTAGCGCAGGGTAGCAAACCAGACGCGTGTTTGGTTAACCTCCCTGCCTTTCCTTACCCCCCCCCTCTCTCTCTCTCTCCCCTCTTTTCCTCGGATGCCGCGCTTGAAAAACGTGCAGGCGGAAAGCGTACAAAACATTTAAAACTAGCGTCTCGTTCCAACCCGCACGGTTGTAGCTTTGCAGCTATGCTGGCTCGCGAACGTCGAGGTCGCGGGATCGAATCCCGACTGCGGCGACCATATTTCTACGGGGGCGAAATGCAGAAAAACACCGGTGTACTTAGGTTTGCGTGCACGTAAGAGAACCCAACATGGTCAAAGCTACTCCGGAGCCCACCGCTACGGGGTGTGCCTCTTGATCCCAACTGGTTTTGGCACGTAAAGCTCCATCAGTTATCATTACGTGGCCTATCGTTGCTTTGCTACATACGAAAACTTACAAGAAAATATACGAATTCAACGCTAAATCACAATCTGATCATCACGCCGATACTCTGACATGCTTTTTTTTTTCCTTTACGACACGATTAACGACTAGGAAATCACGCGTGGCGCATACAAGCATTCCTCGGTCAAGGCTCTATGATGGTACGCACCACACGTTGTTCAATCTTAGGTCTTACAGTCTATGCCAAATTATGTGTGATGCTCGTCCGAAAAAGGAAGTAGTGGGTTTCCACCTCTAGGTCTCGAGTTCGATTACAGAATGTCCCGGCTTCGGTCCTTGTGCGCTTTAGTTGATAGCTGAGGAAACTTCGGAGGTTAGCTTGCAGGGAAGCTGTACCTTTTTCGTTTTTTTCCAATGTTCATCGTTAAATAATGAACCCAATTTTTATAACAACTGATTTTGGTATAAAAGACTATCAACGCTTTTGCTGCCTCAGATCATTTCGCAGACGCTTGCTCTCCACCCAGAGGCGTCCTTGCCTGCATTTCGGAGACACCTCCCACTCCACCGCTCTTTGAAATAAAAAGAATATATATTAATGGGCGAGTACTATATTGTTAAGCATCTTGCATTGCTTCTTACATTATCTATTACATTGCTTGAAACTGTCCCCATTGTGGCGGTGTATTTACATGCAGTTCTTCACTGAGGTTATCGAGAAAAACCGAATATATTTTCGTCCGTGACCGGTGCTTCAAAATAAGTTCCCATGAAAATCATCTTGCACCGACCTTTAACACATGAGGCGTTACTCGAAATTTTCGCGCACGCCATTCGGCGAATATTTGTGAGACACACGGAAAATCGCGTTCGTTGTTTTAGCTCCGAATTAACAGCTGCATGTCGCACGAGATTCAAATACTCTAACACCAAGAGTTAGTCCGCAAACTTGAACTTCGTGTTTCCGAAAAAATCGATCCGTCCTTTCGGGCACCCCTGAGATAACCATTTATATAACATCACCGTCGACGCTGTGTCTTCTCGGCTCGAAAAACATGTTTGTGACACAACCTCCCCGGTTCGAGGTTATTCAATTAGATTTTTCGAAAGCCCATTCCGATGGGGCTAACGAAAAACATCGCACAAGGCTGCAGGCATCCTCGAAAACCGAGAAATGATCTACTTCGCCATTTCTACCAGCGCGGACATGTTCGAACATAAAATCAATAACGCCACGACAAGCTCGTAGCGTTGTTTACAAAAGACCCAGAAACGAGGCTTTAATTAACTTTGACGAATTGAAAATGAATGACTCATGGATAATGCCGACTTTTGTCCGCCGCACTCGAACCGGCAATTTTTCGCCCAGCTTCAGGGAGCAGTAGCAGCATGCTAGTACAGGGAGCGTGTCAAACATTTTAGGAGACTATCTCAGCAATTTAAAGTTTGCAGACGACATTGCGGTCTTTAGCAAAGACGGTGACGAACTACAAAACATGATTGAGGACCTAAGACCGCAAAGTTTTAAAATAGGAATAAAAATGAACAGGCAAAAGATTAAATTGTGCTCAACAGTCTAGCTATGGAACGGGACTTTAAAATTAACAATGAACCCTTAGAATTCGTTAATTCCTATCTAGTCTATATACCCTAGTCTCCATCGGTGTACCTGGAATAACACGCGTTCTGGGGGAGTTAGACTTAACATAGAAAGTTACAGCAAATTTTATTCGTGCAATGTGGCCAAAATGCAAGAGAACAACTCTAGAATCTCAGGCGTAACGTTGGCGTCCATGTGCAAAAACCAAAAATCCTGCAGATCCTATGCATTGTGGGAATCGGTGTCATACGAAGCAGTCTGCGACGAAATTGCCCACGACGAACTGTTTGGCATTAAACCAAGTCGTATGCGTAGGATTAAGGTCTTGGTGCAAAGAGCATGAGCGGGTGTATGCGTAACGTGGGCTGACCAGGAACGTCGACAGCACCATGGCGGCCGAATGGTAGGCCATGGTACGACGTAACGTTGGCACTCGTGTCATTTTACACCACAGACTTTTCTTTTGTGGAGGTCAAATGCACGCTACAATGTCTACCATAAGCGCCGTTTCTTGAATTATTCGTACGGGATTGAGTAAAGTTAAACAAAAGCATGCCGAGTGATAGTAAAACATGCCTATTGTTTATTTCATTGCTATGATAGCGCTCAGCACACATTAGGAGCATCATTCTCCTTCACCGTCATCACCATCATCACAAGCACCGTCACCACAAGTGCCAGTGTAATATTTATTTATTTATTTAGAATACCCTCAGGCCCCGCCACGGTGGTCTAGTGGCTAAGGTACTCGGCTGCTGATCCGAGGGTCGCGGGATCAAATCCCGGCCGCGGCGGCTGCATTTCGATGGAGGCGAAATGTTGAGGCCCGTGTGCTGTGCGATGTCAGTGCACGCTAAAGAACCCCAGGTGGTCGAAATTTCCGGAGCCCTCCACTACGGCGTCTCTCATAATCAGAACTGGTTTTGGGACGTTAAACCCCACAAATCAATCAGAATACCCTCAGAGCCAATGGCATTACAGAGGGGGTGGGGCAAAAATACAGAAAATTGGAAGTAGTTCAGAAACAGGTCACAATGCAAAAAAAAAAGAACTCAGAACAGTTCATAAGTACATTTGAAAAGATTACAAATAGTTATACAAATTATAGCGGCACAAAGAAGAAAACAAAATACATGATACATTAATTATAAACGAAAGTCGAAATTCAGTGTATCAACGAAGATAGACACTTGATATAAGTATAAATGGCGGTGCCTATAGTTTAAAAAAAAATTTAGCGAAAGATATCACGTATAGCTTCTTTAAATTGGTTAGTATCCTTGATGGTGGCAACATCTGGAGGAAGGTGATTCCACTCATCACTTGTGTGTGCCACAAATGAGTGAAGGAAAGAGGAGGACCTACAAGAAGGAATGCCGACTTTTTGTTGGTGATCAATGCGAGATGATATGTGATGTGGTGCCGAAAGGAGTTGGTGTCGTAAAAGGGGGTGGTGATATATCCTATGAAAGAGAGAGAGGCGCGCGATTTTACGTCGTAAGGCTAGAGGTGGTAATTCTAGATTAGTTTTCATTAAACTGATGCTAGCGGTCCTGTTATAGTTAGATGAAATGAAACGTGTGGAGTTGTTTTGAATTTTTTCTACTAAATCAATTAATTTATGCTGACTGGGGTCCCATACAGAGGCTGCATATTCTAGTTTAAGCCGGATAAGTGTTTTGTAGAGAATTAGTTTGAGGGACTGTGGTGCACGTGAAAAGTTTCGTCGGAGATAGCCGAGTGATTTGTTAGCTTTGCTTGTAAGGTATGCAATGTGCGTGTTCCAGGTAAGGTCAGATGAAATGTAGACACCAAGATATTTGTAAGATGAAACACAATCTAGAGGGGTGTTAGCGATATGATAGGCTGGTGGAGGGTTAGTACGCCTGGTAACGCGCATTGCCTTGCATTTAGTTATATTTAGTTCCATCTGCCATGTGTTACACCATGCACTGATAGCGTTAAGGTCAGATTGAAGAATGGTTGCGTCATTGTTAGAAGTTATTTCTCTAAATATTACGCAGTCGTCAGCGAAAAGATGAATATTAGATGAAACACAGGAAGGT
This sequence comes from Hyalomma asiaticum, assembly GCA_013339685.2. Classification (NCBI taxonomy): domain Eukaryota; kingdom Metazoa; phylum Arthropoda; class Arachnida; order Ixodida; family Ixodidae; genus Hyalomma; species Hyalomma asiaticum. Next base: position 33,830,330 of record CM023483.1, on the reverse strand, counting down.
AAGTCATTAATATAAATTAGAAATAAAAGCGGTCCCAAAACAGAGCCTTGTGGAACGCCCGAGTAAACGGGCCTTGAGGGTGAGTCAGAGTTGTTAGCAGAAACATACTGAGAACGACAGGACAAGAAGGATTCAAGCCAAATGAGAAGTTGGGGATCTATGTTAAGATGGCGTAGATTATGAGGGACTTTATCAAATGCTTTTGAGAAATCTAGAAATATGCAGTCTGCAAAAGAAGAGCGATCAAGAATAGCATGCAAATGGTGTGTAAATGATGTTAATTGTGTTTCGCATGAATACGATTTACGAAATCCATGCTGAGAGTGCGTGAAAAAGGAGTACGATTCGAGATAGTTGGCAAGATTAGAAAATAATACATGCTCGAGAAGTTTACATGGAATGCTGGTGAGTGAAATAGGTCGGTAATTAGACGGAGAATGCTTGTTACCTGATTTATGAAGTGGAATCACCTTCCCTATCTTCCATTCGGCCGGGATGGAACCCGTGTCAAGCGATTGTTGAAAGATTTTGGTTAGTATGATGGAACTGTAAACACTCGTGCTCTTCAGAAACTTCGGGCTAATTGTGTCGCAACCAGGGGGAGAAGAAAGCTTTAATTTATTGATGAGGCATTCTACGCCACTCGGATCAATTAGTATCGGATGCATTGGGGACGGATTACGACACTGCGTGATCGGTGGTAAAACACTGGTCAATGATGAAAAATTGGAAACAAAAACATCGTTAAGAACAGATGCGCACTTTTCAGGGGCTATTGGCCTCGAGGACATACCGTGGCGCCATCTGCCGGAACCTCTCCGTGACGTACAAAACGACATCACGTGATACCGGCCGCGCAGCGTACGACGTCTGCAGTGTCGCAGCTCGTTCAGACACGGTTTTTTAGTGTTGCAGGTGTTCTGTGTGTATCTTAGCTGCAAAAGAACCTGTTCTACAGGTCGGCAAAGTATTTTGCGAGCGAACAAGAGGCATCGCCGCATCGTCCACGCTTGTCGGAAACGTGTGCCCGCGGTGCTATCTATGCACGACGAAAGTGACGAGGCCGCTCGTGTACAAGGTGCTCGGGAAATTTAGTTAGCTATCACTGGAAATACTCAGACATCCCGCGTAAAGTTACTTATTCAAGCGCGAGTAGGCGCTACATCTCGTGCACTTGCGCGGACGGTGCACGGGCGATAGGTGACATTTCGATTCGCGTTGACAGCTGTATACGTGGTTCACGGCATACCTTCCCATCCCTTCGCCCCGTTTTTGGACTCGTGGTTAAGCGGGCAATATATGTGAGGTCTTGATATTGCTAATTAAACCTGCATGTCCGTTCGTAAAGGAATGGACATGCAGAATGGACGCCCCGTTTAACACTTTTGCCAGTATTATCGCGGAACAATGATTCATCACGACCTTATTTATCATAAATTATACCTTAAATTCATACATACGGTTCCGCCATGAGCGCTCATGTATCTCTACGCACAGTATCTTGACTGATGACAGAATCAAAGCAGCCTGTTATTTTTTGCGATGGTGCTGCTCCGTAAACGAGACACGTTTCCTCTACGTATACGCGTCGTAAATTCGAATGCCTACAGTCAGAGAAAGTTCGTGCCGTACTCACTGAACATTTTAGCTCCAATGCCGTGCACAAAATTGACTTCGCGGAATGCCTCACACGCACTCGAAATGTATGAGCACTTGCCTCTTTCCCCATTCCCAGCTTTTTCAGCCAAGACGCTTCGTCTTGGGGTACATACACGTGAAAATTACACCTAGCTCGGTCGAATATGTCAAGTGCTGTGGCGCCGAGCAGTTTTCCATGCGCAAAAGCAAGAAGAAAAGTAACCAGCTTGGTGAAGAAAGCCAGCGCGTTTCGCCGGCTGCGGCGAAGGCGTCACGTGATGTCGTTTACCACGTCACAACGACAGCAGCGCCGGTCTTTCCAGTGGTGGCCCTCGAGGCCAATAACGTTTCCTGCGTCATCTATGATGCTTATAGCGTTATCGTCTCTTGGATTGATGACGCGCCAGAATTTTTTAGTGTCAGTTTGAAGCATGGAAGGGAGGGTGTTTTTTAAAAAGTTTTCTTTTGCGCTGCGAAGTACAGCGATATATTCATCTGATACTAGTTTATGCGCGTTCCAATGATTGGAACAAGGACAATGTTTCGCTGATCTGTAGAGACGTTTCTTTTTATTGGACAGACGTTTTATGTGATTATTATACCATGGTGCCGATTTGTTTGAGGTTATGGAGCGAATTGGTACAAATTTGTCAAGTAAGGCTTTAGCCTTGTCTACATACAAACCCCAGTTGCTTAGAACGTCACGACTGTCAAAATTTAACAGATACGTGTCGACAAAATCGGACAGTTCACTGTTTATTGCATCAAAATTGGCGCGTTTGAAGTCACGGATGGTTTTACGCTTATTTTTGTGTTTAGGCCGCGACAGTTTGAGTTCGAAAGTTACAGTGGAATGATCGCTCAAGCCCTGTAACACAGCTATATCATAGACAACATCTGGATGAGTGGTGAGTATTAAATCAAGGGTATTGGCAGTAGAAATGGTTGTTCTGGTGGGTTTTTTGACAAGTTGAGAAAAAGAGGAAACGCCACAGTAATCTAGGAACTCTTGTGCGAGCATAGATGAAGGGTTCATGCTGGGTGGATCGCACTCCCACATTACATTAGGGATATTAAAATCACCGAGTAGGAACAAAGGTAGCGATGGGTAACGTGAAGTAATGCTGTTGGTTACATCATGCAGTGCGGTCACAAAGCTGTCTGAAAATGTGGGCGGCCGATAGCAAACTCCGATAACTATATGCTGCTGTTTTATTTTAACAATGACCCAGACAATCTCGAGTTCACTAGAAACTTGAATGCGCTGAGACAAAAGCGCGTTAGAAATTCCCAGTAAAACACCACCACCCTTCCGCAACGAACGATCACAACGAAAAAGAGAGAACTTTCCTAAGCACAGTTCACTATCATCTATTTCTGGGTGCAGCCAAGTTTCAGTGAGTACTATTATATCAGCATTACAGTTATCAATAGCAGAGCCTAGAAGGTCACATTTGTTAATAATGCTCCGGATGTTACAAAATAAAACGTGAAGCGGACAATCATCAGGCCCACAGCCCCTCCCGAATCCCTAGGTATTTGCACGTGTCGAGACACTAGCATGATGGCTGTGATTCATAATTCTGCGCATGCTCAATTACAGAGTCAGAAGAGGCATCGTACACATATTCTTTGCTGTTAAGATGCATCTTCTTGTAACGAAGCTGAAAGGGCGGCTTTCCGGGTTGTTGTCTGGCGAATTCAGTTAACTTATTTCTGATGTTTCGTGTGGCAGGCAAAAAATCCTCGCTGACGATGATGGCTTTGTCCTTAAGTTTATTACGCTTGGCAAGGACGGCTTCTTTTACTTTGTAGCTTGAAAACCTAACCAGGATAGGACGGACTTTATCAGGAGCAAACCGTCCTAACCGATGATCACGTTCGATAATGTTTTCCATCGGGTTTTCGAGAATGCCAGCAAGGGCGTCCATTATGCGTGCCTCAGTATCTGCCCATGACTCCCGAGAATCGGGCAAACCTCGGAAAAGTAGGTTTTGACGCCGCGACCTGTCTTCCAGGTCATCGACTCGAGCATTCAAGAAAGTGTTCCGAACGGCCAAAGCGCTCATCGTGCTCGTCATCTTGCCTTGAACATCATCCAGTAAAATGGTTCTATCTTCTATGTCATCAATCCTTTTTTCAATGGAAACAATCTTTGTTTCAATATTTTTCTGACTTGCCTTGATAGCCTTGACGTCGGCAGCTAATTCAGAATGACCCTTTGCCGACTGCACTGCACGCGCTTGTAAGTCTTTTAGCAAATGAAAAATAACGGACATCTGCTCGGCGGGATCACTAGGCAGCTTATCTAGCTCTAACAGAGCAGCCTGTCTAGTGCCGGGTCCCGGGTTAGTTTCAATGTCACCACAGGTTAATAACAAGAAAAACATTGAAAAGCACTCGCAAGCAATATCACAAAGCACTTGTGGGCACGGGAGCAAAATAAGGAAAGGATCATCGCTTTTTCTATACCATATAAAGAATAACGCGAACACACCTGTGGAAAGTAAACGTGAGGCGGATGAGCCATGTTGTCGCTGCCGCTATCGTGCCCACTAGAAAGTGGCGGTTGACGCAGGCAGTATATGTCGTTTTGAAAGTCTGATGACGTTGGCGATCCGGCTTGACAGTTGAAACAGCGGCGCACCAGGGGAGGCAAATCCAAGAGCAGGCTGTTTTCTTTTTTCAGGGGTGGATCCCGTGGCTCGAGCATAAGTTGCGCAGTTGGCGACACGTCCAGCGGGAGTAGAACGCCAAGCAGGACAGGCATCAAGACGGGGATCACGTAAACCTGTGGAAAGTAAACGTGAGGCGGATGAGCCATGTTGTCGCTGCCGCTCTCGTATGCTTACTTACCATATACATGCCGTGGGGAAAGAGCCGCAGTAGCCTAGTGGCATAATGTGCTTGCTTGACACCTCGGGGTCCCGGGTTGGATGCCCCCTACTGTTTGGTATGTTGCGTGTGTGCTGGTGTGCTTGCTATGTTTATATTTCAATCGCAAGTTACGACAAACGGGTGTCCCTCTTTTATTTTAAAGTGTGTTAATGATACGTTAGATGTATATCTTAGTTGGTCCTTGATTGACATAGGCTGTATAAGTTCAAACACTTGTGGCGCATACCGCAGGCCCAGCACTACAGGTATGAGCGACGCATGATTTCAGTACCGTCATTCGTGACTTACATCACGAGTGCATCATGTTGGTTGTAATATCAGACATCCACGTTCGTCACTCATGCAAATATCCGGGTATATCAGGCGAACGTGGCGACGGGGAGAGCACCGAGACGTAGATAGATAGATAGATAGATAGATAGATAGATAGATAGATAGATAGATAGATAGATAGATAGATAGATAGATAGATAGATAGATAGATAGATAGATAGATAGATAGATAGATAGATAGATATTGCTCAAGTTCGACAAGAAATGCTATGCATTTAATGACGTCGCGATATTCAAATATGATACTTTTATCGTCCTTTTAGCTTCGAGTTATCAACCTGTGGCCGCAAACCTAAAACTGCTGTAGAGTTCTGATACTATGTTTTATCGGTGTGAAGGGACTCATTGTTTCACTTTTGTGTCCCTTTAAGCAATCTTGAACAATCAAAACCAAGCTAATGAGGCCTGATACATTTATTCTTACCGGCACTGCAGAACAAATTCTCACCCGCACCGTGGCAAACTTGTGTCATCAAATAAAAGCAAACCGTAAATTACTTGATATCACACCTGATTCCACGAACAAAGAAAAAGAACAATGCAGGACACCGTGCTAACCGAAGATAATCAAGAGAAAGAGAGAGAGAGGGATAGGAGCTGCTTGTTATTCTAGGCACGGGAGACAGTGCGGCCTCTCGGAATGGCCCTGCCAATAGCGGCCGTGCGTCACCAGAAATAATAGACGGTAAAGAAGAGTGGCGCCTGGAATGTCCAGGGTGGCCAGAAAATGTGCAAGCCAGCCGAGGTGTCACTCTAAGGGGACGGGCGAAGAATGGGCGTGCCAATGAAATGCGGAAGCGGCAAGCATCGGAATCCCGATCGGTTTGTCACGGACCTTGTTGTGCTTCCGCTGACCGAAGGGAGAGAATATAAATAGCGAAACATTCGCTGAAATTGTCTGCTATATATAATGGACAGATAATATACGGACAGAAACGTTAGGAGGGGGTAGACGAGTACGGAAATGTACGCGATGCAGCGGCATGGAGAAGGGATGTTCGAGGAGCGGCCATGTCAGGTACATTTAAGTGTGCTGTATTCTTATCGACAATGAAGCATCATCTTTTCACACGCATTATGTATAAACCGTTCACTATATATTACGCATAGTACGCGATTATCACTAAGCTTTGTCTACTACAGGTGCGGTTATGTCATCTATACTTGTTGACCTCGAAGCGCGCTGATTGACCTGCGGCATGACTTTTGCTTTCTACGCGTGCTTAGCTCACGTGCTGCTTGTTCTGCAAGCAGCAATTTGCTGTCGAAGTCACAGCTGCGATTGGGAGGCAAGGCGGAAAGACACGCGATTCTGAGACAACAGCGTTTCAGCGTACGATGGACCGGTCTGTAAGAGAAGCAAATAGACGTCAAACTTCAAAAACCTCAAGTTCAGAGGCCGAATGCACAAAACCTCTCTTTCTAATAATATGTCCAATAATATGCCCTGGCCGAAATATTCTTCTAATAATTCGCTAATAATATGCCCAACATCGCTGCTGGCCGAAATATTCTCAGTTACGAACATCTTGAGCGTAAGACGCTTTCGTGGATAAGGGCTCAGGTCTGTTATCTTAGGCAACAGTGGCGAAATCGAGTAGACGCTCTTTCGCCATCCACTTCTTCCCTCAAAAAAGTGGCGGTTACGATCGAGGCAATGTGCAAACACACTAGAGGATACGTGCGATATAGGCTGCTGTTTATAGACACGCGCCGTGGTACCTTAGCGGCTAGGGTGTTGACTTGCGCAGCACGAGGCCGCGGTATCGAATCCCGGTCACAGTGGCCGCATTACGATGCTGGCGAAACAAAAAACACCCGTGTACCCGCATACAGGTGCACGTTGAAGAACCCCAGGTGGTCAAGATTACTCCGCAACCCTCCACTGCGGAGCTTGCTGCATAATCATAGCTGGTTTTGGCGCGTAAAACGCAATCAGTTATTTGGCCGTTCTGAGCGTGTCGTGGCGCGTCACACATTGAAAATGCCGCACGTGCGTGGCGGACATTTGTTTGTCTCTAAACCATTGGTAGGTTGGTGCTTCATTGTATCTCTTTCCTCTGTTCGTTTTTTGACGACGTGGACTTACATCCAGAAACAAGTACACGTGCAGCAAGACGTTTGTTACACGGCTCTATCACGTTGTCCATTTGCGACGCTCTTGCCTGCGCGTGCACGAAAGATCGTTGTCCAGAATAACGCCATTCCGGTCACCTTAATAATCTTGCCTTATCAATGGCTGGGTATATGCGCTGCTAATTTGTCCACTATTTCTATTGACTGGAATTCTTCCGAACGTTTCTAACTGCGCCGCAAAAAGACAAAGCACTGCACAAGGTGGCATGCGCAGTTTTCTTTCCCCCTTCTTCCCCATTTCTTACTTTCTTTCTTTTCTTGCTATACAGCTCACTTCGGCCCGACTTATGCAAATTCGTTTCATTTTCTTGCTCGCTGTAATTAACAAAACTTCAATTCGGGGCTTTACTATTGACACAGGCCGCACTCTTTTCAAACATACAAATGTATCTCTTTCGCTTTGCCTCAGCTGACATGCACTAAGATATCTCTTCTAGATTTTTGAGGACTATCGACATCTTCAGTTCACATGGAAAATACCTTCACGTCAGTGCGAAGTGACTATAACAAGACTCAGATGTAGAGTTCCCAGTCTCCATTTTTATTTTATTAAATCCGGTTCCTCATTAAACAACATCTGTTTTCGTATAGAATCAACCAGAAATGACTGATCATTTCCTTATCTCTTGCCGCCGGTTTTCTTCTCTCCACCGAATGTTTTAAATTCACTATTTCGTAAACTTTGATTACCTGTAACAGTGCTTCTGGAGCAGAGCGCGTCGCAGCACAACTGGCTATCACGTGCGTCACACAAGCTAAATTATGTAGTTGCCGTGGTTGTACACTGCGGAAGCAACGCGCCGACAGAGCGCCGAAATCTGTGTGACGACAAAGGCGTCGAGACAACTGAAGCGCTAGCTGCCGGCGCGCATATTAACACGACAATTTACGACTTTGTTCCATCGTTGCTAGACGTCCGTACCGCAGCTGAGAGCCAAGAGTGCAGTGAAAAGGAGGCGACGTTACAATAAGAGCACATTTGCCGGCTAAATACCTTTTCTTTAACCGGACATCAATTAGATGGAAATTTTAAAGCGGTGTAGTGAAGATATATGAAGCCCCGTTTTTTTTTTCTTCATATTCTAAGTCTGTTAGTGGTGTTATCGGTAGAGCTTCCAGCACCTATCGTCGCATCCTCGGTCGTTGTGGGTTTGAATCCTAGCGTGTGACACTCTCTCACTGTAAAATATGTATTTATATGTACACATACCCACTTCCGTGACAGAAGTACGTCAGTGATGTATTGGTGGACGCCGGCATAAGACACTCTCGTGTTAAAATACAATTTGTGGGCATATACCATAATCGGAATACTGAATACTTTTCCGTCTTAGTCCTGCCTGATTGGTTAGTTCTGCTTGTTAAGGCAGGACTGGCCAATCAGAGAAGTGAGATTGGTCAGAGATTGGTCACTTCTGCCGAACCGGCCAATCAGAACTGGACAATCAGGAAGGACCAACACGGAATAGTATTCTGTATTCCGTTTTACGGTATAGGCCCCCTGGAAAAATCAGGATTATGCAATAAAGCCCTAGTGGCACGTTCTGTTTCGTACTTCAACAGCTCCATATGTTTACCTACGAAGTCAATACATGTGTAGTATACTTTTCTTATTTTCCCTTATGAGTATTACGGAAACACGCCGAATCATTGGAACATCCATACGGAACGCTTCAGTAGGGACATTAAGTTTTGAGTTGTGTGAGGGAGATGTGATATCACAGCAATTTACTACTGAAAACACTCATTTAGCTATAAGGGTGATTAACGAAACTTACATGGGCGTAGGTAGGCACTGCCTTAAACATCTCGGTGCGAGTCAGGAATACGGGGGTATGAGGTGCCGGATTGCGCACAATGGAAAAGCGAACCATGGAAAAGCGAACCGCGAATGTAAACAATGTATATGGCAAAAGACGGCTATCTAACGTTGCTTGCACATTGTGGAACAATCTACCTGTCGAAATAAAACAAAGTAACAACTTTCATGTTAACCTGAAACACTATTATAAAACCTGTATTAATGTTTTTCATAAATTTCAAGTGTATTGCCTGCTACCTGAAAAAATACACTTTTGTATAAGAATATTCGTAATATCTTTGCATCGATCTAAACTAGCTTAATGCTAAGGATCCAGACGTTTTTTCATGTGTTTATTGATTCATGTATCTTTCTGGCAAATAAAATTCAATTCAACCCATTTTTGCCCTCCACCCACTGCCAATGCCCACAGTCAACATATACGTGACAGTGATACTGATATTCAGAGTGCTAACTTGGCTCCCTGTCTCAAGCTTTGCTGTTTACTCAGATTTAACTGACGTGAAACTGGCTTTACTTTTCTTTAAGCTACCATAATGCACATGTACAGAGAGAACGACCAATATTGCCGCCTAAAAACTACCACTGTCGGAACTTCGAACATCGCCTTTTTATAGCTTGTAGACTTTACACGAATACGTTGAGCAATGCCTCTCGGTTGTCAGCTTCGTCTCGCCTGCCAAACAAGCAAATTTCGCTCCTTTCGGTGCCCTGTCGCAAACGCGCCTGTCCATGCATACATATATATATTTTTTTTTCATGCGAATGGTGCTTTCTGTACGCTCTTTGCGAAATCCCATACAGAGAGTCAGACTCACCGCATATCACGTCTGACATGTCGAAGCAGTCTCTATGCTTGAAGCAAGATGAAAATAAACCGCCCCTAACGTTTCAGTTACCACCAAGCGCTCAACAGCTGCGAGGTTATCTGTCTGCCACAGTTCAAGCTAATAGTTAGGTCACTCCACTCTGGCAACACTGTCAACCAGACAAGACATCTCCATTTATTTGCCGAGCAAATTGAACGCGCATTCGTAGCCCACAAAGTGCGCTTTCACGCAAAAGCATTACGCAAGCGTCATTTCTTTCACAAGGAACCCCGTGGTTTTCGGAAGCGCTGTCAGCGGCATTTTTTCTCAGCTCCTGCGCAACGATGCATCAGTCATAGTTGCGCAACAATTCTTGCTCGCATTCTAATAACGTCAGGCGTGTGTCTAGCAAATTACGTAGGGTGCGTGTCCTGTAAAGATTAAAAAGTATCGCATCGTTCAAAGCCCTCTGTGACGGCCTGTAAAGGAATTGCTTTCTGCCATTGCGACTCTTGCCCTTTTCAAATGCATTCATTTCTCTCCTCTCCTCTCTCTCTCCTCTCTCTCTCTCTCTCTCTCTCTCTCTCTCTCTCTCTCTCTCTCTCTCTCTTCTCTCTCGTTGTTCATCCATCGTACCCCATTGTACGCCATGAAATGCGAACAGCGCTTTCCGTTGATTTGTCGTGACGCTTTAACGACCACTAAGCAACATGGAAACAAAAGACAAACTCAACCGGAGGCAGTGCGGGGATGAGCTCAGGACAGCTGGATATGTATTCGTAAAAGCATCTCACGATACGCTCTGAGAAAAAAGAGAGTATTTGCTGTCGCGGAGTGGCAATCGTCGTCGATCTGACGTGCTTTCCTGGCACGGTGGACGCGCGCCCGGTGCTCCCCGGTCAAGAAAGGCTTGCGTGACGTAACATCAACGTGACGTAGCATTATTTTCAGTGTCGTAGGACCACTTATTATCAGGCGCCGACGTCATGCGTAATGGGTCCAACGAGAACACGGTCGAGAATTATCAAGACACGAAGTCTGATAACGGTGGCGATCACTGTGGTCATCAGCGGTGATCAGCAGACCGCCGTCACCATCTTCACCGGTCGTGATCACCGGTGACGATGGCGGGTATGATAATCACTATCAGTGAGGGTGATCACCACGGTAACGTTAAAGTGAAATCTATGAGCCAAAGGACTCAGTCCTCATCACAATCACCGTCACCACGGTGGTGATTGTTATCACGGTGGTGATAACATTAAGGTAAGGCTATCTATGATGTCCCCTAAAACACTACGTACACACTGAGACTTTCCAGTGGAGCCAATCAGACACCAAAGCTAATCGTTTCGTGTAGGTCACATTCAGTCACAGCCACTTCAAAGAAATCCCTCGTTCGGTATTTGACCATTGACAAACTTACATATACTTAAAGGTAAACTTTTATATTTCATAACAGTGGTCAACAACTTGCAATCATGCGACCGTTCTTGCTGTTTCATTCAGCAGAAATGACGCAAGCTAGTGAAAATGACAGCTAAATGAGAAAAACTCAACGGTACCTTGTGCCGTGCTAAGACTTCACGACGAAAGCCATTCCACGTTTCCACGCAAGAGCCATCGGCGTGGGTAGCATTAACCTACCTCTAAATTCACTTGACACCACGTGAATGAATTCCGACATGCTCTCTAAATTCACTTGGCATCACGTGAACCTAGCTTGACAAAGGCTGTAAAAGTTAACAAACAGCCGCGTAGGCCCATATTCGCATATCCCATAACCGCAATGCCACACGTAATGCCCGCAATGCTTGTATGCGCTATACGCAATACTATTATCATTATTCGTGACGTAAATGCGTCACGTTATTAATGGCATGACCTATCAGTCATTTTAGTCGCGCACTTGTGCACTGCCATGCCAATTTCAATATACACCAAGGAAACGAAACGACCTGTTTTGACGTCACCCAATTTTGTGAATCATTAGTCGTGACGCTGGCGGCGGTCAGTCTTCCCGTTTGATGCTGCACAACAGGCTTTCGCCTTAATAATACATTTTAATAAACCAAGTACGATAGTGTATGAGAACACTGCTCCTTAGTGCTTAGTTCAGTGAAATCCGTTGAACGCTTTAGTTTTCATGCTGCTATGGGGATTGAGAAAGGGTGGGGGAGACTGGTCAATATTGAATAAGTGCATCCGCCTCTTGTTGTCATATTTTATGAATTGACTGACATACGGCGCACTAAACCACGAATGCTCACATTGATTCTTCGCAGGACAGACGCAGGACAGTGGCTTCCGCCATTGCACCTCCCACTTACACCGCCTAAAGTACTCCTCAATCATCACCGCTGCAGCTTGGAAAGACAACGCCGCCGAGTTTCGTCCAGTCTCGTCGCCCCCGCAGACGTCACGATCTGTCAAACGCCGAACCGTCCACAACAACCTTTCGATGCTCTATCGGCTGGCGTGAAATTTATAATAAGCCGGCTGTTTTAGAAGGCGTCACTTTCTCTAAGCAACAAAAAATATAAAAACAGGCGTCTTTCATACAGGCTTAGTCATAAAGGCGACTTCTCCGGGCACCCAGCTCTCTAATCCGCACACGCGCCTTTTACTTGCTTTTTTTTTTTTTCCTCAGTCGTGGTCGCCTCATTAAACACGGCCAAACACAATTTAGCTCTCCCAGCCGCGCATGCCACCGTCTATCCTTCGCACTGGGGACGTCTCGTACGCGAGTCACTTCTGATTCCCGGAAATGCGCGATAAGTTGGCTTACGGAGAACAGCTCGCGCTCTCGTTTCTCCTCTTTCTCCCCTTCCTCCTCTTCCGCAAGCAGTGGGCGACGCCGCTGCTCGTTCCTCATTAACATTTTGCAGCCAGACGAGTCTGCGGTGGCTGCATGCGACCACGACGGTCTTCTAGAGATTACGTAAAAGTGGTGCTGAGGCCGTCGCGAGTGAGAGAGAGACAAGTCAAAAGAATGAGAGAGAGGAGGAAAGCGTCGACTCCGCGAGAAACCGAGGCGGTCGATGCAGCATGACGTTGAGCCGCTTTCACTGCAAAAGCTGCGGGGAATAACGTGCTTTCCGTAACTTTCTCGCATCTCTCTCTCTCTCTCTCTCTCTCTTTCTTTCTCTCACACACACAAATCCACAAACACTATAGCTGTAGCCTAGGAAGAGAGCGAGAGAGCGAGGATTGAACGCCATGCGCGCAGATTTTTCCGCAGATTCTGGAGTTTGTTTCGCAACTGGTTCTCGCATAAAAGCCGCGTGGCGGGAAGTAAGCGCGCAGTTTCGGCCCTGTACGCGCTGGGTGATAAGCTAGCGTTGTTTTAGCGCGCCTCACAGGTAGTACTCGTACACCCGCGGCTAGGGAACGTGCATTCGCGTAGGCGTCGTTTCGCGTTGCGTCCGCTGGGCCCATTCGTAGGCAGAATTTCTTTTTTTCTTTTTAATGCTCCTTCCGAGTTCACAGTGCTGCTTGTTTCTTTATATGTCGATCAAAAATTTCTCTTCCGGGTCTCTATCTCCCATACGCGAGTAACCAAATGATCTAAATTATGAGTCGTGCTTCGTGTACCCAACCTCATATTCCTTTTGAGCTCTACGATGTTAATTACTTCGTTCATGAACGAAATAAGTTTTAAATTCGGTATTGAGCCCACCAAGTAACACTGAGCAGACCAAGGACACTCGATGTTCTAGACCCATTTTTCTGCTGTTTAGAGGTTATTATCATAATTAACTTAGCAATTATCGCGTTCGTGTGTTACTATTTATGCTTTTCGTGTAATTGCTTATCGGTGGATTATGATGTTACGGTGTTTGTAATAATTTTATTGAGTTATCGATATTTTGTACATATATTCGGGGGAATTTTTTTCCTCGATTTTACGCTCATTTTTTAAAGGCCGCCTCAAAACGACACATATAAGGTATTCGCCTTGACAGAACCAGGTGTGATTCATAGTCGCATGTACGTGCGAGCATTAGCCGGTGATATGCGGGTATAAGCCAGACGTGACTTAATATTTACCTTTAGAACCTATCCCAGATTCCATTCGCTTGGTGCTCGACTATCGAAAATTCTCGGTTTCAACTCCTAGGGCCCCAGTTCTGCCGGCAAATTACGGCGCGAAATGCCAAAGTAGCGCACGTCCGGGGCGTCTCGACTTTAGAGGATGCCGAGGGCCCTTATTTCTTTTATTAATTTCTTTTTCAAACACTGCGTAGCTTTCTCGGACTATTCCGCGAACTTACAGCGACAGGATATCGGGACAACCGCAGTGAAGGCAGGTGATACTACAGAGCTAGCCATGCACAATATATATACAAATACACGGTAATTTTTATTAACGGGCGTGGGTTAGGGTCGCCCAAGGCCTGAAGTACGTAAGACTTTTTTTTTTTTGCTTTTTTGTGTCAGCAGGAATGATGATTTCATGTCGTAAAAGGTCCAGTTATGCGCCTGGAAACATGCACTCATGTCGGAAAATGGGTCGCGAAAAATACTCGGAATGCTTCGTATGCAAGATGCACGGATTTCTATGAGGCATGAATATTCACGGAATATTCCGTCTGGTTTACGAACAAAAAAAAAAAGGTAAAGTTTTTAGTATTCAGCCATACACTCCTTGCTAGTCTGACGTTGCCACTGCGGCCTGCTTCCAAAAAAAAAAAAAGAATGTAGTTCAAGTCCAGCGTTAATGGTTTGCTAAGAAATCTATGGTGCGCACTTCCCCCCCTATATGGGGAAGTGCGCACCACTGGTGCGCCGGTGTTGCCCGCAGGAACACATCAGTCGCCGCGCTGAGCAGGTTTTGATTAATTATACACTTGTTTTGGCCCTTGTTTCGACGTGGTCACGCTTACTGTTTTTTAAGCGTGACCACGACGACGATGGGGGTAGACGCCGACAGCCCGGGCCCCTAAAGTGATTCACGCTTAAAAGAGCCGCACGTTTCCTTGCTTAGGATCACACAAGAAGTGCACAAGAAGCTTTCTTATGCTGACTTGCAAGGTGTGCGTTTCATAAAGCACTGCTCATTTGACGCGGCCGGCTGTAGCATCACCTGCCATCTCCAATGCGTTACTGGCTGGTAACGACTCCATAACCATAAACTCCAGGGAGCATTGCAGGTCGTTAAGAGTTCCTCGCTGCTCATTATATGATGATGTTTCCGCGAAACGCAGTACTCCCTGGTTTCTCCTTCTATATGGAGCCATAATTCTTGGGGCACTTCAGGCTGTCGGGAACTTTACAACAACCGCAGCGCCATAACTCACAGTGCCTCGCACAACCAGCCTGACAAAATGTCCAACGCGTGAAAACAGCTAGGATTTTTCGCTAAGGTAAAAGTTTGATAAATATTAGTAAAAGAAAGAAAAGGCAGCGTGCAGCTTGCATAAAGGGCTTTTGTTGCTTGCAACGTGGCATAAAGCTGTAGTGCTAATAAAGAATAATAGTGTTGCATACCTTAAAAAGCGCATGCGGTCTGCCTGAAAGCAGATGCGTGCCCCCCCCCCCCTTTTTTTCTCTTTTTTTTTTCTCACGCTTTACCCTCCGCGACTTCGATTATTATACTCCAGGTTTCGCCGCTTTATTCATTGAAGTGATAACGTATCTGGAACGTGAATGTACTTCAAAGCGTACTTAAAAATTAATTACAATAAAAAAAGCGGCACCCTCTTGAGAACTGTGTTTGCAGTTAAGCAGATACGCCGTACAAATGTTTTCCGCCCACAACAATTTGTAAATTGCAGTATGATCCGTAGATTTATTAGAATGTAATAAAATTTTCTCGGCATTTCGATCGGGTGTTTACATTTCTCGTGCGAGCAGTTTGTATTACTTGAGGTATAATTCGGGGTCGCTATAACCGTAGCTCTGTATTGTTTTATTTGCTTTGGAGCCCGACCGTGCAAGGCCACTCCCAAACTCGCATCCTTGTCTGTGGGATTAAATGCGTCATGAAACCAACCCCTCGCACAAAAATTTAAATTAATTTGAGAGAAACGTACATACCAGAAAAACTGTTGAGAAGCATCGTTTTCCTAAACGCGCCGCTTGTGCTAGCGAAATGTGAAAGTCCGTGTATCGTGCGATGTCAGTGCACGTCAAAGAGCCACAGATGGTCGAAATTTCCGGAGCCTTCTACTACGGTGCATCTCTGTGATGAGTGCACGTATTTCAAGGTGCGGGACGTGTTTCAAAGTGCGCGCCATAAAAGAAATGAAAGCAAGATGAAGACGACGTTGGCACGAGCGCAAAAAATAAAGCAATGAATAAAAGCTGCACCAATGCGAGAAGGCCACAAGTGCAGCTCTGAGCAATCGGAAAACTACACGGAGACAAGAACACCAATGATGAAGTCCCACGATGAAGATGGGTGATAAAAAGCGCCAAGAGAACGGGCGAGGGGGAGACCAGGGAGAGACCGGGGAGAAGAACCGGAGCAGACGTGGCTGAGGCGTGGTGGCAGGAAGAAGCGGACCAGGGCGCGGGAGTGGCGGCCGAGTTCCTGTGACCAGGCCGCTGCAGGCTTCCACCTGGGCGTGTACCCGAGCGGTACAGCACCTGGCGTTGGCCAGGCTTTCCAGCATCTGGCGTTGGCCAGGCTTTCTACCAGCTTCCCATCGCCTGTTGGCCAGGCACTCCACCGGCTTCTCATCGTCTGGCGTTGGCCAGGCACTCCAACGGCTTTCCATCGTCTGGCGTTGGCCAGGCACAACTGCGGCCCCGGCTCGTGGTCTGAGCGTCGGCTGAGGAACGCCGAGAGGTTGCTGACCTCGACTCGCCCGACGCTACCCTCCCTCCGAGCGACACCTCGATCCAAGTCCGCTCCAAGTGCGTCTGCTGCCTCCACCTCGCCATCTACTTTCATGTGCCCACCAGAACGGTGACAGCCTCTTCTTCTGAACTATCTCTTTCACACCGTTAATTATTCTCTCTATCATTCATAGTTGTGTTAAGTTTTCCTCTACTTCTTATGCTTCGTCCAATCTTTATCCTTTCCTCTCTTTAATCCGTTTCTGTAAATACAGCGAGTGTTGTTTGTTGTGTTTTGCACAAACGGTCTCGTCTATCCTTCCTCGATGACTGTCAAGCCATCGACTATTGTACACACGAACCTACACGAGGGCACGTTAATTGGCTAGCCCCGTGACAATCTCATAATGATGGCGTGGTTTTGGGATGTCAGATCCCAGAAATCAATCAACCTGTACATTTAGTAGGTACGTAGGTAAAGCCAAACGACGCTACCCAAGAACTTCCTCGAAATCAGTGTAACTGAACATAAGCACGTATAGGCTTCTCCAATGCATAATGCACGCGCAGCCTTCTCCAATGATTATAAACTTTGTGTAACGTGCTGTTATTGGCACTGGCTGCTAACGAGACAATATTTGTATTTTCTTGCCCTGAACATCATTATTTATTTATTTATTTATTTATTTATTTATTTATTTATTTATTTATTTATTTATTTATTTATTGACAATACAAAGTATCGCTCGCGGGTCACGACGAAAGGAGGTGTTTAGCCTCCTGACATAGTCCTGCTCGCGTTGGGCGCAGCAGTAGCAGTGCACCTGTTGAATACATAATAAATACGGAAAATTACACAAACTTTATACACAATCATTAGCAGTTCCTGCGAACTCTGCGCTTTTTGGTGGATATATCGGCGCATTTTCTGGTCTGCGTAAATTATCGCAGTACGGAAAGTTATGAGAGCCTTTACGATACATCAGCACCCCTGCCCAATTTAATTAGAAGCATTTTATTGGTAGCTAACACGGGTTTCAGGACCAGTTCTCGAGTCCATATATAAACAGCCTCATTTCAGGGCTATAACATGAAAAGTGCTTCGGGACCTCGATTCTTGACTTAGGTGTCTCTTAGAGGCACTCGCACGACGCGCAAAGGCTCTGCGCTTTGTAGTTTCCCATGTTGCCCATTAATTATTTTAGGTATGAAAAACGATATGCGGCGTGTCCTGTCGGCGTGTCCTGCCGTCGTTGTCACGGTAGATGTCAAGCTAGTTGTCACCAGGTGGCAAGCGGCCAAACTATTGTCACGGTGCTACGACAGGAAGACGACGATTGCTAAGAAGACGAAGGAGACGACGTAGTGGGGCAGCCTCTCTCTCGGTCTGTGATCAGGGCTGGGCCGGCGATATCGTTTCCGCTATTAAAACGGCCTTCCCATTTAGCCTACTATCTCTACTCGTTCCATCGTGGTGGAGGTGCTGGGTACCGGAGAAGACGGAACTCCGCAGCGGTCTTGTCCTCGGCCGTCCTACCATGCCGACAGGCGACCAGGCCGACTGGTCAGCCACGGCGTCCGCACCCGCGCCGTCAACCCAGGCAACGCAAGGACCTGCAACGCCGCCACCGCCAGTCGTCCTGACCCACCCGCGCGACCCAGGCACTTTCTCTGGTAAGGATACCGAGAACGTCGAAGAATGGTTAGTCCTCTACGAACGCGTCGCAGCACACAACCGGTGGGACCCGACACTTATGCTAGCCAATCTTGTCTTCTACCTCAAGGGCCCGGCACGCCTCTGGTATGACACCAACGAGGAAGAACTGACGAGCTGGGATTTGTGCAAGCAGAAGTTGCGCGATTTATTCGGCCCACTCGCTGGCGGCAAGTGCGCTGCTACAAAAGATTTATCTTGTCGGGCACAGACGGCTACAGAGTCTTACGTCGCGTACATCCTTGACGTTCTAGCTCTGTGCCGCCGCGTCGATTCCAGCATGTCCGAAGCTGACAAAGTGGGCCACATTCTGAAAGGCATCGCCGACGATGCATTTAACTTGCTGGTGGTTAAAGACTGCTCTACCGTCGACGAAATTATCAGCGAGTGCAGACGTTTCGAGGGCGCGAAGAGCCGTCGCATCACAAAGCAGATCATGCGGCTTCCCAACACTGCTGCTACGTCGTCGTGCGAAGACGCTTATTCCACCCTTCAGCCGACCACCTCAGATAGCGTACTGCGCATTGTGCGGCGTGAAATCGAGGCTGCATCACCGTCTTCTTTCGTGCGCCCTTCGGAGGATACTCAGCCGACGATTTCTCTCATACAGGCAGTCGTCCGCGAAGAACTTGCAAACGCAGGCATTCAGACTGCGTGCTCCGTGACTCGCCCTCCGTCTCGACCTACTGCTCCGTTCCATCGACCACCACCGACGTTTCGCCGCTACCGAGATCCCGCCCAATGGCGCACACCTGATGACAAGCCCATCTGCTTCACCTGTAGCGGCGTAGGGCACATTTCCCGCTATTGCCCTTATCGTCAGCCGTCCTATTCACGCCCCACGTACTACACACGACGTTCATCATTTAGCGCTGCTAATGAACCGACCTACCGTGAATCCTTCTATCGTGACCAGACCTATCGTGGCCCATCGTACCGCGATCCTCCGACGTATGCCAGGCCATCAAGCCGGTCACCTTCACCCAACGATCGTCGCTCCCGCTCGCCTCTGCCCCGCCGTCCATCGCCGCACCCCTCTGTACGCCCACCTCAGGAAAACTGAAAAATGCAGCTCCCGGAGGTGACGCTGCATTGGAACCCCGACCTGGAAATCCTCTACTTACACTGCCGACAGACCAGAACCTAATCGCCGTACAAGTTGACGCCCTACCAGTGACCGCCCTGATTGACACCGGTGCCCACATCTCAGTTATGAGTGCTGCCTTCCGAAAACGGCTCAAGAAAGTGCTTACACCTGCCGAAACCCGCATAGTGCAAGTTGCAGACGGAGGAATGCCCGCAGTGCTGGGGATGTGTACGGCCCGTGTAAGCATTGGTGGGCGCCAGGCGTCTGTGTTATTTCATGTACTTGAACACTGCCCTCACGACGTGATCCTCGGCCTTGATTTTTTGTCTACTCACTCGGCTATAATTGATTGCTCGGCTGGCGTGGTCCAACTCGATTTGCCGGATAGTCCAAACGTCCCCGACACAGTAGAGACCCAGCTCTGTTCTGCCGACTTTGTTCGCCTGCTGCCTCAAGCAGTTACCTATATTACTGTTCGGCCTAACCCCTGTGTACCGGATGGGGACTACGTGGTCACCCCTTCTATCAGTGCCTTACTCTCGCACGGTGTCTCTTTTCCTCACACCGTGTCACGATCTCGGCAAACACAACGTACCTTCCGCTCCTGAACTTCGGTTTCTGCCCTCAGGTTCTACCCCAAGGCATATACCTGGCCACGATCTCGCCGTCGCACGATTACCAACTAGCAGCCCTTTCGCCCTACCCATCTCGCACCAGCTCTTCAGCCGAGTCCAACGTTTCTCCCTCAACATCTCATGCAACACGCGGCGACATCACCAAGATGATAGCCCACGACTTGTCGCCGTCCCAGGCAGCCGACCTTCGTGATCTGCTCACCCGCTATGCCGACATTTTTTACTTTGAAAGTCGACCTTTGGGACAAACATCCCTTGTGCAGCATCGCATACATACGGGCGATGCAGCACCTATTCACAGACGGCCCTATCGCGTCTCACATGCCGAACGCCGAGTGATACAGCAGGAAGTCGACAAGATGCTTACCAAGGGCATCATAGAGCCGTCCTCGAGCCCGTGGGCTTCTCCTGTTGTTCTGGTTAAAAAGAAGGATAACACCTGGAGGTTCTGTGTGGACTATCGGCATCTAAACAAAATAACCAAGAAAGACGTCTATCCGCTGCCACGCATAGATGACGCGTTAGATTGCCTACACGGTGCGACTTATTTTTCGTCAATAGACCTTCGCTCTGGTTACTGGCAGATTGCCGTCGACGACATGGACCGTGAGAAGACCGCGTTTGTAACGCCAGATGGCCTTTATCAGTTCAGAGTCATGCCGTTCGGCCTGTGCAATGCCCCAGCCACCTTCGAGCGCATGATGGACACGCTTCTGCACAGCTTTAAGTGGTCCATCTGTCTTTGTTATCTCGACGACGTCATCGTGTTCTCTCCGACCTTCGACACGCACCTTGAGCGCCTTTCATCTGTTCTTTCGGTGTTCCGTGCAGCTGGACTACAGCTGAACTCTTCCAAGTGCCACTTTGGTCGCCGCCAAATTACTATTCTCGGCCACCTCGTCGACGCGTCTGGCGTGCGCCCTGACCCTACTAAAGTTCGTGCTGTCCTCGATTTCCCTACACCGACCTCTGTCAAAGACGTCCGAAGTTTTGTGGGCCTATGCTCTTACTTCCGTCGCTTTGTCAAAAATTTTGCACATATTGCTCAGCCTCTGACCGATCTTCTAAAGAAAGGCGTACCCTTTTCTTGGGGCCCTGACCAAGCCGACGCCTTCGCACGCCTTGTCACCGTGCTGACTAGCCCTCCAATTCTTGCACATTACGATCCATCTGCACCGACAGAGGTCCGAACAGATGCTAGTGGGCATGGAATTGGCGCTGTTCTAGCCCAGTGTCAACGCGGACACGACAGAGTTATTGCGTACGCCAGCCGTCTGCTTTCACATGCGGAACGCAATTATACCATTACAGAGCGTGAGTGCCTTGCACTTGTGTGGGCGGTGACCAAATTCCGGCCATACCTCTATGGCCGGCCTTTCACTGTTACCACCGACCACCATGCTCTCTGCTGGCTTTCCACCCTTAAAGATCCAACGGGTCGTCTAGGTCGTTGGGCCTTACGTCTGCAAGAATACGACTACACAGTTGTGTACAAGTCCGGTAGGCTGCATCAGGACGCCGACTGCTTGTCTCGCCACCCCGTCGACACTTCGGACCCCCATACTGCAGCTTCCGGGATCTTCACGCTCGATGCTTTTTTGAACCTCGGTCAAGAGCAAGAACGCGATGCATCACTGCGTGACGTCATCCACCGCCTACGCTCTGACCCCTCTGACCCTTCCCTTCGCATGTTTCTAATCGTCGATAACATCTTATACCGCCGAAATATGCGCCTCGACGGACCAGAACTACTGATAGTTGTTCCCTCTCATCTGCAGGCGACTGTACTCGCGCAACTCCATGATGTACCTACTGCGGGACACCTCGGTATTTCGCGGACGCACGACCGTGTCCGGAGACGATTTTTCTGGCCTGGGCTTTATCGTTCCGTCCGACGTTATGTCAATGCTTGTGAACAATGTCAACGTCGTAAAAGGCCAGCTCTCCTTCCGGCCGGACTTCTCCAGCCGATTGACATACCACCTGAACCGTTTTACCGTGTTGGCCTGGATCTGTTGGGCCCTTTCCCTACTTCACGATCAGGAAATAAGTGGATTGCCGTTGCGACAGATTATTCAACCCGCTACGCCATCACACGGGCCATTCCGACCAGTTGCGCTACCGACGTCGCCGACTTCCTCCTGCAAGACGTCATCTTGCACCATGGAGCTCCTCGCCAACTCCTTACAGACAGAGGACGTTATTTTTTATCCAAGGTTGTCGAAGATCTCCTTCGCTCTTGTGCCACGAAACACAAATTAACGACAGCATATCATCCTCAAACGAATGGCCTCACGGAACGCCTGAACCGAACACTTACCGATATGCTGTCTGTGTATGTTTCTTCGGATCATCGAGACTGGGACGCCGCGCTTCCATTTGTGACCTTCGCCTACAACTCGTCCCGCCATGACACCGCTCTATACTCCCCTTTCTACCTCCTCTATGGCCGTGAACCGACACTCCCGTTCGACACGCTCCTGCCAACAGATCTAGCGTCCCCCTCTGAATATGCTCGCGACGCTATTTCTACAGCTGCCAAAGCACGCGAAATCGCCCATCGCCGGCTATCTCAGTCGCAGGCAAGACAGAAGTCGCTGTATGACAACCGTCATCGTGAGCTCCACTTCTCTGCAGCCGACCTCGTCCTCCTCTGGACTCCTTCACGGCGTGTCGGCCTATCCGAAAAACTGCTCTCCCGCTACTCCGGCCCCTACCGCATCGTCCGCCAGGTCACTGATGTTACCTACGAAATCGCTCCAGCCGATGCTTCACCGTCATCTGCGTCATCTGATGTCGTACACGTGGGTCGCCTGAAGCCATACCATGCGATCACGATCTAGCAGGCGCCGGGTCGGCGCTTTTGCCGCCGGGGGTAATGTCACGGTGCTACGACAGGAAGACGACGATTGCTAGGAAGACGAAGGAGACGACGTAGTGGGGCAGCCTCTCTCTCGGTCTGTGATCAGGGCTGGGCCGGCGATATCGTTTCCGCTATTAAAACGGCCTTCCCATTTAGCCTACTATCTCTACTCGTTCCACTATGGTCACAAACAAGCGCATAATTAGTGAAAAGCCGGCTCAGAATGAGCTAATATGATTTAAACTACATTCCCAAAAGGCTTTAAACTTTAAACTACATTCCCAAACTACTTTCCCAAAAGGCAGCCGGCAATAACCCATTTAACACACATAGGCTGGCGCTTGTAGCAAAAAATTTCAAACAAAAATCGAAAGAAGCGAAACACCACTACTTCAACACTGTACTCCCCAGCTTTCTAAAAGATAACCCACACAGATTCTGGAACCACTTTCGCCGAAAAAAAACACTCACAACTCAACTATCATCACCTGAAAAAGCTGATAAAGCCAATAGATATAACCAATACTTTCATTCGGTCTTCACAAAAGATAATGGCATCATGCCGGACTTGGTTCCACGGGCTGTTTCCACTATCGAGCCACTCGTTATCAGAGACGCTGGAGTTCTCAATCTTCTTCTTGGCCTAGATACTAAAAAAGCGTGTGGCCCGGACAATATACCGAACCAATTTCTCAAAAGGTACGCACAGTGGTGCAGCAGATACCTCGGCTGTATTTTCCGTAAATCCCTTTCAACATCACAATTACCCGAAGATTGGAAAATAGCTAAAATTATTCCCATCTACAAATCGGGAGACAAATCCAACGAATCAAATTTCCGACCAATATCGTTAACAAGCACGGCATGCAAACTACTCGAACATATCATTTTAAAACATTTGACACTTTTTTTTGAAAACGAAGGTATATTGTCTCCTAACCAGCACTGTTTTCGCAGGGGTTTATCGACCATAACGCAGTTAACCGAAGTCATACACGATCTCGCGCTTGCTATTGACAATCATAGCCAAACGGACATAATTCTACTGGACTTTTCTAAAGCCTTTGACTGCGTTTGTCACAGCAAGCTAATAATTAAACTAGAAAACATTATTGGAGACGGGGAAATTCTTGCTTGGGTGCGTGGGTTTTTGTTTAATAGGTCTCAGTTTGTTATTTTCGAACATATCGCGTCAAATAGAGTACCAGTTACATCAGGAGTGCCCCAGGGTTCCGTGCTCGGACCCTTGTTATTTCTCGTGTATATTAATGATATAACTAATAATATAAACTGTAAAATAAAGTTATTCGCGGACGACTGCATCATTTATAGGGAAATTAAAAACGACCAAGATCACTATTCGCTCAACGAATCACTTAATATTATTACCGAATGGTGCTCAGATTGGCAGATGAAAATCAACGTAAAGAAATCAGCTTTTATGATGATTACGAGGAAGAGAGACCCTTCAGACTTTTGCTACACTATAAATGGCACAGCTTTGACCAATGTACACAAACATAAGTATCTAGGCTTAACGATAACGTCAGACTTAAGGTGGGACGAGCATATTAGTCACATTACTTCATCTGCCATGCAAAAATTATTTTTTCTTCGCAGATCACTTCAACTGGCACCCTTGTCAACAAAACTCCTAGCTTACAAAACATTTGTCAGGCCGATCCTCGAATACGGAAACACCGTGTGGTTTCCTCATACTCGGACTAACATAAAGAAAATAGAAGCAGTACAAAGGAAAGCCATACGATTCATCTACAACAAATTTAAACGCGACGACTCGCCCACTAACCTTCTAGATATTTCTGGACTTCCTACGCTAGAGGCACGAGCCAAACAAGCACGTTTAAAATTTCTTTATCAACTCCTGCATGATTATTATAAAATAGATATTTCAAATTATATTTCCTACTCGCAAACTCGAGCTACCAGGCACAAACATTCAAACACATTAGTAGAGTACAAATGCAACAGCGGCGTGTTTAAACATTCCTTTTTTCCGGTTGCCATTCGCGAATGGAATATGTTAGCGCCGCTCGTTACTAACACTGAGTCACTGGCTCAGTTTGAGTCAGAGATTGAAGGAATATCTTAGTATGTTAAATT
This sequence comes from Hyalomma asiaticum, assembly GCA_013339685.2. Lineage (NCBI taxonomy): Eukaryota > Metazoa > Arthropoda > Arachnida > Ixodida > Ixodidae > Hyalomma > Hyalomma asiaticum. Next base: position 33,805,488 of record CM023483.1, on the reverse strand, counting down.
GGCAGTAGCATCATTCATGTAACAGACATATGTACTTGTACATCTTGCATGTAGTCGTGTGTTCAGTTTCTAATGTTCCTCTGCCATTTATATCTACTCGTATTTTTTTTATGTGTTATGTATTGTAAGTTGCAGATGTATAATGAGCAAAGTTGATGTTACACCTTTTTGTATGTATTGCTGATTTGTTCATATGATGAGTATTCATAGTACCTGTACATAGTGCCCACCTGCTATGGTCTCAGTAGAGACTGGAAGTATTGTAAATAAATAAAAATAAATAAATAAAAATTAAAATAAGAAATAATGAGGAATTAATTGCATTAATTAAAAGAGATCCGTTAGTATTGCTTCTGACACGGCAACTCTACACATATACATTGTCTGAATGCACTGCCTACAGTCATTTATTTATTTATTTATTTATTTATTTATTTATTTATTTATTTATACCTCAAGAGTCCTGGTGGATTATTACATAACGGATGGGCCGAAAAATAAACGGGGTGAGTATACATTGGTTACATTGCACACACACTGACGTCACTGCCTCCAGGATCGGCCCACACTTTCGGTCGACTGGGCAAAACAAGCACATATTTCATCAAAACCGATTCAACTAAGCAATCGATGTGTTCGTGCGGGAAGCCCCGGTGCATCCCTACTTCGCACCTCCACAGTTCTGACGTTAGTGGAGCTTTCAATTTATTACGTTTCTCCTCTGCAATGAATGTCCCTCACCGGATGGTACAGGAGCGTCGAGGTAGCCCGTCGATACCGACCATCACCGAACGGTGGGAAGCCGAACTGAGAAGCCTTACAGATCATGGATGGAAACAACTTCACTGCAGAAACCACTTTATTGCACCAGAAACGTGTGATGAACACGGCTAAGCCGTCAACTCAAGCTCACAGCTACTTTGAACTAGGGACTCCATCCACCTTGGACAGTTCTGCCGTCGTATATTATTTTTACATTTTATTTTTATATAACTTTATTTATCTCTCTCTCACTTTCTTATTACTGTGCATCATATGCAACTCTTAACACACATTCTTTCGTACAATGTTTATGTTTATGTTGTGATCTCGTAACGCATTTCGTAACACGTGTTGAAAATTAGGAGGGGAACAGGCTGCACTGCGCACGAAGCACGAATGTCACTCGGTGCTTGCGCAACTAAAACTAAAGGCAAAGAGTGAACTAAACAATGGCCTCAAACCTATCGCGAAAACTGTATTCACTATAAATACAAACAAGATGGTTCACGAACTTGTGAACAAAGCTCGATTATTCATTTGTCACGTAGTTTAAGCGCGATGCGAGGCCTCCGGACGAGCACCGGCTAAAAATTATTTCCGAGATTTTACGTCCCGAACCCCGATATGATCACGAGAGACACCGTAATGTACGCTTCTGGATATTTCGACCACCTTGCGTTCTTTAACATGCACTGACATCATCGCACAGTACACGCGCCTCAACATTTCGCCTTCATCCAAATGCAACCACAGAGGCAGGGATTCGATCCCGGCGACTTTCGGATCAGCAGCCGAGTGCCTTAGCCACTAGACCCCCTTGGCGGGGCGGCGAGCACCTGCTCATCTCGGTCAAATGTTTCCCAAAAACGTTGACTAGTATCAGCTACAATTGACAAATACAAAGAAGTATATGCTATCTTTTAGCTTTTTTTTATCATAGGCGGTCTTTTGTTCTCACTCGCTTCGCACCGAAAATTGTACACACAACACATGTGGCTCCAATCCAGGCGAAACCACTCCACTATCTATAGATCCTCCTACACATACTCATAACCAAGAGCTGTGTACACGCTACCACTCCCCGTGTTCTCATTCCCGTCGCTATGCTCTGGCGCACCCTATTTCCCCGCAGGCATTGCTTTCCTCGCCAGCCAACGAACGAAGCACTCAAACATCGAGGTTGGCACCGCCGTCGTTACGTATACACGGGCTGGTAACTCGCGAAACTATTCCAGCGCCAGAAACAACGTATATAGCCCGCGCTGCTGTCTCCATTGCTGCGGCTGTCGCCGCCTATTTAGGCGAGATTTACGGCATCGTAAAGCGAGCGGCCCCATCTAGCAAGCTGCGGCTTGTTCGGAGTACGGCGTGGGCCATGTTTTCCTACGTGGGCCTACCGGGAGCAACGCGCCTGCTACGCCGTTCGTTTTCTCGCGACACCAACAGTAACGCGTCGGCCCTGTAACCCTGCGGATGGTAACATGCCTCATTCACGTATAGTACTTGCTTTTCGGGGGCCAACGAGCTGAGCTCAGAGGAGGGAATGGCAGGGTGATGCCAGGGTTAAGCGGGAAACTACGCCGTGCATGCCGCAGAGACTGTAATAAACCCGTGGATCCCGGATGTTCGTCAGTACTGGATGCCTTTGTCTCAGTTGTCTGGCTGACTAGAATGAGGAATAATAGCCTCTTTGTTTAGAAGACGTAAGCGTATATGATCGGCTCTCTCGGGCGCTTCGGCAGATATTCGTCCCACGTTTCTGCCCTCCACAGACTATAATCTAGCGTCAGATGCACACAACCTGTTCTTTGCAAAGTATTCCTTTAAAGGATCGTATGTCGGCGAAACGAATACAGCGCTTGTATGCGGTGTGTGTGTGTGTGTGTGTGTGTGTGTGTGTGTGTGTGTGTGTGTGTGTGTGTGTGTGTGTGTGTGTGTGTGTGTGTGTGTGTGTGTGTGTGTGTGTGTGTGTGTGTGTGTGTGTGTGTGTGTGTGTGTGTAGTTCAGGTCAATCACCTGGCCTCCTTCCTTCTTTTTTTTAGCCCTCACGTTCCAGCACACAGCAATGCAGCCTGCAGAGCCGACATTTCGCTACTTTTTAAACTCCCTGCCTCCCTTTCATGCTCTCTCTCTCTCCCTTGCGTTACTCGTACATCAGTCCACGTCGCTTAACCTGTAGCCAATGATAGCGCAATGTAGTATCCAGTCGTAATTAATCTCTACTCGTTTAAGTTCCGCAACACATAACTCGCAGCGTAACACATAACCCATAAGTACGCCTTGGAATTATATGTTACATGTTTGTTTGTTTTCTACATTATCTAAACTTCTAGCTTACGCTCAATGGCAAGTCGTGAAGTGCCAAGACTGATTCCTCCACATCGCAACAGAATTCGGAATCTACCATGCTTAAAGCTTCTGGCAGCTATGCTTTAAGACAGCGCGTCCTTCCGAATCTTCTCGTCGTTCCCTGTTAAGCTCTGGCCCAGCCTTCGGACACGCGGCATATCAAACATTATTCTGCAAAAACAAAAAAACAAAAAAAACGGCGCTTACATTCATTCAACAGCGCTCCCTTGCACGGGTTGTGCCTCATTAGACTTGGCGAGACGGAATTACTACCTCGCCTCTGCTCACCAAGCTCGTATCCCGAAGACTCGCACTGTTCTTCTTTGATTATTATTATTATTATTCCTGGACGCCCGAGATAATCCTGGCTCGGACAAATTCAACCCCTCCTTGCGCTCTCGGTTTTCTGTGCGGAAAATGAGCGAGCAACTGATTAGCATTTTGCTGCGAAACGACGACGGAAGTCTCGGCAGCGCCGGCGGATTTCCGAGATTACGAAAGGGTATAGCCAACCAGAGATACAGGGAGTGAGGTAGAGGGAAGCGAGGGAGCGTCAGGAACTTACGCGATAGCTCGGGCTCGGAAATGGGAAGCCTGCCTGCTCAGGGGACGGAGATTTAAAACTACCGAGGTCAAGGAAGAGGGCGACAATACGGGAACGGACACACCAGGCTAACAATGTTAGATAAGCTGCCGTCGCTATTTCTCTAACTACGCAAGTTGGAAAGCCATGCGGAATGACTGGGCTGAGTGCGATGGTGCGCATCGCTAAATACTGTAGCCCTGGCTCGGCTATTATTTGGCCGTCGCACAAAATGTTTGATGATGACGTTCTTCAGTTTGCATTTCTATCGTTCAATTTATGTTACTTCGGTTCCTATCTCTCATCGCTAGCATAGAATCCGAGCCTCCTTGTCAGTGAATGCAACGTAAAGCGCACAGGCATTTTAAGAGGTAGTATTGCAGCTTTAGTCTTGGTCTCCTTCCACGCCGAGGAGCCTACGTCATCTATCGACGAGCTGCGAAAATGTCCGTAGCGGCTTTTTCGGCCGTCGAGAGCGCTGCACTCTCGGAAGGCCGCGGTCATTTTGAACGATTCATGGTGGTTTCCGCGGCTTGCCAGGAAGCAAGTCGCGGAAACCACCATACATATCGCTACTGTTCTGTATGTCTTTTGTTACTCCACAGCAAGGCAGATCAGTGGTCAGGGACGAACGAAACTTGTGGGGTTCCGGCTGACGAGAAATGTGCAGTTTTCCAAAACTCAACGCAACCTTTCTTCTGTGGTGAGGAATCTGTCTCGCGACGCACGAACGGAGGAGCCCCTTGAGCAGGAGCTTGAGCAAGAAGATGAAAAAGTAGACGGAAGATGAGGATACCAAGATGAAGAAGAAAAAAAGGTGGGAAGAAGAAATTGGTACAGCAGAGAAGAAGTAGGGGCAGGAGGATGAAGAAGTTTACTCCTGCCCCTAGTATAGAGGTTTACAGAGGATTAAATGGTCAGAAAACGGCATCGGACGTCATACCTTGCTTAGGCGATGTTCCTAAAAGCCCTTTGAAGGCGTTATCCTCGAGATTAAAAACGCTCCCTTCCGTCAATCGCTGCTTCTTAAATCTTTTTTTTTTTTTGAAAAGTTGGAGTGCGGTTTCTCGTAGTTTTGTGCTACATACGTGTAGATGGCGATTTTACTGATAAAATGTCGTTTTCTAATTGTGCCGTTTCGGCGGTTACTATGCAGCTAATACAGGTCCAATAAAAATACTGCATTTAGAACTACCGAATTACTGGTGCTACTTATCTACGAGCGCGCTATTCAACATTAGCTCCTGAACACCGGCTATATTAACCTATTCCAGTTTCACCTAGAATACACATTTTACGTGCTTAAAGACATAAGTACGCGGACATAAAATACGAGAGTACTCTAGACCCTAGTATAATTATTAGCTGCGATTTTTACTCGTATTAGAGGTGGATTTAGCTCATTCAGAAAAATCATTTTAAATGTCGTTGCTGTGTGATGTAGGCGCTAATACGCTTACTGGTGAACAACGGTTCCTTGTGGGTAGCTAAACTCTTACTTGGCCGAAAAACATAATATCGGCTACTATAAAATTTGCCATAGCGCTGATGTTTCATACCAAGACAAGCGACACATTCTGATGAACACCAGTGTTTCTAGCGTTCTTCGTCTTTTTCTATACAGGTATTCTTTTCCTATTTCTTTTATGCGCTCGAAATGCGTCCGAAATTTGAAGTTCAACCAGCCCCATGGCTAGCAGCAGCTCCAGTTAGCCACTTCAGCGCCACGTCCGTGCGCTAAAGTAGGAAGGGGAAGTAGGAAGAAAAAAAATGACGGAATGACGGCCATGACTAGCAAGTAAACGGCTGGCTAGCACTGTGACAGAGAAAGGGAGGGGGAATGAGGCGAATTAAACATAATAGAAAGACTCACAACAAAAAAAGAAGGAAGGAGGAGTAGGGAAGGAATAGAAAATGCATGCGACACTGTCTAATGCCTCCCTCTATGGTCTCTTGTTTGTAAAAATCGCAACAACTTTTTCAGTGCCATCTATGCTGACGATGGTACCAGCCAGTACCCCGAGTCTTTTTTTTTTTTCTCCGACAGAGTGCGACTGTCCAGTTCGTCTGAAGAACCTGCAAGTTCCGTCCTGCGCGCTACAACGGGAGCGCACGGAGAGAATATGGGTAATCGTTTCATCGCAGATACAGTTGTTGCACTTGGGGATTTCTGTCATTGCAATACTAAATGAATAGGCATTCGTGAAGGCCACGCCAAGCCACAGCAGGCACAGAGCGGTCTCCTCAGCTCGAGCTATTCCTGGTGGAAAGCGGAACTGTAGATCAGCGTCCAAGCTTATGGCTCCCATAAGTACATATTCTGCAATTGCGGGCATGCGTGCATTGTATATGCATTTATGCCTGGTGGTTGTGACGCTCGCCACCGGACCGTGAGCACCCGGCTTCGAATCCCGCGTCGCCAAGACAGCTTATTTTGCTGTATTTATTTCTTTGTGCTCGAAAGTGCGAACGACACCGACGGTAACGGCTACGGATCAACCTCGAGCCTTTACAGCTCAGATGTTAAAGCAATACTTCATTTTAAAACCGCAGCTATTTGAAAGAAGGCACAGCACACCGGGTAGATGCTTACATTTGTTTTTATATTTCTTCAAGTTTATGTTGTCTTTGTACTTTGTCATGTTGTGTACTTGCACGTTGCAGAATGCCGCACCTGTTATATATACCTCCCTGAAAAAGTGACGTCTCCGTTTTGAAATAAGTGTATTTCACCTCCTTGCTCTTCCGTTTGCTCACCAAAGAAGCTTGCGGCCAACTTGACAGAGAAATTGATATATAATTTGCAATTGATTATTCTCGTTTTCATTCGAACATCCACAGGAGCTAGGAAGGTTCACGAATCGAAACGTGTGCCAAACCGGGCTAGTTCGCGCAGCAGAACACGTGCGCCGTCTCCGCTTCATTAGCCTTCCCCCAATTCCAAGAAAAATTATCATCGAGTATGATCGCAGCGAACAAATTAGGACTGCTGCACAACACTGCACATCAAGTCTGTACGATCCAGAGGCCTACTGGTGAAGAGGCAGCGCCGTTGTACCGTATTGTAGCCGACTCCGGTACACATCGGCTTGGCAATCAAGAATGGACGACACACTTTCAGCATTTGGCTCGTGGCGGCGATATCAGCGGCACTAAACACCCAATTTGGTTGTGCCAAATTAAATGTTCATTGTCACTGAGTCTCACTGTCACACAGAAAGGAAAGCGAAGGCAGGCAGCCTGCAAAAGAATCGTCTCACGTGCACGACTTTTGAAGACATTGTTGCCCCACAGGAACCGCAGCAAATGGGAAAGCAGTGGAACGGCCAGTGATCGCGTTCCTGTGATACACGCCGTTGATTAACACTCGGCTGCAGATCCCTAGTTTCATCTCATGGGAGGTTCAGGCGCAATAATTGCCGGTTTTGTGTGTCAGGCTATCCCCTCCAACGCCGAAACCACCACCACCATCCTTAATCGTCATCACCACCACACCGCATCACCACTCCCACTTCAAAGAACTCTGCATGACCCCCGGTCTCGGCACAAGTTGTCGTCGTTGTCAGCGTTCTTAACGAGGACAATACGGTCGTCCGAATCGTCGTTTTAGTAACTAGCTCATAACTATGCGGAGTACTAGTCACGCAATAGTTAATAAAGGATGTGAATAAACAGAAAATATGTGAAAAAAACCAGCCGCACTATGAAAAAAAAAAAAGAATGTCACCTGCTGTGAGCGATGCTTTCTCTCTTTGTCTTTCTTTTTCTTAGCTAAAACTTTCTGCCAAAATTTTCTTTGTCCTTGTTGGTACGAAATATTTTCGTGCCGAAACAAGCGCAAGGACGCTTTATGGCGCGCAGCTATACAGTCAGGCTGCCAACCAAGACAGGTATCCCAGCGCACTAATGTTTATCAGAACCCACTGCCCCGTCAGCCATTACCGACCAGGAGGCCTCAAAGTGACAGTTTTGGGAGCCTCTTAAGAGGGTAACCGGCTACTGGCTACTGCGTCGGACTGAGTGTGTCGTGTGTTTGTCAGACTTGACGTGTGACAGGAGCGAACTGCTTCCATATCTAAGTCCTTTTGCTCATCCCGATAGGAGGCATTTCCGGCTTTGAAATCCCAGTCAGTCAATCAGTCGACCTTCACTGATAAACCACCTAAATGCAGTACTTGCTGGAGCTGAATAAACAGAAGGTGTTGGCATCATATACTCGTGTACGTATCTTGTAACGCCTTGTGAACAGTGAAGTTTATCTGACAGATGTTGGCGCAGGCTAAACAATATTATAGTCAGCAGTCTTCGTATTTGCCTTTGTTAACCTCGCTCAGTTTCCAGTATCCTTGTAATCGCAGAAGCGAAGGTGCATCCCATTCAAGTGCTATGCATCCAAGCATTCTGGTGTGGCATACTTCGCTTACTGCTATGACACCACGTCCATCCGCTTTGTGACAAACTTTAATGGACGTATTGCTGACACTCAACGAGGATATTAAGACATGCTTCCACAGAAAAAAAAACACTTCTTCGTGTCTAGACAGGCTGTTCGATAAGACATATCTATCCCTTGCCTAATATAGCTACGACATCTTCGCCCTCGTTTCAAGGGTGAATCACATTAGGGAGTTTTCGAATAGGGGCCCCAAAGAAATAGCGTCGACACCACTACGCATGCGCGAGACCGAAACTGCCTTTGGGTTTTGGGTTGGGCACGCTATTTCTGGAAGCTAGCGTCAGCCCCAAAGCGTGCCCCAAACTCTTTAGCGTAAACAAACATGGCGGCGCCCGTCGAAGCGGCGGCTCTCGCCTAGGACAAAACTGAGCTGATTTCTGGTTAAGTGACGACTTTATCAATCAATAAATGGTGGCGTAGGTCATCCCTTTCTTCCATCTCACGCATGCAAGAAAAGCTGGCCGTGAAATAACCCGCGTTTTTAAGATCGGTTGTCGAATTGAGAGCTCGTAGGCTTAACGCGACCGGTGGCTCGAAGCTGGATTACTTTGGCTCATGATACCAAATTCTTAAGACTCGCAGAACGATGGGGATCACAAGTAAGTTCATTGCCACTGCACGCTTTAAATAGCAGGTTTAAAGGGTACGCTTATGAAAGGCAAATGCGTTTATTAATCTTCAATTTTTACTTGTCGTAGCCTGCCTTTTCGGCCACTTTGGCGCTGCAAGCGCAAGACGCAAGGAGCGAGCGCAAAACCCAATTCGAAAACTCCTACTTCCTACGTGGTCCCAAGTTAGCGCACGCTAAGCACTTTGGGGCCCCAAACTTTTGGGGCCCCTATTCGAAAACTCCCTATTAACACAGCGCCACTATTCATTCCACTCTCGAAACGGCTTTGTGCATGCGAACCTTCATGAATACATTTGCATTAGGAACGGAAATAGTTTGCAATTTTACTTCTCACCATTAAGCAACGAGATGCTAAACTGTAGCAAACTCGATCGCTTACTTTCGATACCTCTCAAACAACTTTCCTAGATAATTTCCTTTACGGAATCGTAAAAGAAATTATCACTCTTCGGAAATTGTGTTCTGCAATACCTTCTATGTCCACGACATCCAGCAAGATCAATGGAGTTCCTTGTCTGTCTGTCTGTCTGTCTGTCTGTCTGTCTGTCTGTCTGTCTGTCAATATATATAAAAACGTGCTGCATCCAGAAAAGGTACCATCATGCAATGTATTTACTTTTTCTTTGTGGTTCATTTTTTCAGACATCCACTTTCGTTACGGAAGTATGTCACTGCCTTTGTAGACCCCGCCATAACTGCGATTGAGAAAGCAGTCGATAAAGGAGACGCAGTGTGTCTCATATATATTCATTGCACGCTCGGAAAAGTAATATTTAAGCTGCTCCACTGCGACACATTTAATCTCACCTGCTAGCACTGGAATCCGGACTAGAACAGAAGGCTCAGAGGGAGATGGAAGCTTGACTTGTTGAAGAGGTCAATGAAAACGACGAAGAACTGGGGCTGTCGACAGAGCCAATGTTTCGGCAAGTGGATTTGTCTTCGACAGGTTCGACAGGGCGGCTACTGCCTTAGTCTCGCTAAGGCAGTAGCTGCCCTGCTTTGCCTTCATTTTATTGTTCCATCCCGAAGATGCCAAAACCGTAAAAGCAGCATTTTAGACTAATATAACGGAACATACCTTTGTAGCACTACGCTTACGACACATGTTTCCATATTCTTAAAATATTTTTGTAATAATTGGTGATGAATACGTTGAAGAGCACCCGAAATCTTCCAATTTTCGCCATTCCTACAGTGTCCGTGTTTTGGCAATTTTACAATGTTCCCCAACGTTTTCTATACTTTAACAAAAAGGACATCCTAGGCTGGACGGAAATATTTTCACCTTCTCTGCTTTAGTTAAACTGGCAAAAAAGAACACCATGAAGATTGGGGGTAGTCAGAAGATGTTGCTGAAACATCAAAGTTTGGCAATTTTTCAAAAATACACCGCGGGCGAGATAAATTTAGCTTATCGTGGGCCAAACGTACAGCTGGTGTAGAAAAGCTTCGAAACATTTGCGGGTGCTACTTGTTATAATCTGAGTTCTAGGCCTTCGATATCATGAGACTGCAACATACGGAAGGGCTCGTTTCCATTTAGTGAAATATGCATTTGTTCCGAGAAACCCTTAATTTCGCAATAAAAAAATTCCTTTCTGAGTTGCCCATCTTATAAAAAATGTCGCTGAAAACAAAAAATAGTCGGGACCCCTCATCGTCTGCCCTTATCTGAACACGCCCCTATGTCGTCGCACATAATGAATGAGTCCTTTCTTCACTGTCGGGAGGGAAAGTGAATAGACTCCACATCTTTAGTATTGACTTGTCAACATATAACTTTTCAAATGCGGCCTTTATTATGCCACGGAGCTATTTTAATAGCGAAGCTGTTTAAACAGCAGGTTGACCCTTAGGTGTGCGCACAAAACTATCATCGTCACGATGAAGTGATTGATTGATTGATTGATTGATTGATTGATTGATTGATTGATTGATTGATTGATTGATTGATTGATTGATTGTGGTTCGGTTAGGAAAGGACGCTAATTTCTGCAGCCCATGTAGGGAGCACGGCTAAGCGTCCGTGGGGGTGGGGGAAAGGGAGTGAAAGAGATAGAGAGGAGAGAAATGCCGTAGTGGAGGGCTCCGGAAATTTAGACCACCTGGGGTTCTTTAACGTGCACTGACAACGTGCACGATGAAGTGCGCATGCACTTCTTCTATGAAGTGTCCAATGTGCGGCATTTGCGCGCCCTCTTGTTTCTTCTCTTGCGCTCATGCCTTCGGCCCACTACTACATACAGGCGGAGAAATTTCATCAATAGCAGCACCACATCTCTGCCTAGCTTCTCCGAGCCGCAACGCCGATGCCTGCCGCGCGGAGTCTCGCCACGGCGGCGGAGGCGAAAATGACGCCAGCACGCCGATCGTCGTAATAAAGGCTCCGCGTCGCCAGCGCGGCGACAGAATGCCCCGCTTCTCCGCGCCGAGCGCACCGTTGTGACGACCTGGTGACCGAAGAAGTGCGTCACTCCCGAAGATGTGGAAGCGCGGCGCCAAAGCCGTCGCGCCGCTACTCGAGAGCATGTGAGGCGACTTCGGACAAAGAAACCGAGTATCGCTCCGGTGAAACGGCGCCGAAACGTCGGTAATGCGCAGATACAGAGTTACGAGCCCGTGAAAACGAGCAAAACCATTTTAAATGCGAAGCATTTCTTAGCGAACTTCGGCGACTTTGAGCGTATCTATCTATCTATCTATCTATCTATCTATCTATCTATCTATCTATCTATCTATATATCTATCTATCTATCTATCTATCTATCTAGCCGCCTACGATTTTGTGCTCTCCTGGCCGTTTCGATAATGGGATGTTTACGAAAATTGGTATGCCAGAACATGACTGCCTGACGAACATAAATAATGGGTCATAACATGAAAATCATGACATGCATGTCATGAGCAGCATGATTGACATGCCACGGCCTTGGTGCTCTCCCGGCCGATTCGTCAATTGGATGTACACGAAAATTGGTATGCCACAACATGACTGTATGACAAACATAAATGATAGGTCATAACATGAATATCATGACATGCATGTAATGAGTGGCATGATTTACATGCCACGCATTTCGTTAATGGGATGTATACCGAAATCGCTATGGCACAACACGACTGCATGACGAACGTAAATGACAGGTCATAACATTACAATCATGACGCACGTGTCATGAGCGGCATGGTATACATGCCACACAGTCTTGCTGCTCCTGCGGCCGCTTCGTTAGCTTCTCATGTACCGAACTCGGTATAGCGAGAAAACAGTGCAAATCCATTTTACGTTCCTGATGCGTGCTTCGCATTTCCTTGATTCCCACTGCACGTGGGATCTGCCATTTTTTTATGTGCGGAGGCTTCACCAGAACAATTCGGGCCTACGAGCCGCACCATCGGACGACTATGAAGGGACGACTTGAAATGAAGAGATAAAACAACACTGTACATATTTTAACGCCTCAGAGTTCCTTGCGGTTGCTGGTAATGACGCGCAACCGTGATAATAAAGCTTGGTGGGATCGTCAGCTACACTGCTTGCAGAGTCGTCGTACCACAAATTGAAAGCCGCCCCCCATTTTTTATTGGGTGTGGTGCAGCGTACCACGCCGCTGAGCTTGTCGTGCGCATGAAATAATCCGAACAGAATGACCTTGCCGAAAGGCTTGTTGACTGCCAGCGTTGTCAGAAGCAGCAATAATTAAGTGCGAGCTAAGAGTAACGGTGATACACAAGGTCATGTCGGAATAACAGAAGGAATGGGAACGGGGGATTTAAAGGCACAAGCTCCTGCCATGCAAACAAAACAGTTCATCTCGCAAGCATGTCGCTCCTATCGACCATATAGGCAGTGATGCAAGTTTTGCGCCGTAGATCCCTCAATGTGTCACAGTGTTATCTCATCCGGTTGCCGTCCGAGTGACAGGAACGCGCACCGTTACAATAGCAAGCACGCTAAATGTGACGAATGACTGACAGTAGGCTTAGCCGCGAAAGTGACACCAAGGTCGACGGTATTTTTTTCTTTGCAGGGTTGCGTATTGTCAGGTAATGCCTCTCTGCTAAGCCACCGCATAAAAAGGTTGGTGCTATCCGTTCCAGGAGAGTTCATCTCTCTTGCAGATCCGGGACACAGTACAGCTGAGCGGAAACCGTGAGTATCGAGCTGATTGGTTTTTACTTTCGTTTCTTGTGTTATTGCCACACTGAGTCGGTGAAAATCCTGCAGTCACCGGCAAGCAGTCTCGCTTCGAACAAAAGCACTTTGTATAAGGGTCGCCAAATTTGAGCACGTTACCATCGACAATGCCTAGTGCCTGAACACGACTGCATGGTTATCATAAATGTCAGGTCATAACATGAAAATCATGACATGCATGTCATGAGCGGCATGATTTACATGCCACGCATTTCGTTAATGGGATGTATACTAAATATGCTATGGGACAACACGACTGCATGTCGAACGTAAATGACAGGTCATAACATGAATATCATGACATGCATGTCATGAGCGGAATGATTTACATGCCATGCGTTTCGTTAATGGGATTTATACCAAAATTGCTATGGCTCAACACGACTGCATGGTTATCATAAATGTCAGGTCATAACATGAAAATCATGACATGCATGTCATGAGCGGCATGATTTACATGCCACGCATTTCGTTAATGGGATGTATACCGAAATCGCTATGGCACAACACGACTGCATGACGAACGTAAATGACAGGTCATCATGACATGCATCGTCATGAGCGGCATGATTTACATGCTCCGGTCCTGTCGCTATACTGCCGTTTCGTTAATGGTATATATACGAAAATTGGTATGGCACAACAAGACTGCATGACGATCATAAATGACAGGTCATAACATGAAAATCATTACATGCATGTCATGAGCGGCATGATCTACATGCCACGGGTTTCGTTAATGGGATGTATACTAAATATGCTATGGGACAACACGACTGCATGTCGAACGTAAATGACAGGTCATAACGTTAGAATCATGATATGCGTGTATGAGGGGCATGGTTTACATGCCACTGTCATGGTGCTCTTGCGGCCGTTTCGCTAACTTCTTATGTACCAAACTCGGTATAGCGAGAAAACAGTGCAAATCCATTTTACGTTCCTGATGCGTGCTTCGAATTTCCTTGATTGCCACTGCACGTGGTATCTGCCATTTTTTTATGTGCGGAGGCTTCACCAGAACGATTCGGGCCTACGAGCCGCACCATCGGACGACTATGAAGGGGACGACTGGAACTGAAGAGATAAAACAACACTGTACACATTGTAACGTCTCAGAGTTCCTTGCGGTTGCTGGTAATGACGCGCAACCGTGATAATAAAGCTTGTGGGATCGTCAGCCACACTGCTTGCAGAGTCGTCGTACCACAAAGTGAAGCCGCCCCCCATTTTTTATTGGGTGTGGTGCAGCGTACCACGCCGCTGAGCTTGTCGTGCGCATAAAATAATCCGAACAGAATGACCTTGCCGAATGGCTTGTTGACTGCCAGCGTTGTCAGAAGCAGCAATAATTAAGTGCGAGCTAAGAGTAACGGTGATACACAAGGTCACGTCGCAATGACAGAAAGAATGGGAACGGGGGATTTAAAGGCACAAGCCCCTGCCACGCAAACAAAACAGCTCATTTCGCAAGCATGTCGCTCCTATCTACCATTTAGACAGTGATGCACGTTTCGCGCCGTAGATCCCTCAATGTGCCACAGTGTTATCTCATCCGGTGGCCGTCCGAGTGACAGGAACGTGCTTTGTTACAATAGCAAGCACGCTAAATGTGACGAATGACTGACAGTAGGCTTAGCCGCGAAAGTGACACCAAGGTCGACGGTATCTTTTTCTTTGCAGGGTTGCGTATTGTCAGGTAATGCCTCTCTGCTAAGCCACCGCATAAAAAGGTTAGCGCTACCCGTTCCAGGAGAGTTCATCTCTCTTGCAGACCCGGGACACAGTACAGCTGAGCTGAAACCGTGAGTATCGAGCTGATAGGATCCTACTTTCGTTTTTTGTGTTTTGGATCACTCCACGCTTGAGTTTTAATACGCCACACGGACTTGTGAGGATCCTGCAGTCCCCAGTACGCAGCCACGTTTCGAACAAAGGCACTTCGCCAAATTTGAGTGCGTTACGAAGGAGACCAGCACAATACCATCGACAAAGTCCAGTGCTTGAAGTGCTCCGGTTATGCTTCTACACAGAATGGGTGTCGCCTGCTAAGGACGTGTCTCAGGGCAAAAGCAGTCCATAAGAGCGACATTGCCATAAATTTCAAGGCATTACATGAAAATCATCATCTTGTTAATAAACCGAGATATAGTGAGGGCACTGTGGGTTGCTTTTGACCACCAGCGGTTCCTTAACGCACACATGGTGTTTTTGCGACTTTCCACCACGGAAATGGTGCAGCCGAGGCCGCTAACCTTACGGGAGTCTTCTTGCTTAACATTGCAACACCCGCGCTAAGGGTGTGAAGTTTGTTTGTGAAATTAAGATGTGAAGTTGAGAAATGACCAACCTGAAGACTATGAATGATGGCTCATGCCAATTTTATTTACTCTTTTATAGTGCTGATATCAAACAGCACCCACTACTTATGCGTAGTAGCAATATTTCGACGTCATACTTATGCGTAATGTCACTATTCCGTCGTCAACGGAGGCGAATCGCAGTAAATAAACTGCGAGAGCTTGAACACAGACAAATCCGGTCGCATTGGCTGTTGTCTTGTCAAGTCGCTCGAGAGATTCAAGCGAATTCACTCATGTGCCAAGGGCGGATTCCCTGGAGTACCATGATCGGGGTAATGACAGCGCGTAAAACGCACACAAAAAGAAAGTGCCGGTGGAACCAGCTAGCCTGTTCTGACAGCAAGGCCACCATCCACCCCCCCCCCCTTTGAAGACGTAATAAATCAGTCACAAATAGCACCAGTTTCGCTAATTAGAACGATTTCTGGCTTCTTTATCTTTTCCCTGTGCGTGTAGCTCGTAAGTATATCGTACACTCCCGTGGCGGAGTTTTGTCTGGAATGTTGACATTCTAGGTTCCTGGAAAGAATATTTTAAAAGAAAATAACCAATGCCTCTATTCTCGGCTATATTCCTGCATTTGGAAATATTCCTGCGTAGCCAAACATCAGAGTAACCTGTCCCAAAGAAATTACCATGCCAGTAGGTATTGAGAAAAAGGAAGGCAAGGGAAAATCAATTACCCTGTCTACATAGCGACAGATAATCCGTAACCTGCAACTTCATTCTATCTTTCAAGACATTCCTTGATTTCTATATAGTTACGTCAAACTCAGTTATAACACAAGAGCGTGGCCGAAAATAAAGCACTCTTGAGGTGATTATATCCCGAGGACCCGTAATTTCAAGTGGATTCCACGGACCGTTCAGGCTACTTGTTTTGGACTGGTTCCATTGGCAGGCGGCTCCGCAATGTTGCTTGGTGTTGTATTCTCACTTGCCTTCCGACCGCAAATATTTAAAGTCATGGGCGGCAGTACGGTGAAAGGAAAGCGTTCTGTATGCTACGTGCAAGAAACACAGCAAAATGCTTGTCAGGTTTAACAGGTCTACTTTGTTTCTTCAATCAGGCAGTGTCGCGTGGGTCGTTTCTTCATTGAAATCGAATCTTCACACAGCACGCAGAGCATTTGTACGCAACTGCCCTTTAGTGCACAAGTTGACGTTTCGTTGTAGCCGACTTACAAAATCGAACGTGGGCGCCAGCTACGCATAAGCCGCTGAATAACCTCGCGCAATACGAATGATGAAGAGGCAGGAAATGATTGAGGACGATGATTGTGGCTCGGTTAGGAAAGGACGCTAATTTCTGCAGCCCATGTAGGAAGCACGGCTCAGCGTCCGTGGGGTTGAAGGAAAGGGAGTGAAAGAGATAGAAAGGAGAGAAAAGCCGTAGTGGAGGGCTCCGGAAATTTAGACTACCTGGGGTTTTTTAACGTGCACTGACAACGCACAGTACACGGGCCTCTGGAATTTTCGCCTCCATCGAAAATGCGACCGCCACGGCCGAGATCGAAGCCGCGCTTTTTGGGTGGCAGCCGAGTACCATAACCACTACACCACCGCGGCGGACAGGCAGGGGAGGAAGCAGTCCATAGTCTATATATTCTTCTCCTTCATTCTCTTCTATATTCTTCGTTCGTTGTGAGTTCGGCAAGGACAGTACGTTTTAAAAGGGCAGCGTTAAGAAGTTGATGCCGGAGAAAATACCTTAGCGGTGTTGTCCATTAGTGAAAAATTCCGATGCGAATAATAAAAAGCGCCATGCTGACAACCTAGATCGCAGATATACCAGCGGCAACCGGCAACGGGTTGGCACCGACCGCCTCCCTTAGCCAGCCCAGCCCACTGTCGTGGGCACAACACAGCGGGCAAGGTGACCATCACAATGTTAATACGGCTCCGTGCGCCCTGTGAACGTGTTCAAACGGATAACAGTAATGCTTTGGTGTTGCACTCTTAAAGGCGAAGTTTAAGCATCATCCATAATATTTTTTTTGCGAAATAAGCAATGATTGACACTTTCTCGTAAAGTAACACTGCTTTTCTGGACTCTTAATTTCACATTAATTGAACTTAATTTGAACGTTTCATGATAAAATTGTCGGAAGTTAGCGCAGTGTGTGTCTACTCGTCTCGGTCCTTGACCTTTTGCGCTTTGGATGTCTGATATGAACCAAGAAGCCCAACTTCATACGCCTCTTCATTTTCTTCCCCTAGATGGACCTCTTCCCGCTGTTTTCGGTGGCATTGCTGTTGGCTGGTAAGTGAGACCAGTTTCCATTAAAGTAGGTTCACCCACAGCGGACCCGGCATAGTGACGTAAAAAAGTTTAGTTTTTACTGCTGCCTTTTGCACGGTATTGGCTTGGACGTCGTGAAAGATGGAAGCTCTTTGACGTGTCCTCATATGGCTCATTCAAGGTCCTAACTGCTAAAGACTAGGCTACAAACTAATAGTGTAAAAAGCATTGTCGCACTTCGACGCAAGGTCATTGTCATCAGGATTCATCTCCATAATGCAAATCGTTGATACAGCATTGCCATCACTATCGTCGCCATGCGCCACGAATTCCGAAGCACTCCGATGAAGCGATGAGGTTCTGAACGACTCGACGGACTCAAGCCTTCGCACAGCTTGTAGCACATACGCGCACGTCAAGAATTTAGCCTATTGTTGGCGATGCACTGCTTCTTTCTTTCTTTCTTTCTTTCTTTCTTTCTTTCTTTCTTTCTTTCTTTCTTTCTTTCTTTCCTTCTTTCTTTCTTTCTTTCTTTCTTTCCTTTCTTTCTTTCTTTCTTTCTTTCCTTCCTTCCTTCTTTCTACCTTATTATTTTTCTTAAACACCCCGCAAGGAGTGTGGCATAAGCGATCGGCTTGAGCAGCGTAGCAGTTCGGTCAATTTCGTAGTACATCATCATAAAACGAAGGATACGTTTCATGAATAAAATACCCTCACACGTTATGAAAGGTGTTACTTATATTGGCTGAGAGGTCTAATAAGCTCTTGGTAAAGCTTGATGCTATAATCTCTCTGAGCTTCAGTTTGATTGATGAAAAACAGGCATACGCAGGTGATCGTACAGAAGGAAGCCCCAAGTTCACAAGTGGAAAAGCGCTGCCTGCCAAAATGCTTACACATAATACAGAAAACAGGTAGCGTCACAGAAGAAGCAAAGTGAGTTTACAGATTAGGGGGGCTATTGCGGAAAAGCCATGGAACGACGGAAGCAAAGGTGCAGTCGTAAAGTAACAAACAGTGCGACGTGTATGCGGCTATGAAAGCGTACCACGACTATGATATGTACAGGAAAAGCACAACAGAAATGTATGGTAGTTGAAGACAGGACGCGCACATAGGTCGCGAAAATAATTTAAGGTGGAATTTGTTCATGCTTATTAAAGAGGTGTTGGCGAACATCATCAACGTTATACTGTGCCAAAAGATACTTGCGTGAAACGGACCACGCTTGGCGAGCGCAAAGGCTTCTGGCACACGCTATGTATTTCAGTTCTGTGGCGCACAGCTCGTGGGGCGATGCCTTGTGGCAAGCATTACCCGACGTTATCGTAACACAGAGCAAAGCTTTTCCTCTTTGCGTGTTGATATGGGCGGGATATAGAAACAGCCATGGTTCAATTCAGCAGCGTGCGCTGTTCCTGTGGGATCAATTTAGCCTAAACGACATTTGATTCAGTTGACTTTTCGTAATCTTTCCAGCGCCTGCGAGGCTACAGTCGGTGCACCCTACTCGTGTGAACGACTACGTGGACGAGATCTTGGAGGACAGGCTTCCCCTGCAGCTGCGCAGCCCTATTCGTTTTCCGGCCTTCACCCGTGACGTGAGCCATGACTCGCACTACGGTTCGGTGCTCTTCCAGTCAACTAACGTCAGCAAGCACGAACGCATGAAGCGCTGGATCGACTGCAACAGCTCTGTCGCGGAGTTCCCCGAGAAAGTCGTCATCTCGTGCGACGTCCGGTCAGTTTTTTACTCTTTCTTGCATTTTGGTAATCGAAGCGCTCTCTGTGAACAACGGTTCAGATCTGAGGCACAATGTTCTTGCTGCAGAAAAAGATAAGACAGAAGAAGAAACATTTGTTGGGGAAGCTGCTCCTCAGTGTCCCTTTGAGTTTGCTGGGCCAGTGAAGTCTTCAAAAGCCTCGGAAGGTACCTTATGATTCAATAATAAGTGAAAATTTAATCATCGTGAAGTGGCTTTAACAACAAATCTGCGAAAATTCTCATTTGGGTATATTTCATTAAAAAAATAATCCCAGCAGAGTAAATATAAAAATAAAATATTCACCACGCTCTGTAGTTCAACACTGAGACAGCGTCTTTCGTGAGCGGCAGCTCTGCAAAGACACAATGAAAATCCACATGAATTTCCTTCGTATATTCATGCTAGAACCAGGTGGAATGATTTTCTCTTTTACAGATGGTATATTTCTATTTATCGGTGCATCTCTCTAGGTTTGTGATACTTGTGTAGGTTAGCTTTGGGTATAGGTTATTTTCGGTTAGCTAACTGTTTTATGTTCGTTGACCTAACTTTTAGTGGTGAAATGGAAGAATGGCACATCTCTGTTCTCGCGACAGCGCGACTCATCTTAGGCCAGAATGTAACTGCTAACCTAGCAGCTACGTGTTTAAATTTGAAATGGAAGAATTGCGCCTTTCCGTTCCCATGAATATAGGGAAACCCTTTTCGGTAAAGTTGGTTAACCTGACCGTTACGTCAATGATGAACTAAAGAGAATACTCCGTACTCCCGTGACAGCGTGAATTATATCGCCACGCACCACTTTAAACGACTCGTCCGCAGGTTCCCGGGCATTCTGGTTCACATGGACAGCCTGCTGACGTACGACAGCAACGACACAGTCCGCGTGACAGCTCGCATCTTCTACCCGCTCAGCACTCGCTTCGTTCTCCAGTTCGCACCCTGGGAGGACCCGACGGCCAACCTGACTCGACTGAGCGGCTTCGAGAAGCTCGAGACACGCTTCTGGGGACTGGACAGGAGCGATCCGCACAAGCAGAAGCTTGCCTGGGGCTACGAGAAGGTCGCCAAGGACATCGTGGAGAAGGTTGTCGCTGAAGAGGTGGCGCCAGCACTCGGGAGGGCCGCCGCTGAGTACCGCTTCCCGTGCTGTCCGGACAAGCCGTAGACGTTATCGCGCAAGAATTTACTATTAGCCTCGCCAATAATAGAATTGTAGGAGTGGAACTCTTTCTTACCACTCAGAAGGCTTCAATTCGGCGTGTCCGCGCTGCCTGCATCTCTCTACATTTTCTGCTTTTCTAGATTTTTCCTCCATTGCAGTGCATTTGATGACAAGAAGCTCTTCCTTTTAATAGCTTCTAGTTTGGGGATATTTTTATGATATATAATTTGCAATAAAAAGTCGTAACAACGCCTGAATGAACTTGAAGTTGTCGTTGCTCAGACTTCTGAAGTCCATGGCTTTCGTGGGATACTTAAGCAAGGTCTGACGCGACCACTGTTGTGTGTATTTGGTTACTTATGTTTCATTTGGCTCTCTGTCTGTCTACTGCAGCAATCCTTCCCTTTCGGTGCTTCCCATTGCTACATGTCTTTCATATTTACTTTACTGCCAAGATGTGGCAGATTAAACGTTGGCCGTAACAAGAGGAGCACGACTGCACCAAAAAAAAAAACTACTGCTTAAGCACATTACCTCACGAAGCAGTGCTTACGTTAGACACCACCGCAAAACAATACAGTATTCCCTCACACATACGATACTACAGAAAGGTGCGCAGTTCCATCAGGTATCATTCACAATTGCGTATGTGTTTTATATTGTACTAAGTGCTTTAATAAGATTGTAAGGTTTGTAATAAGCAAGTGATGCAAGTGCTGTGAGGGAGAAGAGGCTCTCTCGCCAGCCGCATTGCCAACGCTTGGCTCTCTCGGCGCGCGCTTCTGGCCGTTGGCGTTTTTCCCAGACAGTGCTTCGGGCTGCCTTGGTGCTTACGGTCGCATCAGCGAGCCGCTAATAAACATCTTCTCAACTCAATGACCCTGAGTACTTTAGTTGAAAGTTGACGGAGAAAATGCAGCAGCGTATTTACCTGGCGGTACATCATCTCCGCGTGTCGAGTAAATTCTACACAAATCACCACCTGATTACAGAAACAAAGGGTAGGATAAAGCGCAACAAACACGCGTAAATATAATGTAATGTCCTCGGTAAGAAGCAGCACAGGGATATTTCTTCTGAGGGGGAAGCCCTTCCGCTGGTCAAGGGCGTGCCCGAGTGATGCAGGTAGTCAACTTTTTGGGGAGCGACTAGAGGCAGATTACGATTTCGGAGTGGCATTGCTTCCTTTTTGACTCCTCCAGATCTCTCTCCCAATACTTCACCTATATAGCCAGTGTCTATTTTCATCATAACTGATGAAGTGATAGTGCTTGTCCTTTCAGTGTCAATGTTTTGCTAGACGAATACGGCATTAATGAGTAAAAAAAAAGTTGGACCGTTAGCCTGTATGGCTAGTTACGGGTTCAGTCTAATATAAGAGTTTTGAATTAAAAGGTTTAGGAGCAGAGGTGCAGTTGACGGGTTTATAAATATTCTGCGAATGCAATAACGGGCTACCTGGCATTACATAGCCTTATCCATATAAATAAACGCCTCAATAAATACAAAGTAGAACAGCAAACAGAAAATTTAAACACAAATTCAATAAAGAACAATAAGATGTTATGTACCGTAACGCAAAAAATCGTGGTACTCGAGATGACTGACGCTTTGCATCGTTATTTATCATTCAATCTCCAAGCGGAACAACAAGCTACACCACGGAGGCCTACAAACGCGTAAAGACAAACTATACATGCCTCTTCGTATGACTGAGTAACCAGTCGCCTCGCCGCGGTGGTCTAGAGGTTATGGCACTCGGCTGCTGATCCGAGGGCCGCGGGATCGAATCCCGGAAGCGGCTGCTGCATTTCGATGGAGCCGAAATGCAGCCGAAATGCAGCCGCCTCCATCGATCTCGTAATCATATCATGGTTTTGGGACGTAAAACCCCAGAAATCATCATGAGCAACAGTTGTCAGTTGTCTACGTGTTGTAAGGTACAAAGACGTACCACTTTTGAATTGCGGTCTTTGATAATCGATGCAGACATATGCTTAACCCCTCACCTAAGCCTACGATGAAGATGCAGCGCTTTCTTCGCAATAGAAGACTTATTTAGCTTTCTACTGCGAAAAAATTGCAAATATTTCCCTGGTTTGCCACTATGCAGCCATGGGAATGGCTGCATATGGTTTGTGCACACAATTTAAGACATTTTGAATCCGTAACATTTTAAACGAAGTAACAGAAACACACAGAGACGTGCAGTCCGCCCGTCTGAACCTTTCTTGAATGATACAGCCGCACTGAGATGACTGTGTTGCAGGAAGACGACAACTCGTCAGGATTTCTTGCGCAAGTCCTCGCATAACTTAAAATGGCCCTGCACCCGAAATTACGCATGTTGTTTTCATTGCGTGCATCTCGACCGGTCGGCGCAAAAAACAAGGACACATGCAGGAAGGTACACAAAGCACAGCATGGGTTTTCATTGTCTGGCTTGTGCACGTGCTTCTTGTTCGTGGAACTCCGAGTGTTCTATGTCCACAGGCTCGTGCACACGTGCGAATAACATCGCTCGCGCTGCCACTTGTGGCGAGCGACCAGGCTACGGCTCAAGGCGGCCGATGTTCACACCAAGGAGGTTAAAAAAAAGGAGGACTTCTGGCGCGGAAGCCCTCGCATTGTCAGACCAGCAAAGGTGAAGCCAACACTTTCCCCTCCTTTATCTCAAAAACATAGTCTTCGCAGGTGGGACTCGGCTAGAATTGTTTTTCTTAATTTAAAGGGGTCGTGAAAAGAATCTGGAGATGCCCGGTTGTAATTTTCACTGCTTCAATATGGATTCG
This sequence comes from Hyalomma asiaticum, assembly GCA_013339685.2. Classification (NCBI taxonomy): domain Eukaryota; kingdom Metazoa; phylum Arthropoda; class Arachnida; order Ixodida; family Ixodidae; genus Hyalomma; species Hyalomma asiaticum. Next base: position 33,782,178 of record CM023483.1, on the reverse strand, counting down.
AGAAGCCGATTCCGAAATAGTTCGGCGAAATATTCGCTGCACATTTAATAACGCCCGTTTGAAACCCCAGCATTCTTGCGCTCTCAAAACGACTATGCCACACTACCGGCTGGCATGGTACTATTCGGTGACGTTGCAGTAAGCTATTTTTAAGTTCAAAGGTGTAGTGAACTCGCGTTTGCTCTAAAAGAATCCTATTTACTTGAAAGCTAGAAAGAAAGGAAATACTTAGAAGCCGTGCAGTGCCGCCATTCGGAAGCAAAGCTGCAGCACGGTTTGTTTTCCCGTGGCCTCCAAGGGCGCGTCAATTTCAGAGGTCTTGTGGCCACTAACATGACGTCAACTGCAGAGTTCAAGGAAACGCGCGCACTGAAACCGAAACCGCGTTTTTCATCGCTCTAAATCAACCCACACGGTGCAACGGAACAATGCATATTGTTGACTGGAGGGTCAGGATCCCGAATACGCACATAGTACATAATTTCCGGAAAAAGTTTCACGACCCTTTTAATGGAAGAGGTAGGCTTATAGTAAAATAACAGATCGTTGTTCCCGATGAAATTAATGCATCCAGGATAGTAAAGATGATGTGATCTCCTTATCTCGTACCAAGACTTCGAGGCTTTCGAGCAAAATCAGTAACACGACGACGCATGTGAAGCAGTATCTGTCTGCAGAAATGTTCGCCATAAAACTAGTAAGGCGTTGGAGGAAAACGCTTCCTACTTTCTTGCTGTGCTATAACGTCTTCTTTTTTTTTCTTAATCTTTTTGGTTCATAGCAACACGCGAGACCTGCCCGTCGCCCCACCAAATGCCTCGCGACGGTGATGCCGGTCACGTCTTATAGCCCCGCCATCACCTCGTAATACACGCCCGTGACCTGCTCCTGCGGGTCCCGCTGGTGTACTAGTTTTGCGACTACAGTCTCGTTACTTAAACATCGAGCAGAAAGTGAGTGGGGCCAGAACAGCAGCTTTTTCAGCTAAAGCGGCATTTTGCGACAAACTTGATCGTGATACCGGTGCTTGCCGACAGTGTTAATTAGCTTTAACTGAATAGGAACAGGTAGATTTGTCACTCTGTATATAAAAAAGGTTTTGGGGCGCCATACCTGGTATGCTTCTGACGTGTTATGATTTCTATGGAGTGGGGACGTAGGAGGCTATCTCACTGTCCTTGATAGCTGTCGTAGCAACGAAATATTTTCTTTTGTGGAAATTTTATCTTCTTGTCATCCTTTGCACCCGAGAGCCTCAAATTTGTGCTCCGAAACAAAACTATGGGAAAATAAAAGCGAATGATAGATGCCTGTCTCTAGCCAGAGCTGAATTGATTTAGCTATTCTACAAATGCATGTAGCTTTCGCAATTATGTTATTTATATGAATATTCCGTCTTCAATTTTCGTCAACATGAACTACCAGAAATGTGTGCTTTATCGCCGGATTTACATGGGGTTCTTCAACTGCTAGCTTCAGTTCTTTTTTTCGGTAATAGTTATTCAGCAATCGTAACAGCCTATTTAAAGTGCAGAACCTCGAGACCACACTCGAGTATTTAACGGGGATGGCAAATTCTGGTGGAATGTGTTGCTTCCTTCATTCATGAAAACGAGCACTCTTCAGATAGAACATGAGCTAGAAATAAAATTACATCAACTACCTAAACTAAATGAACGCGCGAGACGCAGCAGCCATATTGCATTTCTCTTTCTTTCTTTCTTTCTTTCTTTCTTTGTAATACCTCCTTCTATAATACTTTATTCTGTGCACCCCTTGCACAGAGTTGCCACTCGGTCTACGAACTAGCTAACCTCCTTCGTTTTCCATTTATTCGTTCCTTCCTTCCTATATAAAAGAATGCTGATGATACTGATGATGATTACCTTGTTGATAACGATTGTGAGAGATCACAGCAAAGAAGGAGATTACGTGACAAAGTCGCTGCAGTGGAGTTACATTACCGTTAAGAGTGTATATGTACCGTTCTATGGCAAAAGCCTCAGGTAACCCGTTTAGCGTTTACCTTGAAGAACACGGCGAGTCGCACAAAACACGCAGCTTGGAATATGTAGGTAATTACCAAACGCGTAATTATATGGAATGAGAGCCTGCTGTGCGTTTAGTAATGTATTGAATTGGTGGAGAACAAGCGGTGAGAGGAGCGGTCTCAATGAATTCCTAAATTTGCGTCAAGCTTCCGCTACTAAATCTTACAAGAAATCTAATGTAAATCTTACAAGGAATATAACATCGTGCCGATTTTATTTTTTGGTATCTGACAATGAGATTAACATACTTAGTGATAAAGTGTTAAATAGCAAGCGTAGTTTATCTGTCAGCTTATTATCGTCGAATAAACTACGGCTTTCGAAGAGAGAAGAAGGAATTAATTTTATATATAAGTTAACGTTACTGTGGAGATGGATAAAATGCAGTATTTGCGGACGACTTTCAATGCGTAAAATGAAAAACAAAGGTGAACAAAACATGTGAAACATTTTACGGGGTCTCTTCGTCTCTCTCTTCGTATAGTTCTTTCCTAAAAGCATTTAATATCATTAAGCTATTTAATTTTTTCTCTCAACAGTCCCCCTGCTCTCAAAATACCAGTTCTGCCATCTTTCCAAGTTTTGAGCATGAACGATGTTCCGATTACTTAATTTATTCTTTCCGCACCCGAAACCTGATAGAGCGCTTTTTCGGAAGTGGGTAGGAGCCTTCGTTCCCGATGACAGCGTCATCGTCAAGCAACGAGCCAACGAAACCCCGGATCCTCAAGCGCGAAGATGCGTGCCTTCATCGTGGCGCTGCTCTGCCTCGTTGAAGCAACTTATGCCCAAAGGAACTTCAACGACCTCCTGTAAGTTGGGCATTCTGGCACTAGCTGTTGCTTATCACTCGACAGCCGAAAGACCGCGATGCGTATTCGGGAACGTTTCTCAAAATACTGGCCGTATCGCCACGAGGCCTAATGTTTTGATCGAAATGATAGCCCGTGTTACTATTTGACACGCATGAGCCTCCTCCTCCTCTCCTCTCAACAAACTGTCCGTTACCTAAAGCCAAACCATCTTTAAGACCGTTCTAGTCGATTCCGTTTTAGGCTTTCTTGCCCAGTGGAGGCCTCTGTCTTCCTGCGACGTATACTGTCGCAGGAAGAAAGCAGGCGCACGAGCCTACACTATAATGTATATTTACAAGAAATATATGCGGTGGTCATGCAACGGCCAAAGTTTTCGTCTTTCTTCAGTTCGTGCCACTGTCTTCATTCTTTTCACCGCAACATCACCTTTCCGGCCGGGTTGGTTTCGTCCCTTTGCAGCTTACGGAGCATCACTTAATGTGCGGATATAGGGTTCTAGTCTCGCAACGTGACCAACATCGCTGGTGACTCTGGGAGCCGCTGCTGGATTCGCCTGCTGCTGAAATATCATGTGTAGCGTTAGGCAGTTCACGCGAGATAATGTACGGATCACAGTACAGTGAAATCTCGTTTATACAATCTTCACGGGAGCCGGTAAAAAAAAAAAAGAAGACGTATAATCCGTAAATCGTACCGGCCGTAAGAAAATACATTGCGCCTACTGGGATGTTGGCAGGGAAGAAAAGATAGATTATCCCGGAAAACGTATTATGTGCCATCATATCAACGAGATTTCTGTTTATATAGCTAGGACAACGCCTTTAGTTCTTCCCGATGATCCCACGTTAGCGACATTGAAAGCGTAACTGCGGTGTCTCGTATAGTCCACTACAACCTTGCAGAGGCTTCACTGGAATATCAGTATAAATTCCTAAAAAGAATTTTTCGAACTTCCTGGTCACCCGTTTTGCATGTATATGGACGCCGTCAACACTGGCTACTGGTTTTCACAAATTTAGACATGAAAATTGCTCTCAGTCGCGAAGCAACGCTGCCAGATGTGTGTCATATGCTATTGCAACAAGTAATTTTTTGCTTTAAAGAAGGATAATAGAAGCTGCGCGGGTAATTCTTCGTTTTTCGTTACACTTGGCAATTGACACACATCACCGAGGATAGCGTCATCGGTCGTTTTTTGGCGACTTTCTCACCGATAAATAGTTATGTAGGCCTTAGAAGACGCCGTCAAAGATGTGTGACGTCGCGCATATTAGTCCTTGAACTTCAAAGTGGCGCCACCACCTGTATTTACCTTTTGCGTGTTTTCTATAGCTTACCGACGGTCTTCTTCTGGAAAGAATGGCGCTTTCGGTATTGCGAAAATCCATAGCCCCGGAATTTGGAACCTATCACTGATTGCTCTCTCTAACGCTCGCAGCATGCCTTTCGCGGGTGACCTGACAGCTCCACCTGCGTCCACCGTTCCCACAAGGTCCTTAAGAAACGCCACTTCTACGACATCGGCCAGTGCTGACGAACAAGGCACGCTTATTCCACTCTCACATCATGATTAGTTATATTCTCGTACGTGTGCCTCAAAGAAAGGAAGATAAGCAGGACATTATGTCCTTGTCCTATATCTTGCATGCGTTTTTTTTTTCTTCTTTCTACCCACGAAGCCAGATATATCTGTACTGCAGTCGACATGACAACGAAAAATACGATAACCTTAGCTCCCGATCTCCTTTTTCCTTGTCATTCTTTTGTCGTTTTGCGATAACAAACTGCGATCAGGTTTTAATGCATTAGTAGTGCTTAGTGTGTTTTACTGCCTTGCTAATCAGAATCCGTTGTCGCTGTTCTTGTTCGCCGTGGGCCACCAATTTTCTTCTCCGCGCATTAGGCATTACGAAGACAACTTCATTTCTTGCTTGAAATTAACTCGCATTTCCTGACTTTCTGCGCAGTCTTCCTTTTTTCTTTTATTCTATCTAACGTTGCGCGAACATAGGCTTCTCCTTAAGCTTTCCAGTTGTTATCCAACCTTCAACCACCGTATAGGGTAGCAGTTCGATAGAACGTACAAAATGTGTCCATTTTTCAGTGCTTTCAGCTATCCGTCAAAAATGATTGGGGGCTACTTATAAGATGAGTCTCGCACCACCCAGGCAAAGGTACAGCATTCCTGCACAACCTTAAACATGCCGATTATCATTTAACAACCGAAGCGCTACACACACAGTATTCCTCAAATGCACCTGTTAACCGCAATTACCATATTGTGCCTCAGACTTACTCTGTTACTACATCTAATCAGGGTTATGCGGCTGTAGAGCTCGAACCAGTACAGAGCTTGTGTCGTTTGTTTATTTTATTATTGATCTCGCTGATTACATTTAACTGGTTATACCTTTACTAGAAAAATATTAGCGAACTACGCAAAGGAACGAGGAAGGAGAGGCACAATTACAGAACAGGCGCAGCCTTTCAATTTTATTCCGGAAGGCCACTGCAAGCTAATTAAAGGCGCACCCATCACGCGTGACACGGAGATATCTCTGAATGAATCGCATGTTGATCACATTGAAGCTTGATAGGAATAAGCATCTGTCAAAGTAAAGTGATTAAGCATTTCTCATCCTGAGATGTGCAGCAGATCAAAATTACACACGTGGCAAAACATGAAAGCTGGATCCTACGAGTTCCGTATCAAATGTTGAACAACATATCCTGAATTTTCGACGCTATGCGTAACAGTTCACCACATATCATAGTACAATCAACGTTTTACATCGCCATCTTTTACATCGACGATGATGATGACGATGAAGATGTTGATTGTGTCTTACTTCCCTAAACCACGACAGGATTATGAGAGACGCCGTAGTAGAGGGCTTCGGAAATTTTAACTACCTGGGGCTCTTTAACATGCACTGAAACGGGCCACATTTCGCCTCCATCTAAATGCAACCGCCACGGCCAGGATTCGATTCCGCGAACTTCGGACCAGCAGCCGAGTGACACACTCACTAGACCACCGTGGTGAGGCAACGTCAGTGATGACGTCTATCGTCAAGAGAACTATCTGATGCGTCTGAGCCCACGACAACAAACTCAGTTCACGGTTGTCAAAACAAAATTTCGCGGTTTGGGTCCAGGCATCCGGGGCGCACAAGCTAGCCCGCTTCCTTTCATCGACATCTGCTAGGAGGCTCAGATGAGGGAGCGTGGCCCATGCAGGTTTCTACAAGTACTTTCGCCGCATTCCTAACACGCAAGTAGTCTTATGTGACACATGCCCACTCTCCGTTGCTTTCTTTTCTTTTTTTTTCTTTTTACGTGGCATTGTTACGCTTTTCAGCACTTAGATCGCAACACAGTGGACGACACACAGGCTGAGAAGTTCCAACTGTAAGGAACTGCCGAAAGTTTCAAGCAGCACTGTCTAGTGTATAACAATTAATGAAAGGTCATACCAGCTAGTCCATAGCCTAAACTGATGTAGCGTTCCGAGCACATTAGGGCGATTAAAGAACTCAGCGGACGCGATTGTATATGTAAGCAGGTGGTCTAGGCAGTTGAACCACCACATGTTGAATTCCTCACCTGAGCAATGAGGTATCAACTACATTAGCGGGTTCTCCCAGTTACCATAATAAACAATCCAATATAGGCTATTGACATCATTATAACAATTAAATTTCAGCAATGCCAGCAAGCTGTTGAGTAGAAGACAGTACGGGAGCACCAAGGCGCTGCTTCGAAAATTTAGGGTTAGCAATAGCAATTGCCGTCATCGCTTTATAGTGAGGACCACTTTTACGGACAACTTTAAATGCTTTCTGACCCTGCAATCCTGTTCTCGTGACCACAGATGCAGATGATCGCAGAGGCTTGGGTTTTCCGTGCGCCCGCGATGACGACTGCTTCACCGGACGAGGGATGTCGTGCCAGGAGTGGGTGTGCGCATGCGCGCCGAGCTCACCAGTTAAGGTGCAGATACAAGGAATCGACACCTGTCTTCCAGGTACGGCTCCTTTGGAGCATCTGCACGTTCTCTAAATTACTCCAATGAGCTTCTGTAGTTCTGTAGCATAAGTGAGCTTCTGTGGTTCATATCGCTTAAAGAGACACTAAATGTTAGGTTTAGCAAGATTGAAACATCACGCCTGTGCAACAACTAATTCACCATTCCTGGCGAGAACAGAGCAGGTGCAAGCGAAAAGACGGCAAAATTGAGAAACCGCAATGGCGGCCTCTGTCCCACCCTCTGGGTACCTTTTGGAATGACGTCGGCTCGTCCTTTTTTAGTACTCAATTGCTGCTCCAGGTTACAAATGAAAACTGAATTATAATACCTTTCAGATTAAATAAACGTGCAGTAAGCCACCGCTGTCGCTACATATTGCGGCCGTGGAGCTCACTGCACCGTAGCGTTGGCAACCAAGATCGTGACGTCAAGACCTCCTTTTGACGCGGCAGATTCAAATTGAGAGGCGAAACCAGGGACTTTAGACGGCAGTTATCGACGCAACAAAAAAATAAGTCGTTTATTATAGCGCAAAAAAAAGAAGGTAACAGATTCCAGCACAGGCAAATAAAAAAAGTAGATCGGTCCAGCCAAACGTCATATTTTCCTTTAAGGTCCCTTTAAGAATTCGCACAAGTGGGTCAAATCCTGCGGACAAGCACGTCTAGTTTTATCTGGAACTTCTCCGCCAATCTTTTATTTGCTTCATCTATACTTCTTTGCGCATTACGTGACTAGGGAGGCACTAAACTACGTGATGCTGCTCCGTGGGCATTGGGGAGACGTGTGAATCCTTCTTTAATCGTTATCACCTCAACAGCACGAAAGTTAGCACCAGCATTGCAGTTTTGTCACTGTGTTTTAATAATCTTTTTGCAAACACTGTAGAGGAGCAAGCATACTATTGTCTTCGACTCTGGTTCAGTCGAAACGAAGCTTTAGCTTAAGTGTAATAAAATGCTGACCTATTATCCCCCTTTTGTTGAAAACTACGTAACAAGTAAAAACAACATCACGGGAACAGCAGTGCGGGTTTTGTGCAAGCGTCACTTTATGCAGAACAGCAGACAACGAATGGCAAGGGAGAATCCAAACCAAAATAACCAAGGAACGACGTCGACCAAGGAAAATAAAATTTACTGGGGCTTCGGCTCCCGTGCAGGTTTCACTATGTGAAGAGATAGCTCACGCTGGCAAGATCTTTTTTATTTTATTTTATTTTATTATTTTAGTTTATCTTTAGTCGTAATCTGCAGGAGAGGTCTTGGGCTGCTGACTTGTCCATGCACTCCAGTAGTTTAACGCTCTTAACTACTGATGCACAAGGCTTAACGGAGGTATAAGGTGCACGCCAACGCCAAACAGCCCTCCAACTGGTGCGGCAGGCTGACGCCACATAACGTGGCCCGGAGGACTACACAGGCGGGCAGTGTCATGGCTATATCCCTATTCTGACGACATACGAGTTACCGACGCTAGAGGAGAACATGACATGCGAACGGGTCAGGCTATAGTAAATTACACGTTCAGCGATTTAAATCTTCATTTCCTGTACAATCTGCTTTTCGTTTCCGATTCTTCTGTGTCCCCTTTGTCCAAGCATTGTACTTTAACCGACGTCAGACTTCTAAGCTGGGCGAGTTTTTGTGGATTTATCTTGACCGGAAATACAGGGCCCCGAAAGAGGTAGACGAGCACGAAAACGACAGGCACGGGTGCTGGAACAGCTAAAGTGTATGAACCAAGGAGGATTTTAAAAAAATGCTGGAGTGGCAACGCCTGCTGAACCTTACCGCAGTGGGTGAAGCCGGCGTTTGCCTCTGGTCCAGCCCTAAAAGCTTGACAAAGTCTCCAGAAACCAGTATCAGTTCGAGCGTTCTTGATCTGCTAATGTATTTTATAGAGTACTTGTAATATAAAAGCGTGTTGTTTTCGATTAATAAACTACCATTGAGATAAAGTGTATAAACCAAGGTATGAACGAGTGAGTTGTTTCCTACCAGTCCTGTGCACTATAAATAAAGAAATAATAAAACAATAATCACGCCCGCATGATTCATGAATAATCTTGGTATACCCGTGTTTGTCGCTTTCTTGCTGGTTTACGTATTTTTGAGAAGTATTTTGTTTCATAATGCTCGTATTTTCATATATCGTCGTTTCACACACCTACGTTGTTAACATTTCCGACATAACTGCCTCATTAATTACGTTTCAGGGAATGCAATTTATTTATTTATTTATTTATTTATTTATTTACTTTGTCCTGCCAACGAATTGTGATTCTTCCTGTTCTTGTGATTGGCTACGTTTACGACTTTTTTTTTTTTTATCTGCGCACTGCGTGCCCAGCCAAGTCCTTGTACGAGTCATGCCGATTCCACGAGGAGTGCAGCCACCGGAGCGCCAACATGCGCTGCATCGACTTCCTCTGCTACTGCCCACTGCCTTTTGAGCTGCGAGGAAACGGCGATTGCCTGGCCCGTGAGTGCGGCACAGTATTACTTCGTTTGTAGGTTTCAACCCGCATAAGGCACTTATGCGCGACAAGATACACGACATCGAACAGAACGGGTTGCTGGCAGGCAGGTGTATGGTGCTCACGCCAATAGTGCTCGTGTTGGCTCTTGTTGGAACAGCGTATACTTCTGGGCAGCGCTGTAAAGTCAACACATAGAAGGGAGGGAACAAAACGAACAACAGAGATGAAGCGCATCGACAACATTTTTTTTTTCAGTTGGTTCCACGATTTGGCCACCACGTTTAGGCAAGGCATATACGAAATATTTTCGGCTTTTTTTTAACGCACCGTGTTTCGCTTTCTTATAAGTGACACTGGCTCTAGACTGCGTTAAGGTGTCGCTCCAAATAGAATCAGGAAGCTCACGGTTCTTAGTAGCGATTCCAGCGCATTGGCTTATTTTTTTTAATTATAAGAAATTGCCATGCTAAAATAAATAACCAGATTTCGTGGGCCTTTCTGGTGTTTGGCAATCGGGTTTTGCTATTCCCTTCATGTTCAAATCGTACTTATGCTAAGTATAGTGCTACGGATGTCATCGATGCACAATTTGAACTGACTATGCGAAAATAAAAGAAATGATTTATGTTTTGTGCGAGCAGCGCTTTTGTGCAAGATGTATAAATTTCATCTTTCCGGGGACTCTGTAGGAGCTTCGTAGGTGCATCAAGATTTCTTAGCCTTCCGGGCTAAGATAGAGTGGTCCGAGAGAACGAAGCACAATGCACTCAGCCAATGAAAGAACAGCTGCACCAACACTTGCTTTGATATGACTTTTCTTTTTTAATTCCCAGAAACGCAGAACAAATCAAAGTACATCCTCTTGAATACAGACTGTGCTTGTCATTTTTAGCTCCCGGGTACCCATGCACTGTAATATCGTTCTTTGTCGTAGCATTCCTTGTGGGCGCATTTAATATGCTAAATCTACTTTCTGAGCGTAAAGTGAAATTTTCTTAGCAATTGGACATTTCCTTTAGGACGAGAGTCTTATGCCTCGTTGTTTCAAAGGCGCGTTGGGAGGTACAAAAACTTACGTGACCCTTTATGGAAATGCCATACACACGCTCACTTGGGGCCCATACCCGCACACCCCAGTCCGGGGTATGCGAGTATGCCCCATACGTGATTATAGGGAGCGGAAGCCTGCTGTGTTTGGTAATGTACGTATAACGTAATGCATCACTTTATGTAGTGCTCGATGCATTACTAAATTTGCACCAGGCTTTGGCCTTCAAGTTTTCAACAGCAGATCACCAGAAAGTTCAACACCAAGTCCAACAGCGTACACCACGCACTCACTTCCACAAAAAGTCCAATAGCAAATCAACAGAAGGTCCAAGATAGGCTTTCGCCTTCACATTGTTAGAAAGCTCTAAGCACACAACGCGATGTTTCTTTCTTTGCCTCGCGTTCCCGTTTCGAGATGTAGCGGTGGTTCTGTTGACGACGCCGCTTCTGTGCTGTAGGCATAAGTACAATGCGCGTTAGTATCGTTGAGTTTTGCAATGCGCTGAGCTTTCATTACTGCTTCTTTGTACACTTCTGCAGCTAAACCAAATTGGGCCAAACTGATCGCTGCGGCGACGCCCACGTCGCTGTTATTCATCATCGCGGCTGGCATTGGAGGCGCATTCATATACCGAAGGTAAGGTATCAGAAAATCCTACAAGTGCAGGTTTATGTCGGTAATATAAGCTCGGATTTGGCAAAAGAAAAATGTCATTCGAGGGCTTCATAAACCCTACCCGTGGTACGTATTAGTAATGCTGGTGGCTGTCTAAATTCAGTGGGCATCGTAATGTGCGTCATGATTTGTACAAGTTGCATCGCACTTTTTTTTTTTCACTTTCCTATAGCCTTAATGTTTCTTTTCACTGTCAAGCATTAAGGACAGAGCGTCTGACGAATTTGACTTATAGCATCGGCAATACTAAGAAATTGTTATCTTGAGTTACGAATTCTTTAGTTACAAAATTGCTTATATTGGCTTTACTGGCAAAACCTTTTCGCTCTACTTGAGTATTTCTTTAATGTTCTCACCTCTACAATAAGGTGAATCTTCGGTATTTTGAATTTACTATAACACGTGGGCCGCTTTACTTAGTAGCGGTACAGTAGTGTTGGGTCCACATGCCTGATCGAAGAACTCGAGAGCTAGAGGCAAGTCGGCGGTGACGGGTATCGCGTAAAAAAAGAGGACCGGGGTGCGCTTACAACTTATCCACCAGCATCTCAATAGCCAATTCCTCTTCTATTAGAACACAGTGGAGCTATCGTTCATGAGCGCTCCATGCACGAACATTCACAGTAGACAATTGTTAGGAGAAAGAAAATAACTCGCAGCGCAACCAGTGCATTCCAAGAAAATGGGATAAGAAAATTCATTCCCCAACCTAACATAAAAGGCACCTGCTCAGTCCAGCGACCCTGCTCAGTCGTAGTAAAAAAAGACCGAAGGCCAGAATCACAAGTGGGTCCGGTTGTCGGATTCGGGAGGAGTAGCTACGCAATGCTAACTACAGGAAGTAATGACAAAAAAAGACAATTAAGTACTCAGCAAGTACCTCTATCGTCCTATAATTATTACCATGCATAGGTATATACGACATATGGCGCTGCACCTAAGGAGATATTACAGGCACGCAGTTTCCAACCGCGTTCCTAATAGTAATTGCAAGTGCTATACGGGACAAAATTACGTATTACTACTAGGCAAGACTTAGTGGAAGTTCTCGAAAATATTGACTGCCTGGGGTTAAGGTGCACTGACATCGCACAGTGCATATTAAAATTTCGTCAAGCATTTTGTCTCTATCGAAATGTGACGGCCGCGGCCAGGTTTGAGTCCTCGTCTTTCGGGTTAGCTGTCGAGCGCCGTGCCACCGCGGCGGCACCCCGTTGTTGATACCCATAAAGCAAGTGCTTTTTCAACGGGCGTAAAGCGTTTTGAACCCGACTTGGAAAGTAGTCCATATCCCATAGTTCGACAACTGCCTTACGTGGCTGTGCAGTCAGTTTGACAACACTCAAGAGTACCTGCCAGAGAGCTGAAGCTTCTGGTTCTAAATATACTTGCTCATCTTGCCGTAAAATATTCGAAGTATAAGCCGCAATTTTCCAACTTCTAATATTAATTTGCGAACGGTGAACTTTATCGTACGCGTTTGCCTTTAGTCAAAACAGTCAAAACTCCAATATATAAAGTGTCAGGGAGCAAGGTTGTGCATATCGCGAGTAGTTCACTTTGCAACAGTTAAGAGATACAGTATTGCTGTTGTTAAGGCTGCCCTGCGGAAATAAAAAAGATCGATCGCACGTAGTAGTGCGCCATTTTCAGCCAGCTATGGCGTTGGCAAGAACAGTGTACTGTAAAAGGCCACGACTTCCACGCAAGTTTAACGTCAAAGCATCAATTTCTCGTGTTATTTTTTCCAGGCTCTTTCCTGGGGACAATAAAAGAACCTCTACTACCACCGCTACTCGTCGGCCGGACCAGATGTTCATGACCTCCTCGCTTTCAGCGCGCAGCAGAGTGCCAAGCAATTCAATTTCGGTGCGTAGCGGACCTCTGAAGTCGTTACGGCCAAAGAAGCCGAACTCGTCCCTGCCGAACAACAAGACCAGCGCGCCGTCGCCATCGTTTCTGTCGACGCGCCTGCTCCGCGTGCCACCGGACCAGCTGCGACCGGACGCCTTCTCTCCGGGACCCACGAGCACGACAACGGCGATGAGGACGTCGAGCTTCTCGCCTCCGGTACCGTTCGCAATGTCTTCCCAGATGCTGGGAAGGTCGTCCGCACGTTCCACTGCGCAACCGCAACCGCCGAGGCTGTCAACGACGCGGCTCATGAACAAACTTCTGTCGTCGAGCGCCGACAGTTCCGACGAGGACAACATCGTTGTGCGGGTTCTCGGAGACTGCAAGCCCGAGTCGAAGACGTCGGTGCCACCGCAGATGACGTCCCTGCCATTTACGGCGACCGATTTGCAAGAGCACGAGGCTCTTCCGTTCCGCAAGGGTGACGGCTGTCGCATGGACGACGGCTCTTCGCTGCCCATCGAGTGGGGAATGTCGATGACAACGTCTGACCAGGATCGACGAAACAGTTTAGGAGTGACAACTGGAGGCAAGCAAGGTGTCACTAAGAAGACCTTAGGAGATGGAAGAAACGACGACACGTCGGCAAGGACACTCTTCTCCTCCTTCCGCCAGAGCAAGAACGTCACCTTCCTGGACGAAGTGTCGTCAGTGTCCATAGTCGGTCGCTCGCACCTGAACGAAGGGAACACATCCGGGCAGTTGACCACGAAGCATAGCTCGATCTTTGTGGAGCACGACCTCAGTATGAAGACCGGCTCATTGAAAGCGGAGACGCGTTGGCTATGGCAGAGCGTCCGGGTTCCCGACACCACGGCGGATAAGACTTCGAGCGGATGCCAGCAATCTCGGAAGTCGGAGCCTGCTTGGACTGAACAGGTTCAGGCCTCCGCGGAAGTCAAAAACGACGGGACTGATAATAGGTGCGTAAGAAAACTCCGTAGAAAATGCGGTGTCACGCTCGAGAAAATTTCCTTGTGTTTTATTCGAAAGCACTACATCTTTACAGATGTCTGCGTGCTCACTAGCGTTAGCCACCATAAGAGTGGTCAGTTGCTGTCTCGGTAAGACAAGGAATCCGAGCGCCGAAAAGCAACGACGTTTGCTGTAAACAAAATTCGCATACCATCTGCCCTAGCTCAGAACAATTTAATTTAAAAGGCATAGAGCGTTTCTTATTGTCCGTATCAGCTGTCACAGCTGAATTCGCTAGCTCATGTAGAACTTGGTAAATCTTCCCGACAGGATCCACTAGACTAAGCGAGTTTTTAGCCTCCCAGACACATAGACATTAGTTTCTCCGGATCTTTCCCGAATAAGTTGCATCTGTGCGGTTCTGTGTACAGAACGCGTACTACCACAATCTTACGTTGCATAATCGCTACGTAAGTAAGCGTAAGAGATCTTCTCAAAAATTAATGTGTTGCGCTGTAAGCCGCTGTAGCTCCCACACAGCTTTACATTCACACAGTTATGGTCTGTCTTTTAGTGACAGCTCCCACGTGCCATGTGATGCTTTGCACGAAACATGTCTGTCGTGTGTTTTGCGGTCTAAATAGGTTTTCGCAGTATCAGCGTTATTTCAGTTGTCTCAATGGGGGAAACGCCTCTACCATCCATGTGCTTATTTGTTAAAGAGCACGCGGTTTTAATAGTCCCCTGTGACATGTAGCAGCATGGTGCCAATTAATGACGGTACCTATTAATTTCGACCGCGTAAATAGAGATATATGACTCGTGCATTCAGCTGAATGATCAGATCACGACAGAAATTTTTTTTCGGCAGGAAAGTATGTGCCGGTGCATTCCTTGTCTAGGTGTCCGTATGAGCACTGCAACAATTCCTTACTTCTCAAGTTATACAACAGTGGTGTGGTCGAAAAAAAATGTCCAACTGTCAAGGTATCAGCGCGCGAGTCCTCCGTGTAGTCAGGGAACTGTAATTTGTAATTTAATGGTTATTGCTGGCGTACCACTGCAAGCGATGAGAATGAGTACGGGGCCTTGCGAGCGTGTACCCGTCTGTATAGTCTACTAGGGTTCTGACGTGATAGCGTAAAAGAATGTCTCGCTAACGAATTATCCGACGTCACATGATTCTCGTTACAGGGCAGAATACCACCGTGGCCGTCCGTTATCACGCGGCGAGCGTAACCGCCTCGGCCTCGGCACTCCGTTCGTGGGATCCGAGGAAGGCCCCCTGGCAGAGTCCGCCTCCATCCCACTCTCCTTTTTGTCGTCGTCTTCGCCCAGCTTCGAAGTGCTGCCTAAACCGGACATCACCAGCGGCATGTTGCGTGAAGCCCTGCTCCAGAGCGCAGGAGACGACGAACCCGCTCCCGACCCTCAGGAACAGCAGGACGCCAGCCTCGTAGCAGATTTCATTGCGGCCATCGTTCAAGGAGGGTCTTCGAGCGACGGCACCGCAGCGTCCTCTTCTCTTCCGCCGCATAGCGACGCCCCGGTAGCGCGTCACGTAGAGGATGTCCCAGCCAATGCGGCTAACGAGGAGGTGGAAGGTGCACCTGTTGCCACGGCACAGCGCGCCCCATCCCCGGATCAGAAAGTGGTCCAACTACCGAGGATATCGCCCCCTTCAGATGGGGGACAGCCCGCGTTGCCAGCAGCTGTCGAAGAAGCGCCCACAGGTGCGTAAGCGATCGCGCAGGAAGAGCAAATATCCAAAAGGGAAAATGATGTAGCTGAGCTTGCTAGTTGGTAGCACATACTGATTAGATCTTAGTAGAAATCAAGAAGTAATGGGCGTGAGCAGAGCATGTTATTGTGAAAGCGAGGTAACCATTGGTCATTAAGCGTACAATAATTGTTCATTTCTATGGTAGATCCAATATTCAATGGCATTTTCCAAACCTGCAACGATCTAGAAGCAGTTAAAATGTAGCTAAAACCCAATGTAGCCCTGTCACCAAACTCACACGAAGGCGCTGAGGTTCACCTGCAATAACGGGTAAAAAGTTTTGCTTTACGTTCTTGTCTAATATTATCACTTAAGCGCAAGTATCTGACATGCCTAATGCGTATCTGTTCTTCCCTATCGCTCATCAAAACTATCTTACGCTAACCTTCTTTTTCTAGGTCCATAATTTCGCAGCTCAGTCGCATTTTATTACCTGCATCGTTAAATTCCTCTTTATGCGTGAAGTTTCCGTCGCTTGTGCCCCCATATTGAGTGAAAGATCACTGTAAATCAGTATTGAAGGTCATGTTTCGCATTTCCTCAAGCATGACAGAAGTGACATAGCTGTCGCGCTTTAAACGTGACTAACTGATATTCTCTCATTCCGTACCACTCTCCCAAAATGAGTGGAAGCCGTGCTCAAACTTAGAGCTCGTTTCGAGCACATGCTCCCGGGTTGCAAGCTATAACGTGCGCTATAGTAGACGACCTACACCTAAAGGATGCAATTGCTAGTCACATCTCTCGTGATTCAAGTAGCAGGTCTGCCGAAGCCGGCTGTGGAAACAGCAGCGCCGGAAGCGGCAAGCGGCGCCGATCAGTGCAAAGCCCCCGCAGCAGAAGAGCTTCCGCCAGAGGCCCTCAATAACAGCGACAAGGCAGGACAATCCGAGGATTGCTCCTCATCATCCGCTGATATCGAACATCTGGCCGAGATTCTCAACAGGTTAAAGGTGAGCCAGCTTCTCTTCCGGCGATTAAAATGTTAGAGGATGCTTAAGCTCCGCTTTTAACAGTGGTAAGCTATGGCACCACTGGGCAGGGGAGTAGCCAGAGCGGGTGTTTCGGTGTCAAAACACGCCCCCGAATATTCTCAGCTAGCTGCATAACCGCCCTTTACCCGTGCTTTCAACCTTTCTTCGGCCCACGACATTTACGCACCGCACCGTGACACCCCACGAAAGATACTTCTGCCTACGCCAGTGCCATCGGACCCCGTTAGCATCGCCTTGTCATACAACGTTCATTGAAATTAGCACCGTCTCTATAGAACTCTAGAATTATTTTAGTTTCGTTCGTAATAAAATTATGTTCTCTCGTAAATTCAATTTAGAGTCCGAGCTGTCATGTGTAGGATTTAGTTAAGGCATTTCACTTTGATAAATTCCGTATTGTTAACCAAAGTAATTGCGCCATTGCGGAGGCCTTGCGTGGTCGGGTGCTCTGGGTTGCTATACGGCGATTGAGTTAAATGTTTATTTGCGCCCTGGGCGCCTACGCCGCCCAGGGCGCAAATAGGGAGCTCGTGTCGGATTTTCTCCGACACGAGTTCCTTCACATTATTGCGTTAAACTGTGTGCACTTTCGGTCACTCCTATGAATTCAGCAAAAGTTCGCTACATTTTGGTGCATTCTTGCAATGTTTGAGATACAGTTAGGCACGTATTTTTCATCGACCGCCTAGAACTCGTGTGTTCGGACATATGAAATGGGTTGGATCACTTATAGCTAGAGTAGTGGCCCACGAACAACTCGAGGCTCATAAAGCAACCCTTGGACTCTTTGCAAATTTTATTCGAAACGACTAACTTTTATACAACAATTAATTTTTATTTCTCGTATGAAATTTTACGGACAGAGCAGCGACTTCCTCACGACCCTGCTGTCGTGTATTTCTTACAAAGACGAAGGGAAAATGCATCGCTGTTTCGTGGATTCCGCTTGTGTTTAATCCTTATGTTTTCTCCTACTTAGCAGGTACTTTCTCTCGCTTTGTTTTCTATAATACAAATGAATAAACTTCCATTGCCCATGATACAGATCGAGGTAGCATACTTTGTAACGACCACTCCGTAATGACATTACATCCATCATTGAAGGCGAAATTTGCACTGGGAAACACGCACACACTGAAGAGAGCGCAGCGATGGGATTACTCGAAGGTCATTAAAAGCTTGTAGGAGAGTATATGACGCACTTGCACTAAAACGCCGTATTGAATGAGGGCCAATTATATGCGCTACTGCGTCTCATAGTGGAATACACTATATACGTGGACCACACAGTACAATGGATCACGTTAACAGCGCATCGACATTCCACTACTACCCGTACACTTCCAGGACGACCGTAGCAGCCTGGAAATCTTTAACAGGTTACCATCCATATACGAAAGTTTACTGCACCTTGCTAGCACAGAAATGGGACGCGTGGCACGTTGTAAGTGACACCGATTATATGCTTGCTTGAGAATGACATCGCTGACTTTATCCAGCGTTGTTTACCTTCGCTGGATGCTGTCACATGTTCAAGAAGGCCTCTTCCAGGGTTCGCAATTCTGTATATGAAGGCATGAGACGCCTTAGTTAGCGACGTCTAAGTATCATATTGGTTACATGTTCACCAGTCAACGTTGCCCTTATTAGCTGGCGATGTCTGAGTATCCTAGTCCTTTCATGTGCACCAGTTATTTATTATTGCCCTTAAATTCGTGCACCAACACCCAATGAGATGGCCGCGACTTTTACCGTGTCTCTGCGCAGATAACCCAGTTGGGCAACGAGCATCATCGACGCGAGCGCACGCTACATCGAGAGTACGACTTAGTGGCTCCGTTCCTACCGGGCCTCGCAACGGGTCCGCGGT
Source organism: Hyalomma asiaticum (assembly GCA_013339685.2). NCBI lineage: Eukaryota > Metazoa > Arthropoda > Arachnida > Ixodida > Ixodidae > Hyalomma > Hyalomma asiaticum. Next base: position 33,763,597 of record CM023483.1, on the reverse strand, counting down.
GGCCGAAAGCCGCCGTTCCCGTAGCCGCGGCGTTTCCCGCCGTGGAACGGGTAGTGGGACTCGGGGCGACCAGGCCTACAACCGTCGAGATGGCAGTGGCCCTTGCCGAGCCTAGAGCGAGGACCCCGCCGCGCCCGCCGTCCCCACAGGTGCAGCCAGCACCTAAGGCATCGCCCGCGCTGCCGCCTCTCAGGGAATCCAACGAATACTCGACTGAGGTGAGCGGATCATAGAGTTTCCTACTAAAATACTAGAGGGAAAACTGGCGCTAGTGTCTATGGGAGTTTCAAACAAGGCGGTTGAGCCAGCACGGGAATGATGGGTATGACATGGATTTGCCTAGTCTTCGTTCTTCTGGCTTCATACGACTTTGTGACTTCAAAAATATTGGTCGTTTACGACAAAATATCGCAATAAAAGGGAAGATTTTGGAATAACTATGTGCGTGCCCAGGTACTAGTTGCTTTTTCGCGATTAAGAAAGTACGGAACGCTGAGAAATTTAGCAATATTGTGCGATGTGGCAATGTTGCCTCCTCTGCTTTGCCCAGATTTAGCTGCGTCCATACAGGTTTAAGTTCCAGATGTAGTTGTGTTCGAACTTAAAATAAAGATTTTCACTCTTGTAAGTGATGTGCTGACATTTTCAAGTATGTAAAAGGTGGATGTGTCTTCTAAATATAACAAACGGGCTTTCGCTCGCTTCTTTTAGTGCAGGGCAAGCGCTGCACTGTATTTTTACAAACTATATGCATTGGTCAAGCCCCTGCGCGAGGCCGTAGCAGGAGCGCAGTATCGCCCATCGCTTGGTGGTTGGTTTTGTGAAAAAACGTGGTGTTAAACAAACAAGCATGCCTTTAAACTCCATCAGAAACTGCGCCTGAGCTTTGATAACTGTGCGCGTGCTTGGCGCGTTCGGTTGGCGTTGAAATAATCAGACAGCGGAATTGATATGCCTTAGTACAAGATATACGAACAGCCGTCTGACAAGGGATGTATGTCAGCCGTGAAAGCGACCCTACGGTTACAGATTGTATCGTATCTGATACAAAAGAAAAGAAAAAAAAACAGCAAAACCGCATCGATAAGGTTCGCGAGACGCAGCGTGAATATTTGTAAAGTTGGGTAAAATACCGCCGCAAATAACCTGTGCAGCCATCCATCAACAAACACAACAACAAAACACTGCATGGCACCTCGTCATTACAAACGACCTTGGTACATGCGACAGTCTGATGATCTCTAGCAGCAAAGTCAGTAAAGTGCACACTACAGCCGCTGCCTTCGTCGCGTAAGGAAAAGGTGTAGTAACGTCACTCGCGTCACTGAAGTTAGAAAACAGGAATAAACAAATCCGCCAAGACGTTTGAAGCCGCAGGCACGAAGACTAGGCAAATCCATGTCATACCCATTATTCCCATGGCAGCTTCACGATCGCAGCGCCAGTTTTCCCTCTAGTATTTTAGTAGGAAACTCTATGGAGCGGATGCTGCAAGCACAGTTCGTCGCACGATCGTCGTGGTGTCCATCTAAAGCTACAAGTCGCTTCGGCCATTCAACAGGAACAAAGATATGACGTGTACAGCGCAAGGACACACCGAAAAAGAGCTTCAAAAGCTAGCGCAATATTTGACGATATTCTGTGTGTCATTGCGCCTGCCTGTGCGCTGTGAATGTTTCACAAACTGTCGCGGCTTCGCGCGTAGCTTTAAATACGACAACCAGAAAAAGGGCAATTTCGTTGTCCGCCACATGTATGTCCAGCAAGTGACGCTCAGAAGAATTGAAAGCGGCAAATAATTTCAGCAGAAGCACGCTTGAGGAAAGTTTCATGAATTGAAGGAAATGTCATCCGTCTAGAAGTAGAACATGGAGCGTCGTTCCCGGTTTCATTCGACCTCGAGGAGAAATTTTTTCTTCAACTACGAAACCTTCTCGTACGAACTCACACATGGTCCTTTTTATTACTTTGTATTACTTTGTATTGTTACGTTTCCCCTCACAGCTGAACAAAATATTCGCGGAACGATGGGTCACAGGGCCACCGCAGACAAAAGGCCACAAAATATGCAGTTTAAGCACAAGAAAACAAGTAAATCACTGTGCATTACCAGTTAATTCACTCCCACATATCGTTGCCGATTGTTCGACGTATATAAAATACATAGGCTTCGTTGATGTTGGCGAGAAGCTGGTGCATTGGGGCCATAATTGGGCATCAGGATGAAACATCAAGTTAAGCATTATAAGTTTCTAGAACAGGAAAGTGGTCACTCTTACCGTGGGAAGGGACTTCGTAAGGCCAAAAGGCGGAACAACGAAGGAGTGTTCACGAACAGACGAGAATGCGTTTCGAAAGACTTATTGCTGGCCTATTCAGTGCTTGTCTTTGCCATAGGAAACGTTGCGCACACAAACGGACGAACACTGGGAAAACGGGGTAGACGAGTGCGATCTATCAACTGGTTTTATTCGTTTCGAAGCCGCGTATTGCCACCTGGTGGGGACGGTTAGGAACACAGAATTCAAACCGCCAGAAACCGAACTTCTTATTGGTCGAACTCGAGCCCAGCAACACAAGAAACGCAGTAGTAGAAGCGACCAACGCAGCGGAACGACAGTGGGGAGCGCAGTCGTCGGTAATCTGATAAGCGGCAAAATTCGTCGGCATTTATACATTCTGGTGATGCTAGCCTTATCTTTGGTCTCGCATAGGATCTGGGGCGATATCTTATAACAATCCCAAAAGTGTACCGGTCCGCTTGCCCTCGCGTGATTGGACAGAGTCACGCTCGCGTCAGCAAAAAACCTATTCTGGGTAATCACGCGAGGCCAATTTAACCGGTCTACTTTTGGAACCTTTATAAGATTTCGCCCTTAGAGGACGCGTCGGGAAGCTGCGTGTTTGTTCAGACACGGCCTGCGTCAAGTGACGAGACACGTGTGACAAGCCGTGAAGCCGTGAAATGTGGTCGCCTTGAAAGAAGAGGGAAGAAGTGGACGTTTCCACACACTGTCCCAGCTAACTTATACCAAGGTTACTGATAGAGGTCAAGCACTGTAGTAATAATTGTTAGCGTCTCACGTGCCAACACAACAATACGACTATGAGGCGCGCCGTATGGTGGAAGTCTCCGGAAGTTTCGAACACCAGGAGTTTTTCAACGTACGTACACACTGAATTCACACAGTACACTCTTTTTTCTTTCTTTATTGCAATTCACACAGTACACGGGCGGGCCCGTAACATTTCGCCAACGTAGAAATACGGCGGCCGTTGTCGGAATAGCGAAGAAGCGAACTCGCCCACTCATCTTCTGCGCGAATTGCAGCGGAGCGACCATGTGGAAAAACAAATATTTCTTCTGATAACCTCTAGTATTTGCCTGTTATCCAATTTATACTAACTGTGGTCCATCAATGGAGTCGCGATCTGACAAGCAGGCCAAGGCAGTTTGTGGCTGAACGTAACATATTTTGCGTTAATTTGTTAGTGTATTTCTTGGCATAATTATGCGATAACTCAAATATCGTTACTGAAGGTGCATTTGTGTTTTGATGTTCGATTCGACATTCGGAGCCGCATATTCATGCTCGATTCGTATTCGAAACATTTGATTGATATTCGAACACCCCTAACTTTTACCAATGAATGAGGCTGAATTTCTGAAGTACCAAATTGGAAAATTAATCCCTTGTGCTGCGCTAACGTCACCGTAAGTGGGTAGAGTGAGGTAGCATGCGCGCTGGTCTAAAGTAGTGGCCCTCTGTTTTATTATATGCAAGAATATCCCTGCCGCATCCTTGACCAGCACTCGTCAGGCTCTTAGCAGGTAACTGTTATAAGAGGTACTGAAATGTCCATCGGCCGACCAGTCGGTGAAATTACACTGCACTTAAACGAAGGGATGCGAGAGAAAGGTATGTGTGGACCTCAGGCAAAAATTTTTTACCACTAGGTGCTGCTTCTCGTGTATTGAAATTTTCTGCGCAAACCAATGCTCACTTTCGGTGTTTTACAAGCGCTGTCTCTGTGATCCTCTTGCCAGCACAGAGCACACAGAATGCGCTCTGCGTTGGTACTACGCAATTGCTAAATTGTCCACACATACGCCTTATCGAATATACTTGTTGGATATTCCAACTCGTTATAGCACAAATATTCTGCTGTGTTTCGTTCGGGAAGACAACAGCACTAGCCATCCTCTGTAAGGTCCTAAAATGCTTTCAAGGGGCGCCTTCTCCTCTCTCTCTCTCTTTCTCCCTTTCTACCTACCTATCTATTTCTATCTCTCTGCCTATGTATGTATGTATGTATGTATGTATGTATGTATGTATGTATGTATGTATGTATGTATGTACCACCCTCTGCAGCTGCCACCCAGTGGAGAGGGTAGCGACGCGTGTCTGTCGAGCGACTTCCGAACTCCCGCGGAGATTCAGTCCGAGAGCAGCCAGGACGACAGGGCCGACCTCGAGGACGCTGCCTTGCCCTCAGCGACGACCACTGCGACAGAAGAGCCCCTGGTCCGCCGCCGTCACCTGTCCCCGGCGCAGCTGCACAAGGCGCGGACCGCTTCCAGTCACCTCGTGCCTCCGGCGGCGCCTTCCTCACGCCGCCCCGTGCCCCTGAAGAGGTCCATCCGCTTTCGCAGGACCACCGCGAGCCAGCTGCAGGCGAGTCGCTTGCACTGTGGTCGTTGTCGCTGTTGACCGGAAAGGCGTAAATCTTGCCGTGTTTCGAAAGGAAACAGCCGCAGAATCCTCCTCTGTGGAAGTCAGCGCGATCATCGTGCAGGCGGTGTACATACTGGAGGGAAGCGTATAGTCATGACTTGTTGCCTGATGTCAAGCTAAGCGTACTACTGTTCACACCAACACGAATACGGGTGGCGTCGGGTAGGTTTAGCGATCAGTGTGTGGCTCAGTGCGTTATACCTTGAGACACTGCAGCGAGCTTGATCAAAGGTGATGAGGACAAAAGTGTGGACGAGGGCGAAGCACGAAAGCAGGCACAATGACCCAGAAAGACGTCGCGAAAACTCGGAAGAACGTGTCTTGAATATAGCAGTCGCTCCAAAATGCGATATATAACGGATGAAAACGCAGCCCCCAAGCGCACATGCCAGTTGAGCCTGACAACACGTTTCAAGAAACCGCGCGCTGGTGAAAAGTAGTGACCCTATATTTTGACAGTTCTGTTCGCCGTTTTGACATTTCTTCAGATTCTTAACAGACAAGGCATGAATAGAAAAACTGGGTAGATTTTACATGCCCTGTGAATCGGTTTCAGTGTAGCATTTCTTGACACTTGCAAGGGAAGGTGATCTCGCTTAGATTTATGTTACGGCTACAGAATGTGGGAGAGCATTCATAAGAGCATCCCTTGTCATACCACTTCAAGTTTGTTGTAAATCGCGATCCATACTTCTTGCTCATTCAACGGACATCTGTTAATACACGCTGGTTTTGCTTATCGCCCTCGTAGAAACGCGCCCTTGTTGAAGATGCGTAGGCACTGAACCCCTGAACTAAAGAACTTTTCGAGATATCCTTGCTAGTTGAACTTTTGAATAAGAAGAAGAAGAAGAAGAAGAATCGGTCAATACTGCTCCGCTTCGCTCCAGGTTACGCTTCATTCCGGCGTATATTTTCTCCTTACCCAGTACGCGCTTCTGCGCTATTCAGTTTTTAATTGAAGCGCGCGCATACGTCCTACACGTACATACTCCTTGCTGTCTCGGGCGGCCTCGGTTTGCTTATGATCCGAGACCTGTTCATTGTGCCACACAGTAAATGTGGCTGCAGTAGTGGGGAAAGTTACAGGCACATCGGTTTGTTAAGTTTAGGCATGCCAGAGGCTACCATGAGGCCGTAAGAAAAATACGCTACAGCAGATGACTCTCACAAAATGTTATCGTCGTCCATTCGTTCAGAGGGACACCAATGTGAAGCACACCTCTCTCTGATAAGTGGTTCTTCGAAAACTTTATTGTCATTGACCTCGCTATATATGTTCAATGTTTGCAAAAGGGGAAAATGAAGGACAGACTTCTACATTTATTTTTCCTTTCCACGCCGGTTCGTCTGTGTGTGTTGTCATTGTACATGTGTGTAACGTCGCGAAATTCAAGGAATGTTTCCTCATTTTTGCAGATTTGGCCATACGAACTTCGCGAAATGTTGCCATGTTATTTCGCCGGTCCCATTATAATGTAATGTTACCAGCTTTGACATATAATCAACTATATAAAAAATTAAAAGTATAATATTAAAGCGGTGCACCCATTTTGTGTACTAAAGAGGAGCCCTCTCGGCTGCACTAGGCCAGCAGTACAACTGCCCTCTCCCAGAGGACATGTGACATAGTCCTGGGAAGTGGTCAGGACGTACTACAACGCGATTCGCTATAATAACTTTGCTACGGTTTCTTGAAAACACTGGACTTAACAACGGTTAGTGACTGTACCAATACAATGCTTAATGTATTAGTTGGACATCGCCGTAGTCAAAGCGACATTGACGCATTAGTAATAATAATTTGGGGGTCTTGCGTCCCAAGACCACGACACAATCACGAGAGACTCCGCAGCGTAGGGCTCCGGGAATTTCGACCACTTGTGGCTCTTTCACTTGCACTGACATCGCACAGTACGAGGCGCTCTAATACTTCGCCGCCATCAAAGTGCGCCGGCACGGCCGGGATTCGATCCCGCTGCGTTCGGGTTAGCAGTCAAGTTCTGCAGCAACTAGACCACCGCGGTGGGATGACACTTACGCATTATCAGAGACTCTTCATTCTCTTATTTCCTGCCTTTTATTCCCGCCTTCTCCTGTCCCAAGTTCAGGGAAGCCAACTGGACATCTTATCTGGTTAATCTCCTTATCTTTCCTTTATCTCTCTCTCTCTTTCTCTCTCTCGCTCGCTATCGTTCTCATGTTGCTGCTTTGTTGTTGTTTTTTTGTATTGTGGAAGGATATTTATTTTCTTTACAGAAGTGAAATCGTTTGTTTCTTTGTTGCATCCCTTTAAAGGTGCACTACAAAGAGAATCATGTCCCCGCTTTGCAGAGTTGTTGCACCATTAGGTTTTCTTTCAACTTTCTAGAGACACTGCATCGGTCCTTGTGCAGGTCATCGCCGAAGTGTTCCACGGCGCACAACTGTTGTCGCCGACGCCCCTGGTGCGCAAGACACCGGTGCTGGGTGAAGGCGAGGCTCTTGGCAGAGTGTCGCCAGGAAAAGCGGTCGACCTCTCACCTCTCGCTCTCGAGGGCCACGCCGAGAAGCCACTGGACAGAAAGAATCCTCCAGAGCCGAAAGCAAGGACATATCGCGACGCTAAGAACGGCATTCCAGCCATAGAGGTGAGCAAGCGGGACCACTTCAGCGAAGCTGTTTCTTCGCAAGTCACACACATTAGTGCATGGCACAGAAAGAAAAAAAAAGGAAGAAGCAAGTTATAAACACATTCAACTCTTCTCACGCGCTTACAACGTGAAAAGAACTGCGTGTCAGGTTGCTTAAAAAAACATCGACGCCCTTATCATGCTTCATTGCGCCCTAACCTCATCACTCTGTTATGTGACCTTGCAACTCAATGTCTTTACATTGTCACGTAGCTATGTCACCTGACGCGATCACTTGTTCGCACTGCGTCCGGCTAATCACCTTTGAGGATAGGTCAATTTTGGTGGATTGGGCTTTTTTAGTTTTTGAACGCCGGTCGACTCAGTTGTCAAAATAGGTGGCAAAATCTATGTGATGGCGTCAGTTGGTCACATGAGGTGTTTCCTTTCTTTTTTTTTTTTGCCATGGAATGTCAACGCCGGCGCGTGCCGCAAGCTCGCCGGACTTTTATTTATTTATTTATTTATTTATTTATTTATTTACTTATTTATTTATTTATTTATTTGTTTGTAGATACTGTCGGTCCAAATCAGGACCGAGACAGGAGTGGTAACAATACAACAACATACATCAAGCAGTGAACGGAACAATAGAATACAGCAGTACAGCGATATATGACCTATTGTTGAAGATATTCGGACACAAGTGCGAGAAACTTTTCGCTTCATGGGCCGTGCAATGTTTCCGCATTAAAATTTTGGCAATGTAGCAGCGAACATCATATCCGGGTGGCGCTTCATATGTCGATGTAACGCGGCGCTTCTCCGACCAGAGTAGCCAAAACTATTTCTGATCTGTGCTAGTTACGCCCGATCATCCCATTTTACTAAATGTATTGCTGGTGTAGCCGTATTCGGGCATGTGTTGCCGTGAAATCGGCGCGGTCAATGTGTTTTTCTGGCATAATAGCGCTCAGTATTTACCATGTACTGGCGCACTATGGCCACGCTTGCGTTATTTTTACTCATGGTTTATGCATTCCTTAGTGTTATAGATTATATTTCGTTTTTAGCGTTATCCTCTTGTTTAACTGCGCTACGTTTTGTCTCCGATATTCATAGTGTAGTACAGCTAAGCCTGTTTTCCACTTCGCAAGGGGCGCTTGGATCGTGAATTAGCTTTCTTTTTCACCCTCTTCGAGTGAAAATCGAAGAATCCAACTTATTTTAAATAACAATAAGTGCCATGCTTGTCCTTTCAATATAAGGCAACAGCTGCGGCGCATTACCAGTGCAGCTTCTTCACTGTCGCGGATTTAAGATCGTCACTCGGCTAATCTCGGCTCAGAGATTTCATTGGTCAAGCGACTGTCAACGACAGGTGACCAGAGTCTTCCTTGTGGTTACCGTCTTGAGGGAACAGACTAACAAATGGGCGTTTCTAAGGCTGCGCAACAGGTTATCGCTGATTTAGAATCGTCGTTTGCCTTTATTAGCCCCCAGTGGCTTTCTATACATGCTGAGGCCATTACCTGTTATTCAAACAGTTACAGCCAATGTTCTTTCAATACTGCTTTCTTTGTGACTAGCTAATTATCAGCTGCGCCATGCATTCGTACCTGCCACGGCGGCTAATGTGTTTAACTGTGTCTTCCCGTCGTGACACAATTTGTGTTTACAGCACTGCTCTCACGTCATTGTCATGACTTTCGTGTCTATGCCTATGCTGCACTATATAGCGATCACTTTCAAGACACCTTACGGTCATGTTGCATCTGCCACCAGTAATTCATTTCACAATAAAAAGTTATTCACTCACTGACGCTTCCGGATGACCTCACACTCTATATAGTCTTTCCCAAATTAGCGTGTAATGTTTGTAATTAGCTATCCGTAACCTAATTGTGGGTGCCACGAGCATTGGTGTAGTGAGCAATGTAACGTTGAATTGTAACGAACAATAGAACGTTGTGTGCAGTGCGACTCAATGCGCCACACTCATAAAGAAGCAGCAGAACTCATTCAACAAGCAAAGCGCTTTTCTGCAATCCTCTACTCTTTCCGCAGGTCGCTGTCGCCCTTGATTCCACCGCCGATACCCAAGACGTGTCGCCGACAACGCAGCCGCACGTGCGAGCTGGCAACGTACGCTCCGAGCCACTGAGAGCGCGGAGCCCATTCGCCATGCGCAAGCACTTCTCGGAGCCGTTCCACACAAGAGAGTCCGCCGCTGCCGCCAACAAGGTCAGCAACCGAGATGAAGAGCTGAGCCTGTGCTCGCACTTCAGGTCGAGCGACTTCGGCTCGCTCGACACGCGCTCCTCTTCGGCTGCCGGCTGCGGGGGCGCGGCTACGGAGCAGGGCACCTACGATACCGACGCCCTGATGCCGAGTTCCATACCGACGCTAACCGTCACGAGCGACCAGGACGGAGAGGTCTTGTGCGACGATCCAACGCTGCCGTCTTCTCTCTGCCATTCGCACAGTCGCCACTGTATTCCCACGTACGCACTAATGCCACCGGCAGACAGTTCGCTGGACGCCGCCGGCTCCACCAGCGAAACGAACGTTCACCTTTCGGTGGAAACGACTGACATTCCCTCCCAGCCCGAGATCTCGCACAAAGCCGCAGAAGTGACAGCGTCGCCGCCAGTCGTCCCCCGCTTTCAGCGGCGCACCGAAGCAGTGAAAGAGGCGATGGGTGTCGGTGACAGGGCGTGTCCCAAAGAGCTGACAACACGCAAACTGAGAGCCAACCAGCTATCAAACGACACCGTCCCATCGCGACCGACGCCTCTGCCACGAAGGATAAAGGACATTCTGTCGAGCAACATCAGTAGCGTCTTACGCACGACGCGGGATAATACGACGGTGACAGAGTGCGCCACCTTCGCGGAGACGCCCACATTCGGTACGACGTCACCTCGCATCTCGCCAAGCACGTTCTTTCCCGTGTCGCCGACGGCCACGCTGTCCAGCGGCAAGGTGCACGCGAGCGTCACCACTTACGGAACTCGGCATCGCGACACGCCCGTCTCGCCCGACTGCAACGACCAGGCTACGACAGCGGCGACGGTGTGTACGAGCGCCGTCGCCGAGGTATCTTCCTCGGCGAGCAAGTCGAGACCGGATAAGAGGAGAGAAAAGAAGGAGACCCGCAAGAAGATCTCTCTGCCGCACTTCTTTCTTGGCCGACATCGCGACAGCGAGAGCGGTGACGACGCGTCTAGCGTCCGGTCGGAATCCAGCGTCACCACCGATGGCCTCCGACTGTCGGCGATCATGGCCAAGCTGGGCATCCTGCCGTCGCACCGCCTGTTCTCGCCTTCGTCGTCGACAACGACTACGGCGGACACTGGCGGATCGTCGCGAGGTACGGTGCTGCCTTCGCGCCACGGCGCTGGCGATCGCGGCGGTCACTTCGGCAACGGCGCCGACGGCGCGTCGCCACAGCGACCTGCCTTCGCTGCAGAGCGTGGCGGTGTGCCCAGTTCGGTGATGCTGCCCCGCGTGTGGCCCGAGCCGTCGACGTCTTTCTCGGTGGTCGAGACTAGCGACACGGAGTCTATCATCGTGGACGACTCCTGTGCCGACGCTCTGTCCTACGAGCGAGACGTCCTTCGGCGCGAGCGCAGGGAAGACCCGAAGCGACGCAACGCTTCGCCAGTGAGGGGCGTCGCCTACGACACTGCCGCCTCACCTGATCCGGAGTGGTACTCGTGCTCGTCCCGAATGTCGGACAGGTCACCTCCAGTGCGCACTCGTGCTAGAAAAGCGATGGACTGAACAGCAGAAAACTGACATAACAGCTTTAAATGTCCGGCTCCTATACGTTTCGCAGCTCCGACTCTCGAAACCCCATGTATGCAGCGCTCCTCTTTCCGACCCAGAAATTCACGTGTATATTTCATTGCTGAAATGTCGTCGTATACAATAGGGAGATGCTTGTTTGTAAAGTGTCGGCTCACATTTGCCTTGCACGACAGTTTGAACGTGTCTGCAGAAACCGCGTGGACATCCCGGTAGGATTTGTCGCTGCCGAGACTAATTATACGTGAGCTAAATTTCGCGTGACAAACTTAATCTATTCGTTTGAACGTTTGGAGTCGCTTCCACTGCCACGCTCAAAGTCTTGAGCTACCCGGAGACGCATCCCTCGCGGCCATACGAATATAGCCAATCGCATACTTACATCTATATCTCCAAGGTTTTTCGCACTAACTCACTCGTTTTGGGTATTCCGAATGCCATCCGCTACCACGTTTTAGATGCCGGTTACAACACCTCGTTGTAAAGGCCCGTAGGTAAAATATTGCGACGAATTGGTACATCGACGCCATCTTAGCAGCACTGCACGAACTAATCGACGAACTACTTGAACTATTTATACTAACAGTGGCTTATAGATATATGACAACTGTGATGCCTCATAAACGTTACCACATTGCAGATATAGTGTAACACGTTATAAAGCTAGACGCCCTACAGAAGTTTGCAAGCGGAGGGCGAGACCTCCAGCACGGTCGCTCTTCCCTGTACAGGCGTGCCTCTACAGCTTCGCCTAGACTGAGGCCCTGTGGCTGCTGTCTAAGATATGGGTGCGCTTGCACCTCATGCTTAGATCATCTTGCTGATTGATTGATTCTGATTATCAAAGACGCCGTAGTGGAGGTCTCCGGAAATTTCGACTACCTGGGGTTCTTTAACGTGCACTGACATCGCACAGCACACGGGCCTCGACATTTCGCCTCCACCGAAATGCAGCCGCCGCGGCCGGCATTCGATCCCGCGACCTTCGGATCTGCAGCCGAGCGCCATAACCACTAGATCACCGTGGCGGGGCAGATCATCCTGCTTCGTTATGGGATCAATAACTGCATGGTACCTACAATGAGGTACCATGTGGTGCCTTATTTGTTTGTGCTTTTTCCTGTTATATATTTCAGGTAAGTTAAAGGTTTCGTAATGCGGTTTGAAACAACAATGCGTGGAACCGAAAAGGATCGGAACAAATGCATGCACGCCTCAAAGAACGTACTGAAGAATTTGTTGCTATGAGTTACGTAGCCTACAAAGTAGCCCACACCTGACACCATGTATCAGAGACGAGTGCGACCGAACGAAAGAAGGTTATTCAGACAATGCTCGTGCATATAAAGACACGCCATGGCTGATACACATGTAGATATTGCAGTTGCACATGTCACGCTCGATACAAAAGCTAACGATGTAGCACTGCATTAACATGTTTCACCTAACTACTGCTGTACAGGCCTGCCTAGCGTCACGCCTAGAATTTTACCCGGGGCGCTTATGATGAGTAATGGCGTAATATGCGCTGGCAGTGACCACTGATGCGCCAGACTATCTGAGACCAGTGTCTGCAAAGTACTTTACGAGCACTTTTGTGACATGACAAAAGACACAGTGTTTGTCGATGGGCCAAGAACGTCTTAGCTCAAGAGAAGGTCTAGTTAGTCAGACATGCTCGTAGATAAAAATAAGAGGCAACGAAACACTTGTGCGCCCGCATTGCCGGTGTGTGCGTGTGTTCTATTTTTTCATGTTCGAGATTGCTATGCTCATCCATACTTTCAGCAATAGCAAATGAAGTAGTAATGTTTGCTGGATCGTATACTGTTTCTTTTTTTTCGTATCGAAGCCTTGTCAGACCGAATAGTCTTTAGCTTCGCTTCGTTTGCCGAAATAAATTTGTTCTGTTCTGCTCTGTTTTTTTTTCTTAAGGAGAAAGTGTGTGTGTGGGGGGAAGGGGGGGGGGGGGGATCGTGAACATTGAATCGAATAACGTTCTATTTGATTCCAATAGCCTTAAATCGCAAATACGAATACTGCGCGAATATATCGCGAACTTATCGGAATATCAACCACACCGACCTTAAACCTAAGGTTGATCAAAAAACTTAACTTCAACCCCGCAGCCACGGCATAAGCACAAAACGCGAGGAGAGAGAGAAAACATTTATTTGAATGAAAAGAGGGATCTTCCTCGTAGGGTGGAGCCCTTAGTTCAGGGCCCCATTGGCTCGCGCCACTCCACGTGCTCGCTGGATCAGCCGACGCTGCTCCCGCGGCGCTGAGCTGGTCAGCGCAGTCTCCCAGGAGGAATGTGATGGTGATGGGATAGGGGAACAGCCCGGTGGACATGGGCATTCCCACGTGCAGTGATAAACTGTGGGCTGCGCTCCACAGTAGGGACAGTATGAGGGATATTGTGTGGGATGAAAGAGGTGTAGGGTGAAGAGACATGGGAAGGAATTAGTCTGTAGTTGCCGCCACGCGACAGCTTCCTCCCGGGTGAGGGAATGGTGTGGTGGGGGGAAATAACGTCGGCTTTGCCTGTAATGTTCTAGAGTGTCAGCGTAGTTCAATGGTTCTGTTGGTGCGTCGTCTGGATTGGACAGCTCTTCCGATGGCGCCCGGTTTGTAAGCTCTCGGGCTACCGCATTAGCGCGTTCATTGCCATGGAGAGAGGCGTGTCCAGGTGTCCAAACGATACGCACCCTGTGTAGTAATGAGGGGTGTAAAGATGTCAGAATGCGGTGTGTGTACGGTGTCACCATTCCTTGTGCTATGTTCCTGCAGGCAGTTTGCGAGTCAGTGACCACTGTCGTAGGTTCGTCCCGTGCTGGTAGGAGAGAAGCATGTACAATAGCCAAGGCGACAGCCGCCTCTTCCGCCATGGCACTGTCCTTAGTGTTAAGCGTGGCCGAAACGCTTAGAGTGTCGGTGTTGTCTACTACGACAAGACACATGGCCTGTCTTTGTGGGTACCGTGCCACGTCAGTATAGAGGACCGGCGTATCAGAGGTACCATCGCCTAGAACGCGCATTAAAGCCTGAACCCTTGCACGTCTCCGGCCTTTATGACGGTCAGGTTACACCACTCGTGCCTGACGTTCCCGGTTATACAGTGGTCATTCACACTCTCTTAAGAGCTCTGTACGCGCTAACAGTCTTCTTATTTGTTCCTGATGTTGCAGTTACGTTCTTTAACGTGTGTTTTATGCCGGGGTCCAGCAAGACATCAGTGACGTACTTCCGTAACGGACGTGGATCTCTGAAAAAATTAACTTACGTTCACAACGAAAAAAATCCACGCATCTCCACGAAGTAAATCATGACGAGTGGGCGAAGCTGGGTATCTTTCTGTGTTACCGTGAATCACCCATGACATTGCCCACTCATGCATGTAAATGAGTGATAACGCGTGTGTATATTTACACACGCGTTGTCATTTATGCTCCTGGTCTTTATGAGATTCCTGCGCTCCCGCGTCGTAGATCGTGCTGAGTTCCGGATTAATTTGGTTAACGCGCACGCTGCGAATCCTTATGGTTCAACTACGCACAAGGTAAATGTCCCACCGGCACTGCATTGCAGGTCTAGGTCCAGTGCCCATATATGGGGTGGCCGGTGAACGGTTTTGCCACGCGAGCAGTCGGTTTTTAAATGCGAAACATTTCTTAGCGTACTTCGGTGACTTTGAGCGTATCTATCTATCTATCTATCTATCTATCTATCTATCTATCTATCTATCTATCTATCTATCTATCTATCTATCTATCTATCTAGCCGCCTACGACTTTGTGCTCTCCTGGTCGTTTCGTCAATTGGATGTACACGAAAATTGGTATGCCAGAACATGACTGCATGACCAACATAAATGACAGGTCATAACGTGAAAATCATGACATGCATGTAATGAGCGGCATGATTTACATGCCACGCATTTCGTTAATGGGATGTATACCGAAATTGCTATGACACAACACGACTGCATGATGACGAACGTAAATGACAGGTCATAACATTACAACCATGACACACGTGTCATGAGCGGCATGGTATACATGCCACAGTCTTGCTGCTCTTGCGGCCGCTTCGTTAACTTCGCATGTACCAAAATCAGTATAGCAAGACAACAATGCAGATCCATTTTACGTTCCTGATGCGTGCTTCGCATTTCCTTGATTCCCACTGCACGTGGGATCTGCCATTTTTTCAATAAGGAAACTCGCTAGCAGACGCTGCCTGCGTCAGCGTTGTCTCTCGCTGGCCGGGGCGCGTTCTCGTTCCTTGCGAGCTGGTAAAGCTTTCATCGATGATGATGGTTGTGGGTGGGTTAGGAAAGGACGCTAATTTCTGCAGCCCATGTAGGGAGCACGGCTAAGCGTCCGTGGGGGTGGGGGAAAGGGAGTGAAAGAGATAGAGAGGAGAGAAAGGCCGTAGTGGGGGGCTCCGGAAATTTCGACCACCTGGGGCTCTTTAACGTGCACTGACAACACACGGTACACGGGCCTCTGGCATTTTCGCCTCCATCGAAAATGCGACCGCCGCGGCCGGGATCGAGCCCGCGTTTTTTGGGTGGCAGCCGAGTACCGTAACCACTACACCACCGCGGCGGACTTCGTTTCCATAGACAACGCGTGGCGTTCGCTCTCTCTCTCACGAGAGCAGGTGACACTGTCTTGGTGCACGGCCTCCAGGATCGGTCCGCCGCGGTGGTGTAGTGGTTACGGTACTCGGCTGCCACCCAAAAAACGCGGGTTCGATCCCGGCCGCGGCGGTCGCATTTTCGATGGAGGCGAAAATGCCAGAGGCCCGTGTACTGTGCGTTGTCAGTGCACGTTAAAGAACCCCAGGTGGTCTAAATTTCCGGAGCCCTCCACTACGGCCTTTCTCTCCTCTCTATCTCTTTCACTCCCTTTCCCCCACCCTCACGGACGCTTAGCCGTGCTCCCTACATGGGCTGCAGAAATTAGCGTCCTTTCCTAACCAAACCACAATCAATCAATCATCTCCAGGATCGGCCCACACATGCACAAACACCGTCTGTCTGCACTCATGACTGCCACTGTCGAAGAGAGAGAGATCGCGCGCCGGAAGGCGCGTGCCGAGAGCGAGCGCGAGCGTGGCTACGACACAACAACGGGAGACAAGCCTCGACGCTAACGAGCTTCGCCCCTAAAACAATGTTTCCTGTCGATTGCCTTTCCTCTGAGGGCCGCATTCTGAAACGCAGTTAGGGGCCCTCAACTGCAACCGCGTATTCTAGAACGCTTCTTTCTATGGTGCCTGCACAATGATTCTATGATTCTGCACAAGCTCATGTTTCCCGACGGCGCTGCCAGATGGCGTCCATATCTCACGCAGCGTAGTAAGTCCGGCAGAAGACTATCGTCTTTCGACCACATTTGCAGCGAAGCACACGTATACACGGCCATCTTTTTTTTTTTCGATGTATACCATACCATCTTGGTCCGGAAGCTCCGGAACGCGCGTCATTCTAGAATGCTTTCAGCGCGGAAGGCTTCAAGAGCCCTTCCAACCAAGCCAAGCTGGTCGTCCACGCTGGAGCTCGCTAAACACTTTCCCAAAGCTCGGTTGTGGAAAGATGGAGGTTAGGAGGTGTTAGTGGGGAGTCAACTCATCCGCTGATCATGTGCCCCAGCGTCCTGAGCTCTCCGCGACGCGGCAGGCCGCACCCTCGTCAGTCTCACGTGGAAATCACAGTGATATAGACGTCCTCGTAATGGTGCATCCATAAATAATAATCATTTTGGAATAAAGCATGGTTTTCCAAGCGGAGTGCTTTGAGACTGCTTCTTATAAACGAGAGCATTTTGAGCTTAAAACGCATATTTTGTGAAAGCACTCTGAGCTTGCTTGTGTCCAAGATGGTGCTGAAAAGAAGGAACATCCGTGGGATCAACCCTTAATGTGGCTCCATTGGCAGTGCCAGGGACGTGTGTGTCGGTCCATGGGTACTTCATTGCTGATTTCAATATGCTTGAAGTATTTCGCCGTTGTGCGGCTGTCAGAGTTCGGGACAGCTCTCCCATATAATGCACTGTATATTTATTCCAAACACGAAAAAAAAAAGTTCACAGCATATCCATGGAGTGAATGATGATGAGTGGGCGAAGCTCCGGATGTTCATCGTAGATCGTGCCGAGTTCCGGATTAATTTAGTTAACGCGCACGCTACGAATCCTCATGGTTCAACTGTGCACAAGTGAAATCTCCTACCGGCACTTCATTGCAAGTCAAGATCCAGTGCATATATATATATATATATATATATATTAAGGGCGAAGCTCCTTAAGGCGTGGGTCGTGCGTCCCTAGTAGTAGGTAGCCACCGGCGCGTGCCTGCCGGGAGGCACGCACGCGCCGAGGGCGAGCGCGTGGCTCCCGGCACGCGCTCGCCCGCGAGAGACAACGTTGGCGTATATATATATATATATATATATATATATATATATATATATATATATATATATATATATATATATATATATATATATATATAGGCACTGCATCTTGCAATGAAGTGCCGGTGGGAGATTTCACTTGTGCATTGTGCATAGTTGAACCGTGAGGATTCGTAGCATGCGCGAGATGTTATAAAACTAGATGGCGGTAGTTGTAGTTGATGATGAAAGATGCGAGATGTTATAATAGTTTGATGACATTTACTCAAGTGTTTCACATTTAATTGTGGGGCGAATTCCACGGAAGAGTTTCACGGTTTACCGATGATTCCTTCCGGAGCTTCGCCCCACTCATCATCATTCACCCCGTGAATATGCTGTGATTTTTTTCAATCAAGAAACTCGCTAGAAGACGCTGCCTGCGTCGACGCTGTCTCTCGCGGGTGAGGGCGCGTTCTCCTTCTTTGCGAGCTGGTAGCGCGTTCATCGAAGAAAGAGCGTTTCCGTAGTCAACGCAAGCCTTTCGCTCTCTCTGTCTCTCTCTCTCTCACGCACAAGACAGCATATGGAAGAGTGAGAGAGCTCGCTCGCCGGGAGGCACGCGCCGAGGGCGAGCGCGAGCCTCCCGGCGGCGCGAGGTGGCTACATACATACTACTACATACATACTACTACAGAGGAGGGAACGACCCACACCCTATAAGGAGCTTCGCCCCTAAAAATCCCGCCATCTCCACGAAGTGAATGATGCCCCGCCCCGGTGGTCTAGTGGCTAAGGTACTCGGCTGCTGATCCGAGGGTCGCGGGATCGAATCCCGGCCGCGGCGGCTGCATTTCGATGGAGGCGAAATGTTGAGGCCCGTGTGCTGTGCGATGTCAGTGCACGTTAAAGAACCCCAGGTGGTCGAAATTTCCGGAGCCCTCCACTACGGCGTCTCTCATAATCAGAACTGGTTTTGGGACGTAAAACCCCACAAAACAACACGAAGTGAATGATGATGTGTGGGGCGAAGCTGCAATGCTTATCGGTGAAACCGTGAAACATGCGCCCACACATCATATAAAGACTCGACACGTGATTGTATATACACTTATATACATCATGTTTATTATTTACATATCGATAGAATTATATACACTTATATACACATAAGATGTAATCATTTACATCTTGTGGCAGCGACCGGAAACTCTCGTTGTAGCACGGCGGTAGCGTAGGCGCCGGACTGGTCCTCGCGGATGGAGACGATGTTGGTGAGGTTGTCAAACCATAAGCGGTTGCATACCTTACAGCTGTGGCCGAACGAGCGATCGAGGAAGTCGCGCTTGAAGGGCGCGTTGGCGCCACCAACCTCAGGTAGCGACCGCTTTCGGCGCTTGACCGCTGCTTCCAGCGCCCGCTCCGATTCGAGGTTCTCTTGCTGCCGCTTGCGTGCCGCCTCTGCTTCGCGGGCTCTCACTTCGGGGTCCGCTAGTCGACGCTTTGCTTCGGCTGCGCGCGAGCACTCGCCGCTGCCGCTACCTCTGGATCGATGCTGGTGCTTGCTTGCGATTGCTGCCGACGCTGGCGTCTTTCTTCGGCCTCGCGAGCTCTCATCGCGGCCCTCTGGCGGTCACCTCTCTAACTATAGCCCGTTTCAGGAGTTCCGTGCAGCAGAGCCAACGCTACGATGCCATCGAGCGGCGAATTCTTCCGAGGCGAGACGAAATGTCATTGTAAGGACAAGCACCTGCGAGCCACTCCTGCCAATCGGGGCCTCACTCCATTCCTCCTCCTCCCTTTTCCAAGGCTTCTGCCACTGCGCGGTTAGCGAATGGCAGACGCCATGGCTCGGAGGGATACGTTTAACACGTGTTTTCCCTCCTGATTGGCAGAAGGGGCCTGTTGCTTCCAAAGTGCTGCACGGAACTCCTGAACCGAGTGTACAGCGGAGCAGCGGAGACGGAGGAGTACAGGTGTGTGCCGCGTCGCCTTGAGCGGCGGTGTGCCATCTAGCGGGCGACCTATGAACTATTGCACAGCTGCGCCTTTAGCGGTCGCCTCGAGAACTAGTGTACACGGCGCGACGAGGGACTTGCTCCGAGCAAGAGGAGCTTCGCCCCTAAAAGTTCCACCAAGGTGGACTCGAACCCCCGTTCACCCGGGATTTCACGAAAGGAGCTGGAACCTCTACCGACACACCATCGCAACATTACTAATATAAGGAACAGATGGGTCTTATCTGTTCACAATAGCGCTTTACTAGCTGCATTTAACTGCCGTCCGGTTAAAGAAAAGGTGTTTAGTGTCGTAAACCACAGTGCTTAACAAGCAAAATTACTCTTAAATGAACATCGCCTCCCTAAAACTGCACTCTTGCATCGCTTTGATTCGGTGCGGTGGTACCGCCATCTAGGAACGATAGATAGAGCGAACCAAACTGTCGTGCGAATTCACGCCGGTAGCCAGCACTTCGGTAGTCTTCGCGCCTCGACCGCCGCGGAAATTAGGGGCGTGGCGGCGTCGAGGAGTCGTGACGGTGCGTTCCTCGGACAAAGTAAGAACACGGCCACTGCAAAATTTATCTTGCGTGGCCAGGTGTGTTGAGCTGCGCCGCGCACTGCTCCAGGAACGCATGGACGGCCGTAGACAAGCAAATTATTGGCATTTCGTTGCAGTGGGCTGCGTTTTCGCAAAAAACGATCCGTTGACAACCTGTTCGGTTTCGCTTGCAAGGTGTCAGCAGACCAAGGAGGCTTAAAATATATATTTTTTTTTTAAACCTCCTCGCTGCAGACGCCCATTGTCTGTGACAGGTATGCGCAGAGCTCTGGCGCGTGCAATTCAGTGTTTCTTGAGCAATGCGAGTCGTTCGAGAACTTCTCTCGTGTGCGACTGTCGAGGATCCCTGTGCAGTGTCGAGGCGCCGTTGATGTCTACGTGCAACGTGTTTACATGTTCACAGCACCCAAGCCATCTCCCGCCCCTCGATTCGCCAGGTTGCCGCTTATGCATTCCAAAACTTCGCGAAGACAGGTTCGACTTTCGTCTTATGCCGATTCCTATGACAGAGGGACCAACACATTTCTTTTATGCTAAAAATGTAAATACAGGGCTGCAAACATTACAGCGCGCTAATTGCAAAAACGTATGTTCGCGGTTCTGCGGCTAATCTAAAAGTATTCGATTCACGTTTCTCCTCGTAATACTCGACTCGTATCCGATTCGGTTTCCAACATCGCCACTCGCACTCCTCTGCCGGCGTTGTTTCCCGCCATAGCTGGATTTTTATTGTACCGACGCATAGCCGAACCGTCCAAAGCGAGCCTTAAGAAATTAAACGTGGGGTTTCAACTGCGACAGCCCCGGCATAAGCCTAGTTGCGGAAAAATATAAAACACCTTCTCCAACCGAAGAGTATCACTTGTTTACTTTCTGATCGCAAAACTCGGCTCTGTGGGCAGCTGTGATGCGTCTGCCGAGCCTTCTCTTTCACTTATCTGTCGAGAACGTCTTGCATCTCGCGTCAAGGTGTCGTATCGACGATAACGCGGTCGAGTGGGTCAGGCTGACGTCGTCATCTTGTCTAGAGCATTACTACGAAGAACGTTCTCGTACCGTAGATTCGCTCTTCATCTTGATGCACACGCAGGCCAGAGAGTAAGGTTTTCCTAAAGTTCTCCAAGCTCTGCGCACTTATGATAACAGAGTTCGTCGCCTTTGTGCCTTGGTACTGTTCCTTCATCGCTAACTCCGTTTAGTCACAGTGAAAGGTATGGACAACAATTTATTTATTTATTTATTTATTTATTTATTTATTTATTTATTTATTTATTTATTTATCTTCCTACATGGCACGAACCCATTATGGAACCAGCAGGTAACAACATACCCAATAACATAGCAAAATAACGTATTGTAGCTGCTGTGAACCCACATAACATTCAAATGCAGCTTTAAATGCAATGACACCAGTCACTTTGGCAACACAGATTGGCAGGTGGTTCCATTTTCCGGGATACTTGGGATAAAGTGATCGTAGGAGAATTTAGTTCGGGAGGAAGAAACCTGTTCGTGTATACATACTCTGCGTCGGTGATCAAATCAGCTCGATACGTAGGATAGCCGAAAAAAATCATGTTTTGATTGTGTATTGCGATGGGCTTTATAAAAGACTAACCGATAGACAGCTTCCTGCGTGAACGGTCTTACGCTACTTTAGCAAATAACATGACACGAACTTGATTTTTAAAGTGTTCTTGTTCGGGTCAGTATGAATCAGTGTTAGCTTGGCCAGTGGTCAAAGTCACCTGTTACGATTGTAGTCGTAATTGTCTTTTCCACGTCGTTCTACTTCCTTTCCTATTTTTTTTTCATATTGTTGCGTTCGTTGACCTCACTCTTACCACTCCCCCATGGTCATTACCGTATACCATTTTCGTGGTATACGGTAATGACCATGGGGCCACTGTTTCGCCGCCGCTGTTTCTCTCATTTTTTTTCTCTGAACGTTTTTGTCGCTATCACTGCACTCGTTAACGTGCAACGGTCATACTTGTTCCCTCCTTACGCCTTGGCACCAACTTCCATTCCGGCTCGTACTTTACATTCTCGCCTCCTTAATGCAGTAGCGTAATTTTCTAAAACAATCTCAAACATTGATATGCAATTCTCGCTCTCCTTGTTTAGTTTTACTTTTTTTTTTCGTTTGCCTAAGAACATGGTCATTAAGCAGAGCACAAACGCAACAAGCCGTCGCCATCACTGCTCGATGTGAAACCTTGGCGACGAACTCATGACATGTCACGTACATCATGTGCGCTTATCAATGCACTCTATGGTGACACGAGAAAACCCATTCGCATATTCTATATTCGTAAAACCAGCGAGCTTATTTGCATTTAAAATTATTCGCTATACACGTGCTTACACACATTCTATATGCTGTTGAGGCAAAGAACTGCAGAAACTGTTGTTCCTAAAGCGTTCAATAAAATCAACTACATGTGCCATGCGTTTCCTTGCATATGAGTCCGTTGTATGTCGTATGTTTGAACGTCCCGTATACGCAAGGACAGACATCGGTGAACCAGTAAGAATACCGAAAAAAAGAAAGTAATGCATTCAATATTTAATTTTTATAAGAGTGCGTCATTTATTAAACTGATAAATCAAAGTAGACTACAATCATTCATCTCTATAAATTTGTCCACTGCAATTCTTCTATCAACTACAACTATAGTTAAAAGACGTTTTAAAGTAGACAGTTCCTGAGGTTATCGCTTGCTGCAAGAGCAATCGCAGCGAACAAAGGCAAACTTCTTTTATTTGCACGAAATAACTTCGTTAAACACTCCTTTTTTGCCTAAAACTATTCAGCAATTGAATAGAATAACCGATAACATTGTAACCCAAGGTTCGTCTTCTTTGCCTGAGAAATATTACAATAGTTTCTTGGCAGTATTCGTTATGATTATTATTATTATTATTATTATTATTATTATTATTATTATTATTATTATTATTATTACCTCTACAATGTGCCCTATTTGCATTATTTTACTGTGCATTTCTGTTACTGATTTGATTTAATGGCCTCTCTCTCTCTCTCTCTCTCTCTCTCTCTCTCTCTCTCTCTCTCTCTCTCTCTCTCTCTCTCTCTCTTGATCCCGTTCTTTTCTCTTTCCGGGGCTTTTGAATTTTTATTGTCTTTTAGCATTTTACTTTAGCGTTTAAGTTAGTGTATTTCTCATCTTTATTTGGCTGCGTATTTTGATGTGCCCTACGTTTATGCATCACACCTGCTATTATTACCTTGAGATTCCAGTACCCGTAAACTTTTCAAATTTATGTCGACCTTGAGATTTAAGTGCCCATAAATTTTCAAGGCTACTTCGACAGTTATGTCTGGATAATTATCTGCACGTATCCGAATAACTGATGTCCTCATATAATGTCTTGGAAAACAGTGATATCAGAATACGGTAAAATACCGCTGGAGTTCCCTTTAACAATCCGTTTCTTCTTTTTTTTTATCTCAGACAGCTCTTGTTCGAACAGAAAACCTACCGCAATGATGACGACGTCTTGGCTCGTTCTAGTAGGTGAGTCATTTTGTTCTTTTTTTAACTTTTTTTTGTGCCTCAGGGGTGTGACCAATTAAATGTACCTGACCAAAAACTGCGGATTTAAATAAAGGCATTTTCTAGAAATTTCACTGTCAGTATCGTAGCGTTGTTATTATTATTATTATTATTATTATTATTATTATTATTATTATTATTATTATTATTATTATTATTATTATTATTATTATTATTATTATTATACACGCCAGGCATGATAATTCGATCGTCGAAATGGGCACTGCAACATCCTTGGCCAAGGGACGCCTCATGGACACGCGTTGTCTGAATATATTTGCCATGAGCGGATTCTTCGTTCGCCTTAATAGTTTGTGTGTGTGTGTGTGTGTGTGTGTGTGTGTGTGTGTGTGTGTGTGTGTGTGTGTGTGTGTGTGTGTGTGTGTGTGTGTGTGTGTGTCAAGGTAGAATAACAGTACGTTATGGGAAAGGAATCTTGCGTTAATTGGGAGGTAAAACGCAACGGAAGGATGGAAGGGCAGGTCCTGAGTAAGGGCCAAACCACACAATATTCTCTAGACAGAGTCAACAGAGGTCGCTGGAAGAGCTCTTAATAACGTACTGCACACGATGGTGTTGATGACAATGACGATTTCTAAAAACTGACGTAACAATCAGCCCTGGCCGCCGGTTGCCGCGTGACAAGTGGCCAGCAGCTTCCCTTCTGGGACGCGAACACCTACGTGGACCAGTTGATCCTGGCCAGGTTGCAGGCCCACAGCGAGGACATCGATCCCCTAGTGGAGCCGCCGTTCGCCCTCCACAACAGCCACGACAAGCGGTACGGTCCGGTGCGTTTCCTCGGCTCGAACGTCACCGGCCTCAGCCGAATCTCCAGGGTGCAGCGCGGAGACCAGTGCGCCAGCGTCACCGACGAGTTCCCGGACAGGGCCAACGTCACGTGCTACGTCAATTTCGAGGCCGTCAGGGTGGGTGCAGTACGACAACGAAAGGTCACGTAACGATGGTGGTCGAGAAACCCCATACCATTAATTTCTTCCATGCAGAATGCTTTGACTGTAAAAGGTGATGACTGGCGGGCAGCCTGATGGCTATCCCACTCGGAATGTGCCACTTCCTACGATGTGTCTCGACTTGAAAAAGTGCCAGAGACCCGTGTACTTTAGCAAGGTTGACAGTTGGGCGAGTTGGTAACCGTTCATCTTGAAATCTGAAATAGAGCACAAGAAACAACGAGGGACACACGGAAGGTAACAAGTAGACAGGACTATCGGAAGGTAACAAGTAGACAGGAGTAGACAGTTGCGAGTCAGCGATAGTCCTGTCTACTTGTTACCTTCCGTGTGTCCCTCGTTGTTTCTTGTGCGCTGTTTCAGACTTCAAGATGCTCGTGTGCTGTGCGTTGTCAGTGCACGTTAAGGAAGCCCCGGCGGTCAAATTTCCGGAGCATCCCACTACGGCTTTTGTCTCCTT
This sequence comes from Hyalomma asiaticum, assembly GCA_013339685.2. Lineage (NCBI taxonomy): Eukaryota > Metazoa > Arthropoda > Arachnida > Ixodida > Ixodidae > Hyalomma > Hyalomma asiaticum. The sequence goes on along the minus strand of CM023483.1, from coordinate 33,738,459 downwards.
TCTATCTCTTTGGGTCCATTTCTCCTACCCTCGGAGCCGCTTAGCCGTGCTCGCGACATGGGCTGCAGAAATTGGCGTCCTTTCCCTAACCGAACCACAATCATCAATCATGAGAAGCACTTTGTGCATCAAACCTGTGCAGGTGATATTGAACCCCGTATTATCGAATCGTCGTTTAATCAAACCCGTTCCTCGATTCCTACACATCACTAGAGACCGGAAGTTCAGGCACGAAAAAACAAAGTTTTAGGCGCCTATAATAGGCCCTAAATGCTGTCATTTAGGCATATATAGGCGTTAAAAATTATCGTTTAGGCATATGTAGGCACAATTCATAATTACTTCAGCAGCGTGTTTCAGGACAAATCTTCCTTCTAACAAACACAGCAGGCAAATACTGTGCTTTGGGAAAGTTAATTTTATTTTTTTCATGAAAAGAATTAGGTGAAGAATAACCATTTGAACAGATTTAGGTAAAAGCTACGGTGACTGGACACTGTGAGAAAGGCTATGAAAGCAGTGGCAAACCAGCACCATCTCAAGGTTTTCGGGCTTGAAGTTGTGCCTTCTTTCAGTCAGTATTTGTTTGCCTGCGGAAAAAGAACGCTCGACGTCCACTGAAGTTAGTGGAGCGTACTTGTAGTCCGGCACTTTCGATGCTCTAATTTCACCTGGAATCTTCGAATCGGTACCGCTCAGAACATTAGACACTTGTTTTAGCACATAAAATCCGGGATTCTTGTCCAAGACAGCTTTAAGCTTCGCGGTGACCCTGTCAGCAACAGGCCCATTGGGGACGGTGGCGAACCTTTCCTGCACGTCCAACATTAGCTCAACACTCTGAGTCAGAGCGGCGCCCGAACTTTCAAGTTTCTTTGTGCTTTCTGCAAGGAAAGTAAAATGAGCACACAAATAGGCCAAGTCAGATTCAAGTGTATCGTGGTGTAGAACAGTCTGGGCTCTTCTCACGGTGATGCTCTCGTCTGCTGCAAAGCTGTTAATGCCACCAAAAAATGCATCTTATTTGCGCAGGTTCGGGGGTTATTCGAATTGGCAGTTGCGTAAGCAATGTTGGGAGCTTTATGCCAATGCGTGTGTCAGAGTGGATGTCAAACGCGACCTTTGCAATGTCTTCTCACCTGCTTTCCACATGGATGGCAAAATACCGTTTCTCCATCGACGGAGTAGCACTGCAATCCACTGGTCCATTGCCTGAAAAGGACACTTTTCGGCGTCTTTTTCTTCGGCATTGCTCGGCAGACTACCGACAGGTGCCGTTATGAAGAACACAAATGCCACCGAAACTGACACGTAGGCTGTAGGCTGCAGCGCAAGCGTAGCTTAGCTTTGACTTGTAGACTAGACTCTAGCCTCCCTCACGCAACCGCCGAGGTGCACTACTCTCGAACCAAGCGACGGAGATCTTTAAGGGGGAGAGGGAGGGAACACTAGCGCTAGCCTAGCCTCGCTTCCCCTCGCTAGAGTACACTCTAGCCTCGCTCACGCAACCGCCGTGCTTCTCGAACCAAGCGACGGAGATTTTGGGGGCCCCTAGGGTAGTATCGCTAATCGCTGGATAGCGCATCGCTCAGTAAAGGCGAGAACAATAGCTTATCCCGTTCAGCGTCACAGCTCGGAGACTCGGCCTTATTATGCTTGGAAAAACTGTGCGGTGTCCAACTGTATTAGAACGTGACAACGCAGTGTCGTTAACTAATTCACTTAATCTCGCTCAGGAAGTCAAAAAAAGAAACTATGTAGGCGCAAAGGCGCCATCAGGTAAGGCACACTAGTGGGGCGTTGTAGAATATTTAGCTCGGCTTCCGCATGTATCGGCACCAGTAAAGAACTAAATGTATCTCGACAGCGAAAGCATTGTTAGAACGCACTGCAAACAACAGCTGTCTTAAAAACGCACAACATGAAATTTCAGCGTGTTCTACACAATGTAAATGGCTCTGACTGATTAAAATGCTTTGTGAGAGGTCACGCTGGGTTTACATCCCTCTAATCATTTTGCACATGTTTATTTCACTGGTCATAATGCTACGCGATAGTATGCGTCATATTATGCCGTATACTGCCACGCACGGTGTTCATGTACGGTATTCTTGTCTGTTGATAGTATAGTTTAAACAACGAAACTTTGATGCACCTTGCTCTATCAGTTCGCCGACTCTTTGTCATTCAGAGCACCAGTTAAGGCGCGTCCTCCAAAGAAATCTAAACAATACAAAAATTCAAGGAAGATGGTGGCTTGGAGTGATGAGAAGTCGTGCAACAGGTAATGTCGCCGCAGCCAAAGTTTCCGCAAAAAGCCTTGCCCTCAAGAATATCGCACTGCCATTAGTTGCTCCCTCTACGAGAAGGAGTCCTGCAGTCGAAATTTTGCCTTCAACGACGTCCCCTGTTCAGTGAGTTCTCCGACTAGAGGAAAAAAGTGAGCACATGTCTTAATCGGTGCTCAACATGATGGATCAATACCAATACGTACAGTTTACTATCCTTAATCAGTCGTTCCCACCTCTGCGAGACCGGACAGGGAGAAAGTTGAAACTGGCGCGTGCACCATATTCCATGCCCCGACAGCACTATGGTTCCCTCATTACCCGTCAAAGCGCAATACTTAAATGAATGGGTTGTTGGAACTCCTGGCCCTTTTTCGGAGGAGATAGCTTTGGATGCACGCAGATGTGCTCACCATGCCCAAACCACGTTAAAATTTGTGTTGAACTTTTTGGGCAATAAGCATTAGACGCTCGTCTCTAAAGTGAGTGCTATGCTATGACATCTCTATGTAGCGCTCAGATATCAAGTGCTCACTTGACGCACGTAGAGTAACTGTACTATACCATATCGCAAGGTACGATTTAAAACAGGGAATGTCGCGGGAGCCAACGTTTCGACAAGAGGACTTGTCTTCGTCAGGGCGGCAACTAATGATGTGATGTATGAAAACGACATTGTTCTGCTATAGTGTGGGAATACTACAGGAGGTATACGAAGACAAGTCCGCTTGTCGAAACGTTGGCTCCCGCGACATTCCCTGTTTTAAATCGTACCTTGCGATTTGTTCATCGATTCAAGCATCCATCTTCCCCTGAGCTTCTCTTCTAGTTTGTACTATACCATAGGCACATGCGTCTACAAATCTCTCCCAACCCAGTGGGGTGCTAAAAGCTGGAGACAAACGCTCCAGACAGACCTTTGGTCTCTCCGCATTGAACATCGTCTACTTCTTTATACTGTAGTGAATATCTGCTCAGTGTCCATTCCAGTCTCGTACGACTCAACTTCAGTGAACACAACTCCTCACAGGTCTACCTGGACAGCCTGCTGACTCGCGATGGCCACGAGGTGATGGACATAAAAGCCAACGTCACTTTCCGGAACGTGCTAGCCCGCCTGGACGTGCACTTAGCTGCGTGGTACGACCCGGTCGTGAACCTCACCGTCGGTGCCACCTTCAGTGACCTCCGTTCGAGCTTTGAAGGGCTCACCGAGACGCCTGAAACGCAGAAGCTTGTCTGGGGCTACGAAAAAACGGCGAAGGACATCGTCGCCCGGGCCATTACAGTGGAAGTCGGGCAAGCGTTGACAAAAGCCGCGTCAGAACTGGTTTTTCCTTGCTGCCACAGCAGGTGACAAGGGAAGAAGCAAGACACCCGGAGACACCTTGCATAGCATTACGATCGCCTTCCACCGATCGTAACCAAGCAGGCTAGCAGAAAGTGTGAGCGTGGTTGTTTAAGCTGGTTCCAGCAACCAATGTAAAGACAAACTATTTTACACGCATTCTGAGAGGGAGAAAAACATGTTTATTAAAATAAAGAGTGAGCTTTGTTAACACACGTGGAGCCTCTCTTCCAGGACTCCACTGCTTCTTGCCGCTTTCCAGGCATGGTTCAGAGTAGCCAATTTGCTTTCCACTTTCAGATGGGACAGCGCATTTTTGCATGACCATGATCGTAGATAGTAAAGTCCACCAGCGTCCACGTTTTTGTCCTGTCTTGTATGCTTAAGTAGTAAGTACTCGATTTTCTACTAGTATTAACAGCTTCATGAAGTCACATAACGATCACATCATATCTTCCAAAATATATACTTTTTTTCACCTCCAGGAATATTCCCACATTATAGCAGAACAATGTCGTTTGCATACATCACATCATGTGTCATTTCTCGCGTCTTTTCACTTTTAGGAATGCAAGGTTACTGCATCCACAATTACGAATTTGCCTCTAGGTACGTCACCAAAAAGCATGGCAAGCAACGGCGACCGAGGGCGTCCTTTTTTCCAGTACTTAGTGAGTCCCCAAATTATTTGCATTTTCAACATCTCTGCATGATTTTTCTTCGGGAGTCTGTTCGTAAAAATAGGCAGATCCACGAGCACACTGTAGATGCTTTCGTTCTCGAGAATGTAGAAATCGTAGAAACTGTGGAAACATTTCGCGCAGGCCGCTGTCATCGGATATAGAAATGAAGCAAATTGACATTTCAGTTCTCTTTTTAGCGCGTGCTTTCCCATTTCCAAATTTGTTTCACACTGAAATCTATCAGGACATATCCTATTCTCTGTATATCTTCATCTCTAGATTTTATTCACTCTTGGATCCTTTGCCTAATCTCGCTCAGGTAGTCAGACTGCTTGACCATATAGTAATTTCGTTTATTAATGAATTATGTTACTTTACATTTCCAGTCCCCTTTAACCTATAACCTTTCCGCCGTAACTCCTCCCTCCCTAGCCTTGGCCTCCTTGGTAGGTATGCGCCATAAAAAGGGATCATCATCAGCAGTAGCGCTATGAAAAACAGATAAGCACCCAGCATATACGCGCAAAATTGATAGAAATCAATAGTAATAGTAACAGAAGAGTACAGCGATCCCATGACACAAGTGAGATTGCCTTAAAACACCCGTAAAAAACACTCGTACACCATGCTCTTGTACGGAGACGCTGTAATCGCTGGGTAGAATTTGTAGACGGGCTTCCTGATGTACCTGCGAGATATTCCTAAGGACAGTCGAGGAGGAAGAAGAGGCGGCTGGTCGCCGCAACTGGAGCCGCAACCGTGGCGCCGTTGCCACGAGTCGCGTCGCGGCCCTCGACCGCGCAAGCGGTCGAGGAGGCCCCCACCGGTGACGGCCACATGGCACACGCCAACACCATGCTCTACGTGACGCGTGTGAGCTTTTGTGTATTTGTCCTGTTCGCCATGTGCCTCCTAGGTATGCTGTTTCACGCGAGGACAAGTGCGCGTCCATCGGCTCCCGTTATCGTCTATCAGAAGGCCGCACCGTGCCCGTCCGCAGCTCCGGTAAAGGCAGTCACAGACGTGTCCCCTCCTACGACGCCTCCATCCAGTTCTTCGAGTAGCACCCGTAAGACAACGCGCGCATCATTCGCTGCACCCAAGACATCTAAAGCAGAGGTGGAGCAGCAGTATCACCTGTTCTGCTTCTTCAGTCCATCTGCGCAGGAGTCGGCCACGAGCCTCGACGTCGCCCAGATACCGGTGGGTCTGTGCACCCACCTTGTCTACAACTCTGTGGGCATAGACTCCAGAGGATTTACGCTTGACCTGGAAGGTCGCGGCGCAGAACAGGGTGCTGTCGAACGGTTCGCCGCATTTGGACAGCCCAGCAAGCTGCTGATCTCGGTGGGAAGGTCGCGCCACGACTGGCGCGCCTATCAGGACATATCTTCGGATCGCCAAATTGCCCGAAGTTTCGGGATGAAATTGCGCCGCTGGCTTCACGATCGAAACCTCGACGGCGTCGTGATCGACTGGCCGGTGCCCGCTACGCAAAGAGACGCGACCGAGCTCGTACGGCAAGTGAAGCGAGCTCTGGCCGGCGAACAGCTTCTCTCAGTTCTCCTGCCTCACGATCAGAAGAGACGGCGTAGCATGTTCGATGTGAGACGCCTGGCGACAATCGCAGACTTCCTCCTTTTCCGCATGTACGGCTCACATGGACCCCACCGCACGGAGTACCCTATCACCGAACAGGACGTAGCGTTCTTCCCTAAGGCAGCGCGATCGGAGACCGGCCGTGAAGCGTTCGACAAGGCTTGCATAGTTCTTCCGTTATCCGGGCTGAGCTTTCTGCGCGCCGTCTCTTCGCCGTCGCTCGCGCCAGGAGCTCCAGCCAGAGGACCGGGACCCGCAGGCCACCAGTCCCAGAAACCTGGGAGCCTCGCCTACAACGAGCTGTGCGCCGCCAACTGGACTCATGTTCGCGCGAGCCACTATGGCACGGCGGCCTCTCGTGGCCTCATCTGGGTCGGTTACCACGACGCTACCCAGCTCGCCAGGATCGTGCACGTCCTGCGGCGACGCTACGATGCCAGCTGTTTCGGCCTGTGGGCGCTCGAAGACGACGACTTTCGCGGTTCGTGCGGCGCCAAAAAGTTCCCGCTTGTGCGGGCCGTCGCCGCCGAGTGCAAGGCCGTCAGCACCGCCTAGCGTCTTCTTTCTTGCGGTCGCGTTGAGCTGCACGGACCGCACTTTTGTCAACAGACACCGAAACGGGCGAAGAACGTCGAAGCTCGACACAGTTGGCATTTGTCCTATGGACAAACGTAGCACTGTTCACCGTTTGTGATGCCGTACATTTCTAGCGCAGTAAATTGCTAGATAAGAACTGTTATCGCATGGAGCACACAAAACAAAGCCCGTCTGATTTAAAGTTATTCTCCGTTTTCCACCACCACAGCGTCTGTATGCCGAGATCGCTTCGGCGCACGCACGCCTTATAGTGTAGCGCATGAGTGCAGTCACGTGATTGTATTCGATATTTTCACGAGATTTCTTCCAACAACGAAAAAATTCGCCACGCTGATAGTACTCTGCCCCAAAGCATTGGATAGTAGCTTTCTTAGTCTCCTATACAACGTGCCGAAACGCGCTTCGTCTTCAAGTTAATATTAAAAATTTTGAATGATTGGTTTCAGTTAAATTAATGTTTAAGCGAAATATAACATCTTCAGAAGCGTTATATGACGGCCGTCCGTCCCATACTGTTACTTGCAGTTGCATTTAACCGCATATGAAAACCCTTAGTTCTAGTTATAGGCGCAACAACGTGTATGTTATAAACATGTAGCAAAAGCCGGTGAAGTGTAAACTACTCATACTCTAACTTCGACAAATGAAATCGCGAAGTACATTACAAGTGATAGTCAAACTCTCACCATGTTCCAGGTTATCCTACACAAATTCTTGTATCACCTTCCTTCATTTTATCTTTTTATGAAAAGATATACAGAAAATACGCCTAAATAGCACGCGCTGACAAAGAGTGCGCCCAAAAACGATGCCGAAATAACAGGACGGCGAGAATGTCTGCAAACGACAAAAAATTAGTAGTACTTGTGCAAAGTAACTTCAGAGCCCTGCAAAACACGCACAAGCTTGAAGAAGGGCTTTCTAAGAGCTCGTCGCAAACACTTTCAAGGTCCATGCTGCATGGTTATGAGCGCAGGAAATAACTGCTTAATGCGCACGCATTTATGGAAACTCCATCAGGTGCGTCTTGTGGTCCATAATGTAAGTTGAGGAGGATATTGAGCTTAGCAGCGTAGACAGCTAGTTGCGTAAAGCTAAAAAGTCCGCATAAGACTACGGCAGGACATCGGCAAACATGGGTCGCGTGAGCTCCTTCACGGCTCTCAAGCGAAGAGAGTGACTGCGCTAGTATAAGGGAAGCTATGGCCAGGCTGCTGACCGTGTTGTGGCATAGACTGCAACGCTTGGGTATATTTAGAGGGATCGGCTTAACTCGGCCATAGAAGAATCTAAGGCTGCAGGGACGGCGATGACGAATTCTGGTGGCCTAACATGCTGTATCGGTTTGCTATAGTCTGAAAACGCCCATCCATAACGCGCCATATGCGTGGCGAGACACTTGGTGTCATACTACGCCAATTCAAAGCAACGTTACTGATGCTACTGCTAACGACGATGACGAATACGTGTGGTTTAGCTGATTATAACAGGCAGGCAGCTTCAAGGCACCTTACTTTATATATTCATCTGGCGTGTGTCTTTACGTAATAACTCGCATGTGTGACGCAACGTCTACAACGACGTAGGTGCACAAAGAACTCCAGCAACAGAAGGCTAATATAGCCGCTTATATACCTTCTGATGATAACGAAATGCGGCAAGGTGGTTTGTAATTGGTGGGCAGATTGAACGAGCGCGCGCGTTACGCAGTTTACCTAACGAAAAAATTGGCCACGTATCTGCGTGCTTCGCTGAAAATGTCGTTGAAAGACGATAGTCTTCTGCCGGCCGGTACTACGCTGGGTGAGATATGGACGCCATCTGGCAGCGCCGTCTGGAAACACGCAGAATCCCTGAGCAACTGCCAGGTGGCAGCACCAAATCGTCGGCAGAGGCCTTTCTCGTGCATAACGTCGCATTTTTAGCGCAGCCTAACAATCACTAGGGTCTTTAGAATTTCGTATGTATGCATTTTTTAGCAATGGAACACACCACCTAATAAAAACATATTGATGTTACGCCTCAGATATGCGTAACATTGCTTTTTTGATCGACAATATTCACAAGTATGAACGCAGCTACCAGTTCAATACGGCTGGGCGTTAGGCAAGTGCTTAAACTTAGGCCGGGTGGCTGAACCGTGTGACAGGCAGACAAACAGACAGACCAACATTTCTGCGTTCAAGTATTCCAAGAAAGACTATCGTCTTTAAAACTAAACACATTATGTGCTCATGTCCAGCGGCGCACATTACGACTTGCGAGATGGAACCGCACTGTCGATGCTTCTGCAGCTAATAACGGCGATGAGTCGTACAACAGCCCTTTGTAATAGCAAGACAGCATATCTCCCTCATATTGCAATGTCCACTTGTCGTGACACCTACAGTTCTACAACAAACAACAGTAAGAAGACACCTTCATTCCCATGTTCCGACATTAAAATTTTTAAAAACATGCTCACTTTTGCAGCTGTAGACATAGCGGAAGCTGTAGGTGGTAATTAATCATCGCCGGGCCCTTCGTAATAGGTCGGCTCCTCTAAACTATCCTCTCGCAATACTCGTCGTCGTCGATGATAGCACAGCCGACGGCGCCGACAAATACCCTCCCGAAACACCCCTGCTACAAGCAGAGTCGTTGCTGAGAACACAAAGTACCCAACCAGGTGGTGAGTCAGGTGTGAATGGCGTCGCTCTTGTTAAGCTAGGTTGAAGTCCGCAGCGACGTGGTGTTTTGTTTCGCCTTGTTTTGTTTTCATTTTGAGCGATATCCCTTAAGGACTACGGCGGCCTACCTCTACCACACCATCGCCACCAAAACGGGCCGTTGTAACGAGCCCATAACAACAGCTTACGCCAGTCGTTCTCAAATGGGGGCCCTCGAAGCCATTTTTGGGAGTCCGCGAAACACACGACTACGAAAGGGAGTTATTTCTGTTTTTGCGTTCCGCCGAATGGCACTACTGTGCCGCGGCGAAGCCAACTTCGCCGCATGACGCTAATGTGGTATTGCAGCAAAGCCAGCTTTGTCGCAGTATGCTTGAGTCATGCGGTGAAAAAGTTAGTAAAAGCTTGGCAAGGGGCCACGAGCTGTCAAATGCCACAGTACACCAGTGGCAACAATCCAAACCACATCGGCACTATAGCGTGTCTGGTGAAGGGCTGCTTTCGGTTTCCGGAGGAACTTTAACATCGACACGGGAGTCGCTGCTCCCCAAGCATATAGAGCACCTCCCCTTGCTCCATGGCAGCGTTGCATATCTAGCAACAGTTTTGTAAAATGTGTAATTTTCCCGTTCATTGCGTGCTGCACAATTAGGTTGCTTTTTTGCCTCTGGTTGATGGAAATTTTTGCGAGACCCAAGAATAGCATTCGTATTAGAAATTTTCAAAACATATTCGATTTGCACTTGGTTATCATTAGTCGAATTCGATTCGAGGTTTAAAACTTGATGTCCGCACGCCCCTACTAATTTCCCGATTGCGGGACCTGCTTTCAGAACCACGGCAGTGATTCGCACAATACTGCTTTGGTTAGGCTCGGTTACATTATATTTCCCGCTGTATAGGGTGGGAAGGGTGTCCCATTACTTCCACCGGTGTACAAGGGGTCCTAGACACATCCACGTCTGAAAAGCACTGGCTCACGCTGTACAAAAGTTTCTTCCCTGTGTGTCTCCTATTATTCGTGGTTGTGTGTTTGTGCGTTAAAATACTTTGAAAATGGATGAAAAAAGTGTTAATTTTTGCACCTACGGTCTCGTTCAACGGTCGCTTGCTCAAGGATTCGTTTTATCACCGCGAGGCAGCGCGGAAATCGCGAAAGTTACTCTGGCTTCTGCGGTTAATTGTTAGTGTCAGCAAAAGGGCTTGATCTTCAGGCCACTCTCAACTCATAAGCTGGGAAATGCGTCCCATTCTCACGAGCAACCCAGGCAGCGCATGCAGCAGTTCTTCCAAAAGGACCACTACATCACTGTTGCCGGCTGTTTAAGGATACGTCACCCTTCAAAGCCTGTTAAAGGTCATCTTCCTTTGTTGTTGCTGTCGTAGTGAAGGTCGTGAACTATTAAGGAAGACACGTCGACAAGGTTAGCAGTAACATTAGGAGTACTATAATAGTCTCACCCTACATGAACACACATTCACAAAGAGGATGCACTTGCATCCTCTCAATGTGCTTTTTACTGAGCCTCTGTGTGGTTACGAAAGCAACAAAGGTGCGCAGACAGCATCCTAATTATTCCAGCATCCTAATTATTCGGACAACATTAATCCGCCTACCGCCGGCGTACTATGGGCGGCACGGTGGGCAGCACGGGCAGCGACATGAAGTCGAGGTGACGCTGCTGCTCGTGTCGTCGAAAAAGAGGTCCCGTCACATGATTACGGTTCCTCGGCATGCTTTGCTGGGGTTGCCTGTCCTCGACTTGAGGCAAAGGAATACGGGAACGGAAGTAACTCCCACGTGGTTTTGTTTGCAGGACTTGGTGGCTGTCGAACGCTGTCCTTCCCTTGTCCGCATCAGTGAGAAGTGAGATCTCGTGGACCTGTACGAGCACGCGTTCGTTTAAAATCTTTTAAAAATGTCAAGCACAGCTGGATTTAGACGACGTCCTATTTCTTAGCGTGCCAGGGGTGATATTGTTTATTTCCTTTTCGTGACACGTCAAATCTAAGCCAGAGGCGTATGCGAAGTGATTTTTTTTTTTTTGGTTCGCATCAAATCAATAAATCAGCGCGGGTGTGCCTGTTTCGTGCACATACTGCACATCTGTCTAATTTATTGATTGTCCGTGAATGAACACACAGCTATCTATAACTTTCGCTCAAACTCATGCTCCGTACAAGCGAGACATAAATTAGACAAGCTAGATACTGGGGGACAGTCGGCGTCGCATTCTAAATGTACGCACCAGGAGCACAAATCAATATGGACATTGCAACTCTTTACCTCTCCAGTTTGCTTTTCAGTCCCAGTTGCCCCAACAAAAGTACGCGGAAGTTCTTTGTGTTTAGCAAAGAACACAAGAAAACTAAGACATCTGCGTTGGCAACGCAAGCTGCTTTCTACTCGTAGAAGAGTCTGCGGTTTTGCTCTCTCAAACGCAGTAAGTTTTATATGATACTGGAAACGAAACTGAACCGAGACTCCCGAGACGAATTGAACACCGGTAGTTAGGGACATCTTACTATCGGCTATACTAGCAAGCGCGGCGTACACAATCAGGCTCCTCTAGAGACTTGATCAGACCAAAAGCTCCTGTTGTGAGGACTGTGGCTCTACAGCAGCGATTAAATACAATTTTTTAGCCTCTGCATAGTGGACAACGATAGAAATGTCATAAAGAGGACAGATGTGGCAACACTGCAACAATACGTGAAGGCCCTTTGACGCTACAGGGCGTGCATTAAGTTCACTGTACTCTCCGGTAACCTATCTGCCTCTCTTTCACTCAAACGACTAGTAGCTCTCATTCGAACTACGTAGGATGTCCGGAAATCGCATAGTTCATAAAGGCATATAGTTCGCTCACTCCGTATTTCTCGTCCCGAGGGCGGCCTCCTCGTCGTCTCGATGAGTGGCGCCGTGAGGCGGCGAAAGGTCGCCGCCAGAGCAGCCGGACGGCCCGCACCACAGTCACGAACATTCCAAAGAGCACGAAGAAGGACACGCCCAGGTACATGTTGTTTATGCCACCGATACTGCTCACCACTCGCGCTCCCTGCACTCGCACACGGTGCACAGCTTAAGCTTGTTAGCTAAAACGCATGAAGAAATTCAGGACGGAAGCCGACAGGCAGGTGAGCACTGGGGAATAAAAGGTGTAAAAACGACAATAATGTGCCCCGGCGCGGTGGCCTAGTGGGTATGGTACTCGGAAGGCCGCGTGATCGAATCCCTGCCGCGGCGGCTGCACTTCGACGGAGGCGAAATGTTGAGGCCCGTGTGCTGTGCGATGTCAGCGCACGTTACGGAACCCGAGGTGGTCGAAATTTCCGGAGCATAATCCACACCACAGCATAATCAAAGCTTGGTTTTGGGACGTAAAACCCCAGAAATCAATGAAAACGAGAATGTGACCTTTAGAAAGCTGGCCGAAGTTTCAATAAATGGTGGATCTGTGGTGGTGGTTTCGGCAAGAGTTGTGCGACATGTGTTAGCATGACTAATATAAGACCTGTCCAAGGCACTTTAAATTTCTTTATATAACATTTATGTCACAGCATGCGGACAAGGAAAGGAAGACCCTACCGCTGTCAAAAGCAGTAAAAAAAAACAGCTTTCGGCTAAAGTGAGCGGTTTGCACAATACAATACGCCTTCGTCAAAACCCTGCCGGAGATATCTACCCCTTCGCAGAACTTCGGTTTCTGACCACTCAGTCGTGCTCTCTGTCAATCGTGCTCGGGTGTCATCGCCGTTAAACATAAAGGCCCGCAAAGTAGAAACACTAGATAATCTTAAACTCGCACTCTTTCAGAACACTCTCACCATTCATTTGGTGAAATAACTTTGTTTACGATTCGATAAAATCAAAGCCAACTTGTTTTGTATTGTGCTCGCACGTGATCTAAAAACTGTATCTTTGAAACTGTTGTATACGTGTCATCCAGCATTGAACTGTTTCTTTGGAATGTATTCGTCACTTTCGACACAACTGTGACCACTTTATGTACTACCACTCCTGCTTGGACCAAGAAGGTCTGCAGTATATTGAAATAAAAAAAAAAAGTCTTTATAGCATTGGTGCGAAGGCACTCCATCTGCTTGACGGCACAGATTTCGAGATATATATGGCGTTCGTCATCAGTTCTTCTTGTGCTAGTTGGTTCATATTGAGGAGGAGGAGGAGGAGGTGTTATTGTTGAAATAAAAAGGTTTCAAACAGTTGTGTTTGGGCCCTCAGTCCAGGGCCGCACTGGCACGAGCGGCTCGCTGGGCGTGGTCGAGGAGGGACAATTTGCTCTCCTTTACCTCGTCCTGAAGCCGCATCTCTCCCACTGCTTGTTAGGCATGTGTCGTTTGTTCATGTGTAGGCTGCCTATGCGTATGGGCCTATCGGAGCACTCCCATGTTATGCGACTGAGTGTTGGCGTTACTGAACACCACGTACAGGTGTTCCCAAATCTCGTAGGATGTAGTTTGTTTTAGGTGGTTCAGGTTGGGAAAGCTGTTAGTTTCGATGCGCCTCCATATAGGAACCAGCGCAAACAGACGACCGCACGAGCTTGTGTGTTCGCTTGTGTGTTCGTGCCTCTCTTTGTGGGGTCGCCTCTTTGTGCTGGTTCCCACATGCCCCATATCGTATTCGTTCCGTCACGCAGACATGATTACCCCCCAGAAAAATTGCTAGCGTAAGTCTTCTTCCTTTTATAACGCGATACAGTCCTTGTTTACCGACAAAGAGCGACACACGCGGGCCAGTTTCCATGTTTTTTATTTTTATTTTTATTTTTATTTACAAAATACTGCGGACCACAAATCGGTCCTTGCAGGAAGGGCACTCACAGAGGAAAAATATTGGGAAAACAATACAAAATACTTAAGCATAAAAATATAATACATTGATACAATAAGTAAACAAATACACCGAATGAGTCAAATATACATAACTGAAAACATATGATTAACGCGCTTCAAAGAAAAGGTTTATATCAGGTCGGGTGTTCCACTCAGACACTGTTCTGGGCGAAGAAGGAAAATTTAAATGCGTTTGTTTTGGCGAAATGAGAGGTTAGTGCATATGCGTGATCATGACGGGTACGTCTTGTTGAGAAAGGGGTGACGTATACCGCGGGGTTTAAGGATAGTTCGTGATTAACGAGCTGCTTTAGGAACTTCAAGCGAAGCATCTACCTTCGTGTCTCGAGGAGGGGAATATCATTGGCCAACATCAGCTGTATGGGGGAATTTGTGCGCTTAAACTTGGAATAAATAAAACGGATAGCTTTTCTCTGAATTCTGTGCTTTTAATGTAATATTTACCGGCTTGTGACCGTCTTGTGACGGTCTAGTGACGTCTTGTAACCGTTATATTTACCGTCTTGTGACGTCAAAGCGTGAACGTCGATGTAATGCATTCTTCGTCGATAAAGTTACTGCGACTGTCTGTGCGGGAATCAGACGTGTACAATTATATTCGGTCGTACATTGCCGGCGTATAATACGTTCACGTATGCTCTCACAAGGCATCTGACCATGCGCGTATTTCTCAACCTAGTTATGCGATCTTGAAGCGTCTACGTGCCTGAAGCGCATACACTAAGGCATCTTAATACTGTCCTCCTTTCACGAAAAAATAATTTGCTGATACTGGGAGTTTTAAGTCCCAAAACAACGATATGACTACAACAGATGCCTACAACAGGGCTACAACAGGGCTCCCGAAAATTTCGAACACCTGGCATTCTTCAACGTGCACTGATATCGCACAGCCCATGGGTATCTAGCATATTTTTTTTTAACCTACATCGAAATTCAGGCGCCGTGGCAATGATTCAATCCTGCGACCTTCGGATCAATAGCCGAGTGCCATAGCCACTAGACGACCGTGGCGGGGCCTTTCACGACAAAAAAGAAAAAGATGAGAGTGAGAGAGAATGAATTGCATAAGTATGACCATTTGCAGCGAGTTGATCACTCACGTCGTACTTCGGCACGGATGTGACCTTGAGGTAGGTGTCTCTAGCGAAGTAGATCACAACGCGAGCCAAAGCCCTGCAGGAAGGACAAGGACGCACGTATTGTCTCAGCACGCATGTAAACATGCCACGTAAACATGCCACGTGTAAACATGCCACGAGGCGCCACGCATATATTTGTAAGTAAGGATTCTCCCTTGCTGGCCAGTTAGCTCCAATACTTCCATTTCTCCGTCTCGCGATCGAACAACGTTGCTGCGCCTGTCCACGGCGACAGCACTGTGTGGGCTCACATAAATGGGTGACGGCCGCTACACGCTCGGCCGCACGGTTTTGTTTCAGGATAAAAGTGGTCACCAGTTTAGACACAATACCAGCGGATTTGTACAGCATCGCATATAAGTAGTAGAGAACAAGCAGTAGACATAATGAAAGAACCACGTACACTACTAGCATGTGGTGAAAAATGGTGGGCGGTAAAGTTCCATGAAAGCAAAAATCAGGCAAAGCATAAAACGTTACAGTCGCTACTTTATCAGCCCCACTAGATGGCACTATCATATGGTTCTTGAAAAAAAACACGCATTTTGATGTAATCAGTATTTCAAAACACGTCGCGTACTGTACGGGGCTGACCGCCTCGTGCTGATACGCAGTAAGGTTCAGTGCCAGTTCATTGCACATCGATGCCAGTTTTTTGGTGAAATATACTGTCAAGAAGTTTCAAACGAAGTGCCTTGCAATTTATAAGAGATTTCCATTTTAACGAAGGCCTTCGCTTCTGTTTAGCGCAAAACCCAGAACTATCATTTCCCATCCCAAACCTCGCAGCTAAATTTTGTATTCTTTGTAAGCATATCTTGTCACCGACCATCGGCGGGTCCCATACTTAGAATGCGTACCTGAGGAACATGAACGGAAGATTTTCAGTGGCCGCAGTGAGACATATTGCATTACGCCGTAACAACCCTAATGACTTTCCTGCTCTCGCATTTACGTGATCAACGTGACGATGACATTTTAAATCAGACGTAAAATAGACTGATTTCTATGCGGACCCTCGAAGTAATGAAACGTTACCTAAGGTACACTGTAGTGAACATGGAATCTTTTTCTTCGTAAATGACACTAAAACTGTCTTATCGCAATTTAAGGTCATTTTCCACTGCCGATACCACAGAAAAATCAGGTTAACACAAAACGCGTAATCTCCGTATCGCAGTTATCGGGCTTGCACAAAGCGTCGTCATCAGCGTACAATCTAAAACGCGAAGCAACTTCATCACCAACATCATTAATAAATAAAATAAACAAAAGTTGACCCATAGCTAACCTTTAAGAGACATCAAAAGTTACATTCCAATTCTTGAAGACTCGAAACCATTAGATCTAGGTAATCCTTGCGTAGTCTTGATTTTTCGGCAATACGTGCGATAACTTGCTTGTTAAAATTATACGTATGCAGTTTTACAAGTAACATTGAATGAGACACAGTGTCGACCATATTGCTGAAATCTAGAAATACACGGTTTACAAAGAATAGTTTCCCTAGAGCATTGCTGATAATATGAGTGAAGGCAACTGCGTTGCACAAAGCTGTTCTTTTTTTTTTTCCTTTTCTAGAAACCGTGCTGCCAATAAGTAAGTATGCAAATACTCGTTCATGTACTCTAAGATTCTTGAATATAAAACGTGCTCCGACACCTTAAATGCTACACAGATTGAAGAAATGGGGTGGCAATTAATCACGTCACACCGCATACCGGATGTATAAATCTGTTGCCATCGTACCGTCACTGTAGCTCAATTTTCGCAGTGTCCAACGTTGGAACGAAACTTTCCAAACATGGACAAACGCTTTCCCAGAAGCTTCTTGGAGCTTACAAATCGCTTGTGAATATGGCAAAGAAAATCGCTTACCTCTTCCTGCCATCGGCTCCAGTCATGAAATACTGACAATGAACAAAAATAAAAAGGCATGATGTATACGACTTCGTGTTCACTCCCGAGCTCGTTTCTTGTCCCCATGCATACCTCTGGCAATGCAGCTCGTGAGACTTCCTTGTGGTACTCGACGTTCCTGAAAAAAAAAATGAAGGAAATAAGTACGAAGCGTCTTCAAGCGCTTTACACAGCACCAAATTACACTTATCGTTTATTTATTTATTTATTTATTTATTTATTTATTTATTTATTTATCTTAAAACGTGCAGAACTGTGGAAATTCGACAGTTGCGAGCACTAGATCGATCATTTTCTATGGCGTATCCGGGTGTCATACTCGGTGCACATCAATCTAGAACTCTGTGCTATGCACAGGCTGCCAAAAACCCTGAAAGTTGCGAAGACCCGCTGGATATTTTACACGGGCACAACTTTTACCTAATCCGTCACTACGTCGTGCCTCTTCTTTCCACTTGTGTCTCTCCCCAGAGAGAGCGGAAAGAAAAATGTCTTCTCCCTTTAAAGTTTGGAGCGAGGCTGACATTAGAGAGTTTTAGCAGCGCTGGCTTACCGTACGGTAATGACGGTAATGACGTACCGTCACGGTCTGCACGCGGCTATTTTAGTCAGAAAGAGCTGCACTAGTTGCTCGGTGAGTACGGAAACGTCGTCAGATGATAAAACTTGCTGGTAAAGCCCTCAGAAGCTCAATATTCTAGGTGCCAACCACGACGGTACGGCATTACCGCACTTACCGTACCGTAAGCCGCCGCTGCTAAAGCTCCCTATTATCGTACCCACGTTGACGGCGAGGGGCGGCGCAAGTCCGCGGCGCGTGGGAGAGAAGGCCGTCGAGCGCGTGAACCACCAGCCCTTTCTTCTCCCTTGACAGAGCGGGCACGTGTGTTTGTACTTTGTGTGAGGTACAACACGCGTGCAGTACACACACGTGTGTGTGGGGCCGTAAAACGTCGTGCTTTGCTACTTCTTGTAAAAAAGACCTGGCGGCGGCGACTGCCACATGCTCTTCCGTTCCCTTCCCCCAACCCCACGGACGCTGAGCCGTGCTCCCTGCAATAGCTGCAGAAAATACCGTATTTTGCCAAATAGAATCGCAATTCAGACACATAACAGCTTTTCGCCGGAGTTGAAGTCCTCGTTCTAACGCTCTGAAAACACACTAGAACTTTCAGAGCAGTTCAAGCCGACCATGGCTGGAACCAGGTCTCACAGATCCTTGTTTTCATAAGGGAATGGTTTCGCTAAGGGAGAGGGGGGCGTTGAGGAGTTTTCAACATAGACATCACCTTGTGTCTTGAACAATGCCGCTGTACGTGACTACTAAGTAAATTACGTTTTTCGCAGTCTCTCGATGCTAAAACGAAGAGGAACGTGATAAGAAATATCATCACGCATAGCAGGGCTCCATGAACTCTCGGCAACTTACACGCACGACCTGTAGCACCTACACAGATTCTCCGCTGACTCCAGGCTCATGATGACCTTCACTTTCCTGACGCACTGCTCTCGCGACTCTGCAAGTTGAGGAAAAGAAAGGAGGGGAAGTTAAAAGGGCATCGTAAGAAAACCACCGCAAAGACAGCGCCTTTGTTTCTCACATACATACATACATACATACATACATACATACATACATACATACATACATACATACATACATACATACATACATACATACATACATACATACATACATACATACATACATACACACACTGTAAGATGAAAAAATAGAGATCGCGCCCGCCTTACCGTCGCAAATGGGATACGCCTTGGCACCCCGCCTGTTGGACGTGGTGGGCAGGTCGCGGTTCTCACAGCCGCACATGCTACGCGTGTGGTCCTGTTGGCACAAGTACAGGCAGTCCTGCGAAATGCGGGAACGTGTCTTCACGTCCAGGTAACCATGTGTAACCAGGGTGCCAGCCTTCGTGCACAAAATAAAAAGTCACCTTTCGCCTTGTCGGTTAGATGCGGTGGAAAGGGCAGCAAGTTCTAAATATAATAGCTTTAGCATAAACGAAGGAAGAACAAGGACGACGATATAGCACCCTTCTTGTGCCCTTGATTTTTCGCTTACTTCGTTTTCAGCGACTAACACTACCTGTCACCACGAAATCCACATGTGTAAGCTTAAGCTTAAGCCGATGTTTCACGCAACATGGTTACTATGAGCTAGGTTTCTTTCGAAAGAACGATTTTCGCATCGGGTAGTACTCAGTCAGTGTCCCGAACGAAGGCGATCACGAAGGGGCCAAATGAGCAGACTGAGAAATGCACAATCTTCGTCGCGACCTCCGACCACCTGATCGGAGCTCGCGACGAAGATGGTGCGCGTGACTATCGTTTCACTATACATTACTCAGTATCGAATGAATGTCCGGACTGTCGTCGAATATGCTTGTACAGCATGGGGTACCTGGATTAAAAAGCGCATCATATTACAACTTAGCGGTAGGGTTTGTCCTCAACAATGAGAGATGATAACTTAACGTGCCCCTCGCGAAAGAGAGCTCAGGGCAGAAACTCCAGAAATAGGGACGAAAAGTTAAAATGTTTCATAGATTTCTTTTAAACAGGGAGAGTTGCGCATTTCAACCGCACCACACGAATAAGAGCAGCACTGAGACGTTCAGAAATACACAGTTGTGCCACAATAGCGATATCAAAGTCCCAAGTCAATTTTGACATTCGCGGATAACTTGATTTGTAACTAGTTTCCCAAGTACACCGACGTGTACTAATCCTACTCTCACCGTAACGAGCCTGCTACAGCTAGGAGATTAACGCGTGACCTTTCACTCAACGGGAGAGAGCCGCAGCTACAGAGACAGTTATTTACACATTACAGAAGAAAAATGAGTTACCGTGTGCTTCCTTCAAGGGTATTACATATTAAGAAAGGAAAAGCTCCAAAGCGGTCAGTCGGCTTTCACTAAACCATTCACTCACACTGATTTTGCACACGTACCTCTCTGGTGTACATGCTGTTGTTGAGACTGAATCCTCGTAGAGGATGGGGCCAGCTACGGCGGCACGGATACTGGTACGGTTCCGGAAGTGCTGCTCTTTGCTCCTACAAATAGCCACGATGAAAGAGGGAAAGAAACGTCAACTATTCTACTCTGCGAAGTTCGATGTCCAGCGAAGCTGTGCAGCACGCGACGCAGAGGTAAAACACACAAAATTCTCAAGTAAGGTACGAACATATTTTATTGTCCTGAGCGTCGGCAGGGGTCAGGGCGATGAAAAGCAAACACAAACACACACGCTCACACACGTCATTCTTTATCGCTGATCGTGTGGCAGTTCAAAACAAGCTCTTTTGCTATGTTGTTGTTGTTCTTGCTGCTGCTGCTGCTGCTGCTGCTGCTGCTGCTGCTGCTGCTGTTGTTGTTCGTTAGAGCTTTCTGCACCCTCACACGGTTTTTCACAATCTTCGGAAAAGCCCAAAGTTTCTGCACACGGGCGACACACACACACACACACACAAACACACACGCTATCCACAGGGCTTGAAGCTTTCTGCAACTCACACGGCCGAGCATTACCTCAGGGATCGGCCCACCTTTTTCGTATACGCACACGAATGCGCACAGACGCAAGATCATTGTGTTCCATTTACAAATCAGCTGCAATACTGTCACTGATAAAATCAGTTTCATTTCAGGCTTATCTGCGCATTAGTGCCACAATATCTGAAAAGCTTGTTGCGCTACATCGGTAAAAAAAAATCAACGTTTTATAGCGCTATGTTTGAGAGCTTATGTAAAGTTACAAACATATGGCTGCTATGAAAGAGCGTCAAGAATAAAATACGAAGTATGCTCAGAACTTTCTAAGTGTGACGTAATGCACAGTCATGCACACGCGCGCTCGGTTGGCGGCAACGCCCCCTGTGATAGGATGTATATATAAGAGCGCGTTTTCATTCAATAAACATTCCTTTGACGCACTCGACCCCGTGCAAGCCACATGGTGTCAGAAGTGGTCGGACTGCAGCCGATGTACGCAGCCGGCGAACGAACAGCGGACGGGTAGCGAGCCAACAAGGGAGGCTCGAAGGTCCCAACCAGCTACAAGCATGCCGAACGGGGAACAGCGCCAGCAGGCCAGCGGTCCAGTTACCACGCTATTGCCACCGCCGAAAGCCCTGGACATCACAGGAGACGTATGGCAAAGCTGGAAGACATGGCGGCAGGAGTTCGAGCTTTTCGCAACGGCAACATACCTGAACCAGCAATCGAAAGAGGTACAGGCAGCCACCTTTCTCATGATTATTGGAGAGGACGCGCGCAAGACGTATAGCACTTTTGATTTTGCAACTGACGAGGAGAAGTCGGACGTAGAAGTACTGAAAGTGAAGTTTGAGGCATTCTATAAACCAGCTCTAAACTTAGCCTACCATGAGTTCCGCTTTGGAAAGCGCGACCAAAAGGACGGCGAAAGTTTCAACGACTGGTTGACAGACCTACGAGTGCTAGCAAAAAGTTGCGAGTTTGGGCAGCTTGAAGAGCGTATGCTGAGAAGCCGTATTATTCTCGGAATTAGAGATCAAAAGCTGCAAGAAAAGCTAATCTCCGAAAATGCTTCTTTCACGAAGACCGTAGAAATGTGTCGCTCACGTGAACAAGGCAAAGAACAATGTGAGGAAATACAGGCGCGCCCGAAAAACGATTACGCAGCCGAGATGAACGCGCTATCTGAAGCGAAAGGTCGGCGTTGTACAAAGTGCGCAAAGGTTCATCAGACCGACCGTGTGTGCCCAGCAAAAGGACGCACATGCAGGAAATGCGGGGAAAGGAATCACTTTGCGTTAGCCTGCAAGAAGATGCAAAAAAGATTCCATTCGAAAGAGCAAGCAGTAGCATCTGTCGAAGTGCAAGAAGGCGATTTCTGGTTAGAAACACTATCGCATGCCCGTGGAAAAGTCGACCGCTGGACGGCTACCCTCCAGATAGAAGGAAAGCCTATTTTTTGCAAGCTAGACACAGGCGCAACCTGCTCGGTTATAGCACGCAGCCAGCTGCAGAAAATAACAAACAAGCAGCCACTGGATTGCAACGTTGTTTTAAACACATTCTTTGGCTTCCAGAAAAAAGCAACTAAGCAAGTTCGTCTTGAAGTGGCAACGAGAGAAAGAAAGGTTCTGACAGAGTTCTTCGTCGTGGATGAAGACATCGCCGTGACCTTGAGCGGTACAGTTGCCGAAGAGCTTGGCTTGCTCCAACGAGTCTGCTCTATCGAGCAAACGGAGCTTTACGGCGCTGCCAAGCCTTACGAAGACGTGTTTGAAGGTCTAGGTCAACTCGAGGGCATCGTCTACCATCTAAAGCTCAAGTCCGGTTCCCAAGGAGTAGTGAAACCAGCACGGCGGATTCCAATAGCATTGCAAAGCAAGGTGAAAGCTGAGCTCGACCGCATGGAGGCGGCTGGAGTCATCGTGAAAGTGACTGAGCCGACAGAATGGGCCAGCAACATGGTCGTTGTTACGAAAGGAGAGAAGGTACGCATTTGTCTTGACCCTTCCGACCTGAGCAAAGCTCTTCTTCGCGAGCACTATCCAATGCCAACATTGGAAGACATAGCACCTTCGATCTGTGGGGCGCAGTACTTTACAACTTTGGACGCAGCCTCCGGTTTCTGGCAAATCAAGCTAGATAAAGAAAGCTCCAAGATTTGCACTATGTGCACTCCATACGGCCGTTATAGGTATTTACGCATGCCGTTTGGAATCTCGTCGGCGCCGGAGGTATTTCAGCGTGCCATGCACAGAGTGCTAGAAGGCCTCGAAGGCGTAGCGGTTGTCATGGACGACATTCTAGTTTGGGGCCGAACTAGAGAGCAGCATGATGTCAACCTTGAAAACGTCCTACGACGCTGCCGAGAGTACAAACTGAAATTGAACCGAAAGAAATGCCGTTTTTTGCAGGAGTCCGTCCGGTATCTGGGACATGTTTTGACGCGTGACGGACTGAGCCTGGATCCACAGCGGCTAGAAGACATCTTGCAAGTCCAGACGCCATGCAACCAGAAAGAGCTGCAGACATTCCTGGGCATGGTAAATTTTGTCTCTCGTTTTATTCCGAATATGTCAGACCTAACAGCACCGCTTCGAGAACTCTTAAAAAAGAATGTCTCGTGGCTTTGGGAGGACCGCCAAGACGCAAGCTTCAAGGCTCTGAAGGAAGCGCTTGCTACAGCCCCTGTACTAAGCTACTACGAGAAGGGCAAACCAATTAGGCTATCGGTAGATGCCAGTCAGAACGGAATTGGTGCAGTAATCTTACAGGACGGGCATCCGCTAGCGTACTCGTCTCGCTCCTTGACGGAAACACAGCAAAGGTATGCCCAGATCGAAAAGGAGATGCTGGCAATTGTTCACGGATGTGAAAGATTTCGCGACTATCTTTTCGGGCAGTCCGAAGTTGTGGTAGAATCGGATCACAAGCCACTAGAAATGATATTTAAGAAGCCGTTAAGCCAATGTCCTCTAAGGCTTCAGCGCATGCGCCTCAGCCTGCAAAGGTACCCGATAGTCGTCAAATACACACCCGGAAAACAACTATTTGTTGCTGACGCTTTATCGCGGTCCCCGAGCAAAGCACTATTGCAAGAACAGTGCCTGAATTATCAGTTGAACACCATTGCTCACCTGCAGGTTTCAGACAGGCGGCTGAGCCAAGTTCTACATGAGACGGACCAGGACCCTGTGATGGTGAAACTTCGACACTACGCAAGCACACAGTGGCCGGAGAGCAAAGCTGACGTCAGCAGCGAACTACGTTGCTACTGGAGCTTCCGCGACGAGCTGCATACGCAAGATGGCCTCGTGTTCAGAAGCAACCGCCTCATCATTCCTGCCAAGATGCGCAGCGAAGTTCTTGCGTGCCTTCATGCGGCGCATGGGGGAGCAGAAAAAATGAAGGCACGTGCTCGAACTGTACTTTTTTGGCCTTCTATAAACAGCGACCTAGAAGAAGTTGCTCGACGCTGTGAGACCTGCCAGAAGCACAAGCCACGAAATCTGCGCATGCCATTGATCAACCATGAAATTCCAAGCCTACCCTGGGAATTTGTGGGAGCCGACATATGCTACCACAATGGCACCGAGTACTTGGTGGTTGTTGACTTTTATTCTTTCTTTTTTGAAATCAGGCCTGTGAAGACGATAGCCGACAAGGTGATTGCTGCTTTCGCAGACATATTCGCCATTCATGGCTTCCCGCAGCGCCTATGCACGGACAATGGACCGCCATTCAGCAGCCAGAGCTTTCGTGAATTTGTCGGTAAGATTGGCTTGCACCATGTTCGTTCCAGTCCGTATCACCCTCGATCAAACGGAATGGCTGAACGTGCTGTGCAAGAAGCCAAAAAATTGCTGAAGAGGTATCCGTACGGCACAGTGGATTTTTGTGCTGCATTGCTTGAGTGGAGAAACACACCTCGCGATTCCTATTTGAAATCTCCAATGCAGAGACTCATGGGCCGACAGGCGAGGACGCTGCTACCAGTCACAGAAACCCACCTGCGACCGCAGACCATACCCCCTGACGAGGTTCAACGGCGGCTCCACGACATCAGAAGTAGACAACGTTCCTTCTACAACAGAGGTACTAGGCCGCTACCAGGAATTCCCGATGGCTCCCGCGTCACAGTGTACAACGTGCCATCAAAGACCTGGTCCCCTGCTACGGTTGTCAAGCCTGCCAACACTCCGAGAGCCTACATTGTCGAGACCGAAGATGGGCTCCAGTTGCAGCGCACCAGAGAACATCTCCGTCTGGCCCCCGCTCCACTGGTGCCCCCCACACAAGAACATCAAGCCGACGTGGGCCCCGCAGAGCCACAACTGCGCAGAAGCGAACGTAACCGCCGGTCACCTCGAAGATACCCAATGCCGGAACATTAGCTTTTGTTTAATAAAAAGGGCGTGTGCATGACTGTGCAGGGCGTGTGCATGACTGTGCATTACGTCACTAAGTATGAGAAAGTGAGTCTTAAAAACTATGCACGGGTTCGTGGATCATTTTATTTCTGCAGTCAGTACTCAGTACGTCGTGAAGTCGGGTGTGCGCATGTTTATACCCCTGTCACACGAGACAACTTAAGTGCACTTTGAGAGTGCACTTTGCCGCTAGTGTCATTCGCACGCTGTCACACGGGAACGTTTAGTGACACTCGCT
This sequence comes from Hyalomma asiaticum, assembly GCA_013339685.2. Taxonomy (NCBI): domain Eukaryota; kingdom Metazoa; phylum Arthropoda; class Arachnida; order Ixodida; family Ixodidae; genus Hyalomma; species Hyalomma asiaticum. The sequence goes on along the minus strand of CM023483.1, from coordinate 33,713,146 downwards.
GCAAAGCGTACTTGCAGGCGAGTGCGTTCGCCGAACTCACTTCGCAGCGACGGAGTGTGTATCCTCGGTAGCAGTGGCTTGTAAACAAATACGCTAATGCATAACGCGGCGCCCGTAGTATTTTTAAAACTTTGTTTTCGTTATTAGAAATACTGCTATGCATTAAAGCAAATCATACTTCAACAAAAAAGCTCTCTATTCTCATTTTCGGGCAGTTTGCGGCCACGTCCGCTAGGGGAATGCACATTTCCAAAGCACACTTCTGTTTCTCGTGTAGCAGCGCGTGAGCGTAAGTGCACTCTGTGGGCGTAAGTGCACTCGCTCAAAGTGCACTTAAATTGCCTCGTGTGACAAGGGTATTACAAAGCCCCCTAATGATCTGAAAAGATGGCTTTCCCTCAGTTGTAGCTCTTGAGCGGCAGAGCCTGATTTAAAGTACACGCGCCATTCCATTTCCACGGAGAAATCCGCCTCCCCACTGCAAGAGGGGTGCAACACGTGGCGAATACGTCATGCAGTCGTCCGGTGGTGCAGCCCCTCGGCGACGGAAGCGTGATTTTCTAAAGCTATAAACACCCTTCTATACCCAAGCAGAGGCCCGCCCCCATCTATGAACTAGGCGGCAACCAGGCTGATATTGATCGCCAGGGAGGGGAGAATAAACCTAGCCGGAAATGATGTCGTGAGTAGATCCGCCCCTGTCCCAAGGAGACGTCTCCCGTACGAATATGTGACTGCGTTCTGCGTCTCCTTAGGTGACAGTCTTTGCTTTCTCGGAACGAGCCTTAAGATTTGAAATATTAGCGTCACCATGGTAATAAGCGTAAAAACACAGAACAAAAATTCCTCTTTGCGACCAAACCTTCATTGAACTCTGAACACTAATACGGTTTGCACACTACATGTACTTGGAAATGGCTATTATGAACAAGATGTCGTTAACAAAGAAGACACAAAAGCACCGTGTTGAGCTTCACCATCGTGAGGCTGATGTGCGTCACGTATCCGGGCTCCACAAACACCGCGTCGTTGCAGAGCACGGGGCGAAAGCCGTGACCGTGCACCATGACCACGAACCCCATCTCCGTTGAAATCGGAAGGTATTCGTGCGCCTGGACGTCCAGCACAAGCTCCAAACCTGGGCACCAGTTCAGGAGGCTTTATTTATTTATTCTTTTGCGAGCACTACTCGACATTGGGTGATTGCGTTCTAAAATGTTATATCCCCCATAACCGTTGAATGGCATAACCTCATATGAGCAACTTAAGCGTGAGAATGGCAGCACCAGGCGTAACTGACCGGTGATACTGCCATTCGGGAGCATATGCGCAGGTAAATTTTGTGCATCGTCACAAAACATTACACCATCTCCCGCTAAAGGGGACCATGAGGCGATGCGAAGCAGCATAGAGTGGTGCACACCGCGTTTGCATCGGTTTGACTAGGTGTCGCGTTTGCATCGATTTGACGCTAGCAGACGCTGCCTGCGTCAGCGTTGCCTCTCGCGGGCGAGGGCGCGTTCTCGATCCTTGCGAGCTGGTAAAGCGTTCATCGAAGAAAGAGCGTTTCCATAGTCAACGCGCGCCGTTCGGAGAGGAGAGGAGGAATTCCGAGATGAGAGGAGATGAGACAAGGAGAGGAGGGGGAGGAGGATGCGCATGCGCAGTGCGGGTGTGGACGCCACACGGCGGATGGGTGGATGGAGAGAGGGAGTGACATAGCCCCGACCATAAGCTGCTTTGCATCTAAAGCAGCGCCCACTTCGTCGAGGAGCACGGCAATGAGTTGAACACACCGTGCCGAATTCAACCCCGCGCAGAAAAATTGGCAGATCCCACGTGCAGTGGGAATCAAGGAAATGCGAAGCACGCAGAAGGAACGTAAAATGGATTTGCAATGTTGTCTCGCTATACCGAGTTCGGCACACATGAAGTTAACGAAACGGCCGCAAGAGCACCCTGACTGTGGCATGTAAACCATGCCGCTCATACACGCATGTCATCATTCTAACGTTAGGACCTGTCATTTACGTTCGTGATGCAGTCGTGTTGTACCATAGCAATTTTGGTACACACCTTTAAGAAAACCAGTGGCATGTAGATCATGCCGCTAATGACATGCATGTCACGATTTTCATGTTATGACCTGTCATTTATGATCGTCGTGCAGTCATGTTGTGCCAAACCAATTTTCGTACAGGCTCCGTGCAGTCGAGTTTTCCATGTGCGACATTAGCGCCAGAATGCACTGCCTGGCGGAGAGAAGAAGCAAAATTGGGCAGACTGTGACAGGGAAATACGCGAACGCGATGCGCGTCTCCAACTCTATAGCAGCAGCGACCGCCCGTCCCCCCTTCTTTCGTTTTATTTCCTTTGAGACGCGAGCTCCAAACCTGCGGCAAACTGTTACAAAGGACGACGCCGCGAGCGTTCAGGTGGTTCGCAGCACGCCCGGAAAGCAGCGAAGAAACGCGCGCGTCGCCTCGGTTTCCACCGTGCGCGACTGAGCCGTCCGACGCGAGCTACGTAGCGCCCTCTGGTCACTAGACGGAGCCCATACATCCCATTAACGAAACGGCAGTATAGCGCCAGGACCATGGCATGTAAATCATGCCGGTCATGACACGCATGTCATGAATCTAATGTTATGACCTGTCATTTACGTTCGTCATGCTGTCGTGTTGTGCCATAGCAATTTTGGTATACATCCCATTAACGAAATGCCTGCCATGTAAATCATGCCGCCCATGACATGCATGTTATGCTTTTCATGCTATGACCTGTCATTTATGTTCGTCATGCAGTCATATTGTTGCATACCAATTTTCCTACACATCCCACTAACGAAACGGTCAAGATGGCACCAAGACTGTGGCATGTAAATCATGTCGCTCATGACATGCATGTCATGATTATCATATTATGACCTGTCATTTACGTTCATGATGCAGTCATCTTGTGGCATGCCAATTTTCGTATACATCCCGTTAACGAAACGCGTGGCATGTAAATCATGTCGCGCATGACATGCATATCATGATTTTCATGTTGTGACCTGTCAGTCATGTTGCCATGCAGTCATGTCGTGGCATACCAATTTTCATATGCATCCCATTAACGAAACGGCCAGGAGAGCACCAAAACTGTGACATGTAAATCATGCCGCTCATGACACGCATGTCATGATTTTCATGTTATGACCTGCCATTTATGTTCGTCAGGCAGTCATGTTGTGCCATACCCATTTTCGCATACATCCCATTAGCGAAACGGCTAGGAGAGCACTAAGACCGTGGCATGTAAATCATGCCACTCATGACATGCATATCATGATTTTTATGTTATGACCAGCCATTTATGTTCGTCATGCAGTCATGTTCTGCCATACCAATTTTCGCATACATCCCATTAGCGAAACGGCCAGGAGAGCCCTAAGACCGTGGCATGTAAATCATGCCGCTCATGACATGCGCATCATGATTTTCATGTTATGACCTGCCATTTATGTTCGTCATGTAGTCATGTTGTGCCATACCAATTTTCGCATACATCCTATTAGCGAAACGGCCAGGAGTGCCCTAAGACCGTGGCATGTAAATCATGCCGCTCATGACATGCATATCATGATTTTCATGTTATGACCTGTCATTTATGTTCGTCATGTAGTCATGATGTGGCATACCAATTTTCGTAAACATCCGATTAGCGAAACGGCCAGGAGAGCACAAAATCGTAGGCGGCTAGATAGATAGATAGATAGATAGATAGATAGATAGATAGATAGATAGATAGATAGATAGATAGATAGATAGATAGATAGATAGATAGATAGATAGATAGATACGCTCAAACTCGCCGAAGTTCGCTAAGAAATGCTTCGCATTTAAAAAATCCAATTCGTTGTGTCGCACGAAACCAGGACGGAGGAGTTCCGCGGTTGCAATGACCGTGCACGTATCACTAATCCACAGCTATGTTCACCGCAGCAAGACGCAGCTTATTTAGGGGCGAAGCTCCTCTTAGTCTAACCTTGCCACGCGTCAGGCGTCAGTCGTAACCCGCGTGCTGGGAGGCACGCGCTCACCCTCGGCGTTCGCCTCGGCGCGTGCCTCCCGGCGCGTGCCTCTGCTGTCTTGTGAGAGAGACAGAGAGAGAGCGAAAGGCGCGCGTTGGCTATGGAAACGCTCTTTCTTAGAGGAACGCTGTACCAGCTCGCAAAGAAGGAGAACGCGCTCTCACCCGCGAGAGACAACGTTGGCGCAGGCAGCGTCTCCTAGCGAGTTTCTTTATTGAGAAATACCGACTGCTCGCGTTGGAGAAGCGTTCACCGGCAACCCATATATATATGTGTAGGCACTGGATCTTGACTTGCAATGAAGTGCCGGTGGGAGATTTCACTTGTGCATAGTTGAACCATGAGGATTCGTAGCGTGCGCGTTAACTAAATTAATCCGGAACTCGGCACGATCTACGATGAACATCCCGAGCTTCGCCCACTCATCATCATTCACTCCGTGGATATGCTGTAATTTTTTTCTACATCACGCAATGCACGAGATGCACTTCCACTAACGTGAAACAAGGGAAGGTGCGAAGCATTGCGGTGATGCACCGGTGTTTCCAACAGGAAACGTCAGTCGCTGCTAATGGCTTGCTTTACCGTGGCCACGGCGACGATGTTAGACGCCGACAGCCCGGGCGCATTAGGAGGAACCCATTAGAATCGCTGCTAACACGACAACCCTATACACTGTCTGGGTGCACTGCCTGCAGGATCGGCCCCCAGTGACGACAGCAGATATGCACCGAAGGCCAGCCCCTAAGGTGCTTCGCACCTGAAACGGCGCGCGCAGCGGAAATCCCAACACGCCTAACGTCACGCAACGGTTAGCCGAACACGGCTGGATTCTGGTGTTTTCCGAATGGTTCCAGAATGCAATGTTAAGTCATCGCATCGCAGCGGCTGGGCGCGCCACGCAGACGGGGAGAAAAGGAAGATGCAGAGAGTACGCGCCGACGCTAAACGCGACATGCGAAGAAGGAGACGCCTTCGTTGCGATAGCTGGCGATGGAAACCACGAGTTTATTCGAGAGCTTTCCCTCAGCTTTGCGCGCGCTGAGATCAGGTGACCCGCGCCGACGCTTCTAGAAGACCCGCCGAAACCAATTTAGGGAGGCCGCGAATAACGGCGAGCCAGCAGCGCTCAGCTGTCAAAGAGATGTCCTGTGACACAGTGAATGAAGAAAGTTGAACGACACGGCTCTGCGGACCAATCGCCGATATCGACCAGCAAGCGTCATTTTGACGAGACGCCCAGAGTGGCCCTGCTGAATAGGCCTCTGTGTTTTCTTCTATATTGTAATGCATGAGCTTGTATATTTGGCGTTATTTGGTTCCGTATTGAGTCGTAACCCACCTACATTGATTTGTATTGCGAAGAGCCGTGTTTGTGCACGTCGGCGCAACTGCCTGTTCTGTGAGGACACATTTGTTTTGTTTTGAACACCCTTGGCTCTTTCCAGGCGATTGCTTTCGGTGTCTTATAGCTCGGAATAGGTGACAATATTTCTGTAACGACGCCAGAAATATCGTCACGTACCATGACATATGAGACGAGGGAGGCAATCGCCGGGAAATATTCCAAGAACCGACGCATCAGTTCCACGAAAATAGCCCCACGAAAGCTTGGACAATTAAGTTTTAGGTCCCTTTGGTGCACTAGCAAATCCCCGGCAGTTGTTCAAAGACCGAGACAGAGCCACCATGCATATGTGAGGCGCAGTTTTTTATAAAGCTCAACAGTCGCGAGCAAGAAACAACGACATATTCTCTATCTGACGCAAACCAAGGCACAATCAGGGGTAACGGTCACACCAAAGTGTTATATTTGGTCGTGAGGGGGCAAAGGTAGTTAAATGCATGAGCATAGTTGATTTGATATTATTTCTTCCGAGTCTGAGTTTTTGGCATACAAACATTTCCACTAGTGTGAAGCCTAAGAATGTGCGTAGTTCGGGCAACCCAGCGATTCCAGTTGTGCGCCGGTGAAGCAGGGTGGGAGAAGTCGCGCATTCGGCGTCGCGGTGGCGCCATCTGTTGCACGTCGCGGGTACCGGCGGGAAGCGTCGTCACGCGACAGGAGGGGGTGGCGGTCGTCGACAAGGCGAGCCCCTAAAGCACTATACAACTTAAAGGACAACTTCGGCAATTTTTCAGTGTCCACCGACCTCAAACAAATTTTCAGTGCATGTTCTCCACGGTAATGTAATAATATATTCCAAGCCAGGCGATTGAAACTCATTTTAGTTTTCCTGAAAATAAATTTTAAATTTTTTAGCGTATTTCCGCGCTGGCTACCCTGTGTTTTTGAAGTCTTTTTCTTCAACGGTGCCTAGCCGAGCAGGCGGGCAGCTAAAAGCAAAACAGTGATACTTCAGCGCTCAAATCGTAATTGTCAACTTCAGGAAAGCTGCCGCAGTTGAATACAACGTCGGATCACATCGCCATTTTCACTTTTATGGCACCAGCTCCACAACTTTATGGCGGGAAGGCTGTGATGTCACCGCATACACTGAACGAAGTGTCCATACGTTTCGGCTTCGCGTTGAACACATCGTTCATTTTGTTATTTAAAGTTAGTGGTGTCTCTGAGCAAACAACTTTGCCTGCGACAGGACTATCAGAAACATTGGAAAACAGCGATAGCAGAATATAGTGAAGAAATCGCCAGAGTTTCCCTTTAAGTCTTTGGCTTCCTTAGAACGCAATGTGTATCTTTTTTACGCAAAGATAAGTATGTAGGACTTTATAGACGCCGTGAAAAATGATGACGTCACGCATTATAGTGCGGGAACTTCCGACCAGGCGTCGCCACTTGTATTTCCTCTTTTGCGCATTTTCTATAGCTTACCAAGCGTCTTCTCGTCGCGGGAGATGGTGCTTCGGGTAATGTGAAAAGGTGAAATGAGAAAAATCGTAATTCACTTTAGGGTCCCTTTAAGCCCTTTCGCCCGCCAAGAGTAGCAAACTGAGCTCGCGTCTGGTTGACTTCCTTTGGGTTTTCTTACATATCTCTTCTTCCTCCTGTTCCTTACCGTCTTCGGGAGAGGCGGCCGCCTGGTACAGGTAGAACTCTTCATTCTTCTGTTCAGCCGAGCCGCAATGGAAGCAGAAGCAGTTGCCGTAGTGTGAATCGAACGTCGTGCTGAAGAACCTGCACGCGGGACGCTCATTAGTAATTGTTCGTTTTTTAAATGCGAATGCATTTCTTAGTCGGGCTATGTCAGGCGCATCCGGCGGCGTCCGCATCTCTCCGCTCTCACTCCCTCTCCCATAGCAACAGCTGCGGGCGCACGCGCTTATCCTCGCCCCTAGCAACCGGAGCAGGTGGTGCGGGCGGAGTAGCGGAGAGTGAGTGGAGAGGAGGAACGCGCTCTGGCGTGTGAGGGCGCTCGCATCGCGGGAGCTCGGCGGAGCTCCCGTGTGTGTGGAGAGAGTGTAGGAGAGGGTAGGTGCAGTGCTTCGCCGCTCCTTCTCTCGCCGTTCGCTCTCTCTCCTCCCTGCGCCCCACTCCCGTTCGCTCGCTTAAATGCGCATTCGCATTTCCTCACGATTCCCTTCGGGGAGGTGGGGGCATTTTTAAAGACGATAGTCTTTCTTGGGATACTTCAACGCAGAAATTTTGGTCTGTGTGTGTGTGTGTGTGTGTGTGTGTGTGTGTGTGTGTGTGTGTGTGTGTGTGTGTGTGTGTGTGTGTGTGTGTGTCCTGCTCAGTCCACCAAAAAGCAAATATTACGCATATCTGAGGCGCAATATCAATGCGTAAGTATTAGATGGTGTGTTCCTTGAATAAAAATGCATAGATGCGTAATTCTAAGACCCTAGTGCTTGTTAGGATGCGCAAAAGCGTACTTTTCCTACGCTTCGGTAAAACGACACGGTGCTGCCACCTACCAGTAACTCTGCGTACTACGGAAGCTTCTTGCGTTTCCCGATATCATGGCCAGATGGCGTCCATATCTCACGCAGCGCTGCCTCCATTTCATCAATGCCAGCCACATGCGGCCGGTGCAACATAGACGGAGCGCTGTCTGAGGCAAGGCAAAACATAAATGGCCGTTTGATGATATACAACACACTCTATAAGACATGCCCAGACAACGCAGGGAAAAGACCGACGAGCAGATTGCAGCGGAGGAGCGCCGGCGTGCCGATGCCCGTCGTCTCAAGCGTGCCCAGGAAACGCCCGAAGCTCGTGCCGAACCGCAGATGAACCGAGACTCATGTAGTACGGCCGGTAGAAGACTATCGTCTTTCGACGACATTTGCAGCGAAGCACGGAGATACGCGGCCAATTTTTTTTCCTCTAAGTCTTTAGGGATACACACATACTGTCTCTCAAAGATGAGGTATAGGCTCGCGTATGATGTCTCCCTAGACAGAGACAAGAGGTCTTGTTACTTCTGCCAAGCGCCAGTGTGGATGAGACGTTGTGATCATCATCATCAGCAGCAGCAGCAGCTTATCATGTCCACAGTAGGACGAAGGCCCCTTACAACGGTCTCCTCTCTGACATGTTCTGCGCGAGCTGGTTCCATTTTACGGCTGCAATTTTGTTTTAATTTCGTCTGTCCAACTAACTGTCACCCACGGCCGCGCCTTCCTTCTCTTGGTATCCATTCCGTCGCTTGAACTGACCATCGTTACACCTTCTCATTATGTGACCAGCCCAGGTTCATTTCTTCCTCTTGATTTCGACTAGGATATCGGCTAAACCTGTCTGTTCCCTCATTCACTCTACCGTCTTTATATATATTAATGCTACGCCGAGCATTTTTCGTTCCATCGCCCGTTCTACGTCGTTACCTTCCGCTCAACTTCCTTTTTTAATCTCCAAGTTTCCGCCCTTCAGGTTATTACCGGCAAAAGTGTTTCATATCTGTGCAAACGCCATGCCAGTGTTGCGGGCGACTCCACAATGGTCACGCTGAAATGCGCATACCGTGGCGTCTTAGAAGTCACGTTTGAGGGCGGCCTCATGAAAACTGCGCAGTGTTGTGAACACCGCAAAGCACCATTCTGATTCAGTCAGCAGGGCGCTGCCGAAATCATTGACCATGCATCGCCAGCACTCTTATCATAGTGGCCGCCGTTGATAGCTTAGTTGTAAACGCTGCCCAACTGGCTTACCTTGTGTCGGTGCAGTTTTTACGCGCGTAGCGACAATGAGCGACTGTGTCTCCAACCTGGTGACCGAGACGAAAGAGACGTCTCACGGTGCTACGCTCTTCCTTGTACCTCTGGGCCATCCAGACTTGCAGCTGCTTGAATAGCTCTTCGTCACCACCATTGGGCTGCGCACACCACACAGCGCGAATGTGTAGCTCAAACGGATTGCGGGAACCTTGACTCCGCAATTCATATTGGGGGCACATCAAGTTTCTTACGTATCTTATAGGTAAAGTTACCATACCCCTCAGAGTATCAGACTGCAAACCGGGACGCAAGGGGGTGGAGTGCTGAAGAAAGGGGGTATGTGCGTTGAGCGACGTGGCACACAGCTTAAACAGTAAACTAGTTTTCATTAGTACAGCTTATGCGGGAAGCTCCTTGGTGCAAATTTAATACGTATTGCTTAAGTGAATCAACGTCGGCCGTGTGAGCAGCACTGATCTGTCCCCACTGCTGCTCACACGTCACGTGCACATTCACTTTGAGCAACAGCAGTGCTTTTAATCGTCGTGAAATTAGGCCATCCTGTATTTTCATTCCCCACCGCATTCATCCACACACACGCACACACACACATACACACACACACACACACAGCCGGTTAGCGAGCACCTCTGACTAAACTATCAAATTGGGACAAATATAAAATAAGGGACCGCACACTACATCTCGCATTTGTACTAATCTCAGTTTAGATTAATAAAGCACGAGTCACCGAATGCGGGCAAGCTCGTCCTTGACCGAACGCTGGCGACTATGACGTGTTACACCTCTTCCAAGGTTTCAGCCGAAGGCGGGGCGTGGAACACTGTCCCATAAGTGAGCTGCGGGACAGCGGGACCACAGCCCAGGGGATACCCCAGGAATTGAAATTAGAAGGCGGGGGGAGAGAGGGGGGAGTCTAAATGTCTAGCGGGGGTGTGAAGCGGCGGATGTATTGAGTTTGTAACAAATTTTTGCAAATTAAGGGGTGCCTTTCGTATTATAAGGGGGAGGGAAGGGGGGGGAGGCGCCTAGAGGGTATGTAGAGAAATCACAGCCACAGCCGCAAAACCGGTACATGTCCCGCCTAAATCGAGACGTCTCGTCACTTACCTATAAATAAAAAAATCACCACCCATTCACCCCGTACAGACGGTATACCAGTCAAGCTGAAATGTGCGGCCCCGGCATTTATCACTAGGTTAGCCCCGACATTTCATTAAAGTCCTTTTCAATTACCGGTTACGTCTTCGTGTTTTTAATGAGGTTACACACACGTTCGACTTGGGTTAGTCGCCGCGTTTATTTCAAATGCCAAACAAAGGGCTTCGCATAATCACCACGGCGTAGATCAAAGAGTAGATCGAGCGCAAGTGAATCATTGATTGCGCGCGCAAATTACAGCGCAAGGGAAGAAAAAAAAAATGTGCGAGCGCAATGTTTTCTGCGATCACCGCGGACACCGCCGCCGCCAGGCGTTCAGTTGCCTATTAGTAGAACATAGCAGTGCCAGTGGATTCCCTGTATGTGAAACGGAAAAACGGAGCGCTGAAGAACAACGGACACAGAAGCAAGAGACACACAGAAGAGGCGCTCAACTTTCAACTGACGTTTACTGGAGCGACACGAAATTTATACGCACATCCGGCATGGGGTGATCGCGATCGTGATACAGCCGCCCGCTAACAAAACGCCGATCCTCTTCGGGTACACCACATCATGTCCACGCACCCAAGCAGATACTATAGCCTTGCAACTCAATTGACTTGAATTGAGTTTATTCTGCAACAAGCCAAAAGATGCATTGACCAGCCTAAAGATGCATTGGATAGCTTGATGGGAACCTGGCCACCACATACACAGGGCAGCTTCGCAGCGATCTAACAGAAGCACACAGTGTACATAATGCATGTATAACTAAACGCAATGGTAAGGGAAACAACCAGGCTATCGCGCACCTCATTTTTTTTTCTTTCCCTCAACACTGAGTTACCTGGCTGCAGCATCTGCTTGGGTGCGTGGACGTGATGTGGTGCAAACTGTAAACGTCAGTTGACGACGTGCTGTCATTGATCAATCAGGGCGCGGGCAGAGGCTCTTGCTTGTTATTTTCTCGTCTCGATATAAGAATGTCAATGATCCTTTAACTTTAACGTGTACCAAATAGCACTTATACCATAGAAAAGGCGCGTACCTGAAAGTGCGCAATAAGATTTGGCCACATGAGATCACTGAGGTTACATGGCGGTTTTGTCCCTTGCACGCTCACCTCGTCGTAAGTGGAACTGGAGGCGCAGTTTCGCATCAAGACATTTTCGGGTGCGCCCTTTGTCCCGTGCAACGAGGCCTGGGTCGCGCAGAGGCGGGACCGTCGCAGCGGGTTAGCGTTGCACACGGTGACGTCAGGGAAGGACGTGGCCAGCCCCTGCTCGGAGCTGTAGCTCGTGGCCACGGGGAAGGCGACGTACTCGCTGAACACCAACAGGCACTCGAGGGCGCACTGGCCCACCAGCAAAGTGACGACCAGCAGCCAGCAAAGCTTGCGTAGCAGGCCGCCTCGCCGACCGCACAGCACGTCGCAGCCGGGGCCCCCGGATTCGGCCAGCAGGTCGCGAAACCTTTAAGAGGAAGAGCTCCGTGGGGCGGATAGCAGATATACACAGAGGCCGGCCGGCTTTAGATGTTTGCGCACTCAGCCTGATCGACAGAGGTCTAACAATTGCCGAGAACATTTCGAAGCCCTTTGACTAGACGTTAGCTCCAGCAACTTTTTTTGTCACTGCAAACTGTGAGCTTGTGTTCTATTGCCCTCTATATGGCGGTGGTTCTCATGGTGTCCGCGAAGCCACTATGTAGGACTCGTGGCTCTAAAGACGACAAAAAAAAGAGAAAAAAATGTTGTAGAGGTCAGTCAGGCGCTGGGTCAGTTTATTAAGTTGGCTTCGCCGCATTGCGTTACTGTGCCGCGGCGAAGCAGAATTTGTCGCAGTAGAACTTCGGCGCATGATACTATTGTACCACGGCGAAGCCAGCTTTCCCGCAGCAGCGTTATGCGGTGAAACGTACTAAGGGTGAAAAGGAGCTACAACCCCAAGTACGCCATAACTGCAGGTGTGGCACTGTCTAGCAAGTGTTGTACAATGTGAAACTTTCCTTGTGCGATAACTTTCCTGGGCGTTGCTGTACGATGCGCACAACACCGTCTTGGTTGATTGCACTCACTACCTATCCCCCGCCGTATGTTGTGTTATCTTATAGCCCCTACACCCTTCCCCCAAGCCCCATTCTGTCACTACAAGGGGTCCCCCACCACTTCCTCCGGTCCACAAGTGGTCCCGGGCACATCCTTGATTGAGAACCACTTCTTTAGGAGGCTTACCTTGATCCAGAACAGTAATTTCCATCAAAGCGTCCTTAGCCCGCTTTCTTTCTTTCTTTCTTTCTTTCTTTCTTTCTTTCTTTCTTTCTTTCTTTCTTTCTTTCTTTCTTTCTTTCTTTCTTGGAGCGGTGACCCAACACTTTCGGAGCGCGAATGATTGGGGCGCATATGTGACAGCGATATTTCATTCCTTACTACAACAAGCCTGTATACTTCGCACACTTGAGTATACAGCTTCCATGAATTTGAAAAAAAAAAAACAAAGCGCATGTGCACAGTTCTTAAATAGCGTACGTAAGCATACAAAGACTATTAGTGGTACGGGGAACACATTTTCTAAAGGACGTGAACTTCTGCGCGCTCAGTTACGAGAACGGACACGGCGCTATGTATGACGTGGGCGGTGCGTAAATTACTATCGCTACGCTAAATTGTTCCGCTGTCAAAGCTGTCTAAATTGCCCTGCTGTCAAAGTATTTGATTTACAAGAATGAGTCAATCCATCTCGTGAAGCGCTTGGCTCAAAACTAAAGAACGTGGCATATATAGGCAGCTCCTCACTGACCGCTTCGCATAACGCTTATTCCCACAGTGAGTATGCTCCACCGCATTCTTGTGTGTCGCTCTCTATTTCACTTTTGTTACCCGAATGTACATACACACTTATGCGCGCTTCCTATACTCCGAAAAAAAAAAAAAAGCTGCCAGCTGGCACAAGCAAAAGTCACGTCTCCATCGTGTACCTCCATGGGAAGCAAGCTCAACTTACATTTAGTTTTTCTAACGTCGTTACTGGAAAACGACCCACGCTGCGGTAGAAGACATCAACTGGAGCATTTCTGTCGGGCACCTGAAAAAAATAATCTAAAGAAAATCTGCTCCGTGTTGCACTTATGTAACATACGCGAAAGAGAAAGTGTGCTGCGCATGTGCTTGTGAACTGCGTCGTGCATTAAGTAACACTTACGCAGCGTACATTTCGGGGCAATACGTTTGGAATTATCAATGATCCTCAGCAAGGAAGTGCCTGTATTGGCATTTAGCTCTACATTCTCAACGACTTATGCGACAAGTTGCGCCTCTGTTAATGGATTACTACCGAATCTACAGCGGCGGGCTAGCTTTCGCGCATATATGGTAAAGTGACGTGTGGCACATACACGCATATCCCGGGCTGGGGTAAATGCATCCCCCATATCCTCGAGGTCACCCTCCACGCTGGTACGCTCCAAGAGCGCACAAGATCGGGTACAGGCATTTCCATACTTTCCTTTCGCCTCACTTTTGCTCCTGTGTGCGTTTTGCTCAAAATCACCCCTCCCTGAGACACTTCAGGTTTTTCTCCTTGAAAAATGAACTACAGAAGCCAGTCATCGAGCGAGCAGAGGCATGGCTTCCTCATTTTGCCGGGAGAAGGGGTGCACGGAGAGTTGGCAGCCGAAGTGGCTCGTGATTGAAGGAGACACGCGAAATAAGTCAGTGTAACGATGACAACTTGAAGGTTCCAGCAGTTGCAATATCGGTGCTGCAGCAGCAGCGGGAAATGCGAATCCCTTTAACGAAACCCGAGCGCTCATTTCTCGTCCCCAACATGTAGTAATACAGTGTATTATATATGTCGAGTGGGCATTAAGCCACCACACACTTCTCTCAGAAAAAAAAAGAAAAAAAAGAGGGAGGGCTATAAAGCTGGTAGACAATCCGATCATCAGATTAAATTAAAGAGAATGCCGGCGTTGTAATAGCGCGTATTGGCGCAGACTATAGCGATCACCTGGCCAACGTGGAAACTATGGCCGACGTTCGCGAATGACAAGCCAACGTTAAACATTGGCAACATAAGCTGGTGTTGACCAGCGCCGGTAGTTTATGAGTAAATACGTAAATACGATAGTTTAATCTGCTCGGAAACATTCATCGTACCTTTTCAGGAAATGTTGATGGCGGTCAAAGTGTATGACTGTCAAAAGCAGCGTTATAGTCCAAAGCGCGAAGACGATAGGTTTGCCCTTCGGAAAGCTTCACAAGATTTAGATGACAGACCTTTCTACGGAAATGACCATGGCCTATTATATAGCCCGTGCGTCTGCGACCCTCAGTGATACAAAAACGTCTGCAGTGCTCCTTGAGATGCTCGTTGGAAAGGGTGCCACTCGGACGTGTTTACAAAGAGGCTGCCCGGGCTCCCTCCCTCGTTTAAAATTGTATACCTGTCGACCACGCCTTGTCACAACTACACGTTCGCGCCGGAGTTCCTTGGCAATTTTAAAGAAGAAGAAAAGGGCAAATCATCCGAGGACTTGAGGTTACACAGCTAGGTATGCGAACCCCGAAGGACTCCGAAGGCTCATGCCCCGTATGAATTTTTTAACGATTTCCAAGCTATAGCAGCACAGGAGACCAGAGCAAACTGGCCGGTTGAATTTGACGCCGACACACATTTTGCGCCTCTCTTTTCCTCACGCATTATTAACACAGTCGATTCGAACCGACAAGGTTCGCCCGTACGTGAGCAAACAGACTAGAGAACGCGGCACGTTCGGGCACACCCACCACTCACGTCGGCACGCCTTTCTTTTTCAAGCAAAGCTTGCACTGACTGACCTTTGAAGCTGGTGTTGGCGGTGGTGTTCCAAGAAAAATAAGTGGGCCGATCCCGGAGGCAGCGAACCGAGAGAGGTGCACAAAAGTTGTTTGTGCGTACAGCTTGAAGTTGCGGGTTCGATCCCCTCAGCCGCAGCTGCACTTGCACAGCACGAAACGCAGAGAAAGAAAGAAGAAAGAAAGAAAGAAAGAAAGAAAGAAAGAAAGAAAGAAAGAAAGAAAGAGAGAAAGAAAGAAAGAAAGAAAGAAAGAAAGCTAATCGCCCTTTCACTACCGTGAAGATTGAGAAACATACCAAGGAAGAAGAGAGAGAGGATGGAAGAGCGAGAGAAAGAGAAGCAAAGAGAGAGAAAGGAACAAAGAGAGAAAGAGGAAAAGAAAGAGGAACGCATATGCTAAGAGGGAAGGGCTTAATCTCTCGTATTTTTTTTTTTTCACCCAATTCCTGCTTGGGCCGTTTAAAGGGTGATAAACGCACATTCAGTGTTTGAAACATCGGTGCGTGGATGAAGGTAGTAAGCAGTTACGACACTAGATGATCCACTGTAACTCTCCCCGTGGCGGACGTAAAAGAGACAACGCCAAATATTTATCCTGCATTGCGCGGGAAAATGAACATGCATATCGCGACAGATACCACGAAAGAATACAGGGGTGAGCGAGTATTCGAAAATTTCGGATAATGAAACGAGCAGCGTTCTATTCGATTTAGTACTCGAATCGAATAGCGGATATTCGAAACACCAAATGTGTTTTTTTTTTTCGTATAGCTGGCGAATAGTCAGCACGTCGGAATTGCAAGAGGTTATTTTTTATACATAGAACTACGACGAAGCATGTAGCCCAACGGGACTGCGGAGCATACATTTATCCCCAGATCTGGACGCTTTTGCTTAAAATTTCAGTGTCGCGGAAGCGAAGTGTCATCAACGTCAACCTCATGTCATGATTGTGACATCAGTACAGTAAAATTCTCGATATAACGAAGTTTTCACAGCTAGTATGACTTCGTGCTATCGACGTTTGACTGCACCTTCGTTAACCCATATACTCAGACACTTATATTCTCTATCCTTCGGTATTTCTTGGCCCTGTATTGACACGGCCTGGTGGCACTTGCTGAATATCCTCAATTGGCATTTCAATCTTACGCTAAACCCAAGTCCTGAGGCTTCACCCTTCTTCCTGCATATAAACGTCCGGTGCTGGAGTTTCTTCTTCGTAACATAGTCAGGCGTGCACACTGCCGCACATGCATGCATTGAGAATATTGCTCTGGTGGATAGCCAAACACTAATTAGTCATAATCTGTTCATAGAGGGATGTGCGACAAGATGTGAAACGGACTCAACGCTTCTAGAACTGACTTGTTATTTGCACCGAGTAGCACTTAGTGACATGCGCTTTCGCATGTCAGCTCTCTAAGCACTACTCAGTTACTTCCATAGCTGCAATGGGGGCGCTGATAGCATGACTGGTATCCCCGCACTAAAACGGATGCTACTTGTATTAGTAAATAGTAAATGTGATCATACTCGGAAAAGGCGATTGGGAGCACGTGTCCGCTCTCAGGCCTCTGGATAATGATGATGCTGCTGATGATGGTTCGGTTAAGGACAGGACGCTAACTTCTGCAGCCCAGCAGCCCATGTTGGGAGCACGGCTAAGCGTCCGTGGGGGCAAGGGAAAGGGACAGAAAGAGATAGAAAGCAGTAGCAGAGGGCTCCCGAAATTTTGACCATGGTTTATTTAACGTGCACTGACGCCTTGCTGCAGCCCATCGATGGGAGATAAGGCGAGAGAGAGAGAGAGAGAGGGGTCTTTTACTTGAGGACAAAAACATCAATGATGTCATAGCAACAGGTCACGTGGAGTGACGTCATGTTTTGTTCGTGGTCACATCCGGACTGTGGTGACACATGTCTAACCACTAGGCCATCGATGCGGCAAGCCAAGGAGAAAAAAAAAGCGTGCCTTGAGCAGCTCGCGCAAGGAGAATAGAAGAGGGAATCGCTGCGGAGAGGAGGGTGTCGCTACTTTATCATTTTCGGGAAAAATTAACACCAGTTCCGTACCGTGAAATCCGTCGGACAGCAATGCTGTGACCCCAAGAAAACATAAGGACACACAGACCTTCCAGAAGTCGGTCGGCGCCCGAAACAAATATACATTTGCGTTAGCGGAAGCAACACCAAAGAAATAACAATGCAGCACCTCGCACGCAATGGCGTACTTGGTGAGGTGCTCATGCCGACAGGCTATGCTGTGCAACACATCTTGGAGAACTCTTCCTTGAACTCTAAAGTGCATTCTGTCAGTGGATTTGTATCTTATGCTGTCAATGCCTTTTAGTAGTGGTGCGACTATTGTCGCTAGGTGATTGCAACACTACGTTACACATTTCTTAGTTTCTTAGCGCATTGTAATAAATACCATGACAGGAAGAAAAGAAGCTGGCGTGAAGCGTAGTGGTTAAGACACTCGGCTACGGGGTATGGAGGCCCTGGTTTGAACATCAGCTCCGGCCACAATTCTTCTTTAACAGTTTACACAGATTCGCTGGTGAAACGGGGTGCCAGTGCCCTGGCCCTGCGTGGTCTGGACACAGAGGCGCAATGTGATGGCCGTGCGGTGGCCCGGGGCTCGTAAAGGGTCCAAACTCATCTGCCCAATAAAGTTTTAGGGGCGAAGCTCCTTAAGGCGTAGGCTTGTCTGCCGTAGTTGTCCGTCGTAGCCACCTCGTCTAGTTCGTAGCCACGCTCGCGCTCGCCCTCGGCGCGTGCCTCTCGGCGCGCGAGCTCTCTCACTCTTCCATCTGCTGTCTTGTGAGAGAGGGAGACAGAGAGCGAAAGGCGCGCGTTGACTATGGAAACGCTCTTCCTTCGATGAACGCTCTACCAGCTCGCAAAGAAGGAGAACGCGCCCTCACCCGCGAGAGAGAACGTTGACGCAGGCAGCGTCTTCTAGCGAGTTTCTTGATTGAAAAATACCGACTGCTCGCGCTGGAGAACCGTTCACCGGCCACCCATATATATATATATATATATATATATATATATATATATATATATATATATATATATATATATATATATATATATATATATGCACTGGATCTTGACTTGCAATGAAATGCCGGTGGGAGATTTCACTTGTGCGTAGTTGAACCACAAGGATTCGTAGCGTGCGCGTTAACAATCCGGAACTGGGCCCGATCTACGATGAACCTCCGGAGCTTCGCCCACTCATCATGATGATGTTGATGATGATTGTGGTTCGGTTAGGAAAGGACACTAATTTCTGCAGCCCATGTAGGGAGCACGGCTAAGCGTCCGTGGGGGTGTGGGAAAGGGAGTGAAAGAGATAGAGAGGAGAGAAAGGCCGTAGTGGAGGGCTCCGGAAATTTAGACCACCTGGGGTTCTTTAACGTGCACTGACAACGCACAGTACACGGGCCTCTGACATTTTCGCCTCCATCGAAAATGCGACCGCCGCGGCCGGGATCGAACCCGCGTTTTTTGGGTGGCAGCCGAGTACCGTAACGCCCACTCATCATCATTCACTCCGTGGATACGCGTGCATTTTTTTTCCTTCCTTCCTTCCTTCTTTCTTTAACGCGACAGTGTTTAAAGCTCGTTTCGCAGAAATTCCCATGTCGGCGTCGCTGGTTGTAGCGGAAAATCAGCGTTGTACGTGAGCGAAAATCCGAGGTAGACGCGCGATCGCACAAGCAAATCACTTTCTGAACGCTCGCTTTGGCGTGTCCTGATTCGCTGGCGTCCGCTCCTCCGCGCTGTCGTTAGAGGCTGCCTTTGCGGTGGGCGGAACCACAAAATGTGCACGCGTCTCGCTTCTGTCATTCAAAAAGCGAGCGGCTTACCCGATCGCGCGCTAGATGCAAATAAAGAAATAGGAAAAGAACCTTCTGTTCCATTTACTGTTTCTGACGCACATCTCGGCGGTGCTTCAGCGTGGCAGAGGCTTGACTGTCACCCGCGAGATGACGAAAAGGGCCCATGGTGCCGTGTTTCGTCGCGCCGCATGCATGGATATTTTGCCGGAGGGCGCTCGCACTTTCACTTACGGGCATGGTCGCCTGTGCCCGCGCCTTTGCTCGAGCGTGTAGACGTTCCCTCGCGCCACGGGAATGTTAAACACTAGGAAGCCTACATGACTAAGGCAGTCCAGTAGTTGACACGTTTCATGACTCCCTAGGTGACACGTTTGTGATCGTTTCTGTGCTGTGTACAAGCGCCAAGCGGACTGCGGTGCCTTCTTCATCGGTGAGTTTTGATGGTGCATCGCCAATTTGTACTTGGCCCATTACACTGCCGAAATTCACAATCTCAACTTCACGAGTAAAAACATACAAGTAACTAGTACTTTCCACGAAGTGGTGTCATTACAATTACGTGGCCAGGCGAGTGAGGAGCATGGCATGCGAAGGAGGGAGCGATGAGAATGGGGCCAGGCATCGCTATCGCGTTCAACTCTTAAGGCGAAGCTTGAGGGTCCCACAACTTTTTTTTTTTTTCCTGTTCCTCGAGAACCTAATGCGTTCACATGGTACGCGAGGTGTATACGCTGCTACAGTTTTAAAACGCGCGTTTACAAGACTGTTGCAAGCGAGATCACGTAACCTGGCGGCTTAGCCGGTGTATGTTTTGCGGACTACTGCTACAACGCCGACAACGACACGGACCCACAAGGTCAGCTTTGCTGTAAAAGGACGACGATCATCCATAAACGCGAACATGGAAATAATCGTGGTACCTCACATAGCGAAGAGCAAACCGTACCGCTGCACTACAGAGACTTTTCTTGGCGGTTGACTTGCACAGGCGCGCTATGTCACAGCTTCGCATGTCGCCAATCACTAAATTTTTGAGGGAAGAAAAAAATTTTTGAGGTGACAAAGGTCGTGCAGCTCACGTCAACAAGCCGCAAGTTGTTACACAGGCATCTAGTGATGTTCTATATATGCAGGGAATTTTCCGTTTATCGTGGAATTTTATACTGTAATTTTATACGAAAAAGGAGAAATAAGCAATGCGACTCCTATGTAAAGCCCCTAAGAAATCATCGTGTACTTTTATAAACTGCATGGGTTTATTACAATAGCAGGCTTAGGTGGCGATGTCTGCCGCCTTTGAGGTCAGCAGCAGGTATCGTCTATAACACAAACACTCACACGCCAAAAAAAAAAAAAAAGGCAGTCCATCTCTGACCAGCTAGCAGGTTCAAGCCCTGGTCCCACCACCACCTGCTTGGGTACCTGGCACACTGACACTGAACCACGCCTCTGGTAGCAGCACTCACGGCAGTACCACGATATGAAATATGCTTGCTGGCTATATGTTTCAAAACAAAGACGACAAATAATGCAGCACAAAAATGAACTTTACGAAGGACAGGAGAGACATGAAGGAGAATTACTTTTCTCTTTTCATATTCTATTGTAGTGTTTCGGGCATCCAATTAAAATGCATGCAGAATCCTGTCCTGGTTCTGCTGCACGTACAACAAAGAACCACTGGCTAATGCAATGTGGTCGCGCAAGGAAGAAATTATAGAGGCGGCTGTGTAAAATATTACTTTATTGTGACATCCGCAAAAAATAGACGCAGGTATATATATAATAACAAAAACGACAATGCCTCCAAATTAATGTTGTGCAGTTTGGATGATCATGACACATTACAAGAAGCAGAGCATAGCCATTTGGTCGATACACTATATAGCTAAGCGTTACAAACTAGATGGCAATACCCTGCTTGGTTTAAATTATAAGCAAAAAAAAATAGACGTAGATATACACATGAGAACAAAAAGCACAATGATTCCAAAGTAATGTCGCATAGTTTCGATGATAATGACACGACAAAAAGCAGAGCATAGCCATTTGGTCGACACACTATACAGCTAAGCATTGCAAACTAGATGGCAATGCCCTGCTTGGTTTAAATTATTTATGCACAATTTATATCTTGCAGCTTGTGCATAAGCAGAATGCTAGCTACTACACAGACAAAATGCACAATACGCATAAGATCAAAAGCGCCAGCACAATTCTCGAACCACACAGACACTTCACAGGACATAGGCCGCGTCCCGAAGAAAGTTCATTGACCGTTTAAGATAATCATCCGCATGCACTTCTTACATAATATGATCTATATGATTAGTCATTAAATAACAGGAATGTAGCGCACGCTTTCAATCAGCCTATACCTGCCACTGAGAATTAAGTACTGGCAAATAACTAGACTATTACATTGTTCTGACTGGCCAAACACTTTATAAACAAGTGCAGAGCACGCGAAAAACACACATAAGACTAGTGCACACTTATGTGTGTGCAACACCTTATTAGGACACTATCTGCGTAGGCGTGGCAGCAGTATTTTACACCGCACTTCGCAGAGGACAAACATAGCATTGCCATGCACAAGCGCTACAGCTGGCCTTCCACCAGCATGCCTTGAAAACACATCTTAGTCCAAAGGTGACACCTTCAAGGCAATTTACAAGTGTTTCTTCACTTATCCCATCAGTATCACATCACGCATCTTGACCATCCAGCTCATAAGCTGCACAGCAATGCCTAAGAAATGAAACATTCAATATATGGGAAGGCAGGCCTCTACACATCGATCAGCCTCTAATAACTTGCATGCCCACTAATGAGCGCAGTATGTGAAACATTGGCAACATCTCGAGACATCTGGCATCACCACCACACACTGCCACAGCCGAGCACTGCTCAAAGTGAGTCCGAATAGCTCCCTGCAGTTCCATCTATGTCATAGAGTGGTTTCTGTTCAAAGCCATGCGCTGCTGCCTCAAGGGCACGCAGAGATTCTCTGTGCTGCCGCCGCGCACAGAACATGACGGCCTGCTCAGCAATGGGCGGTGATGAGTCAACCTCACCAAGCTTATAGAGGCGATACGATTCAGCAAGCGCCGCACCAGCCTCGTCCACAAAGACACCTTGCTTCTGGAACACCTGGAACACTCGGTAAACATCCAGAAGAGCCGACACAAGCACATTATCTTCAGGAGGAGGTTCCTCGTTCATCAACATATCAAGTCGCCGGCTGGCCAGAATCACAGCAGTCTCAAATGCTTTTCGTGCCAGATATGTGCGGTCCACATCACGCAGGTACTTCTTCTCTGGCTCTGGCTCACGATTTAGCTGAATCGCCAATTGTGCCAGCATGTCCACATCACCACATCGCTCCAGGATCTCCAGCAGCAGCATGACTGAGCGGTACATGTGCGTTGCAAAGCTTCCTGCACGATCTATTTCATCCCCCGGCGTGTGCCAGATGCCCGTGAAGAAATTTGTGGTCTTCCGTTCGGCAAACAGGCCAGGCACGGCAGGTGCAGAATCAGGGCCCACTGCAGTAGGCCGACTCAGCCCGGAGTCCAGCAAGTAATCGCGCGCCAACTGCAGATTGCATGAGCGCTTGGAGTGGCAGTAGAAGCGCGCCAGGTAGTAGACGCTCTTGAAGTGCTGCGGGAAGCGACTCAGGCATTCCTTCATGGCATGCACGCACGTCTTCAGCAGGACCTGCTTCATTTCGGCCTCTTCAAGCTTCAGGAAAGGATCACTACTCGGTGCTGAGGTCTCCTGCTTGGACCCTTTCGCCGACTCTGGAGCATCAGGGGTCTGACCAACTACAGCTTTTTTCTTGCTACTGTCAATGTCTTTCACATTTGGTTCATCATGTAGAACCACTTCAGCCTCTTCCTTTGCAGGGCTTTGATGTGGGGTACTGGCACACTTCTCTTGCTTCACTTCCAAGGGTGCCTGTGCAGGAGAGTAGTCACTGGGAGGAGTGGTGCCTCCAACGTCCCTAACATTTGTCATGGGCTCATCTCCTGCCACTGTAGATTCAGCTACATTCTTCAATGAAGCCTGCCTTTCTTCGGCTGCTAATTTTTCACTGACAACAGACAAAAGGCAGTCCAGAATTTCCTTCACAGCCAATAATTCCTGCTCATCTGCCGAGGAAGGAGTGTCCGCAGTTGAAGACACTGCATCTCCACGTTTCTGCTCCAGATGTGGCTTCTTTGCATGGTAGTAGTCATGGTCCGTCTCCAAGCTCCTCTTCTTGGCCTGCCTACTTGCCTCACTGGCCTTTCCTTCTCCACTAGTTTCATCGCTCTCTTCATCACCCTCTGACGATGAGTAATATTCCATAACCTCAGCTTTCTCCTGGAACTTCGCAAATGGGCTGCTCCCTGCCTTCTGGATAAATTTCCAGATGGCACGCAGCTCATCTTTGGGTGCTGGTGTATCCTCGTACTTTAGCAGATACTTCATGGAAAGAGCATGAATTTTGTAGTACAGCTCTAGCGATTCTATAGAAAGTGGTGGCGGTGAGTGGTACACGATCCTTTGTGGATATACAGCATTCATTTCATACAGATGCTGCAATGACTGGTACAAGTGGTCCAAGTATATGGCTGGCGAGTAGCCCAGCTTGTGCGTGATCTTTCCCAGCAGGTAGTGGTTGAGCCACATCTCATCAGCGCCCCTACAGTCCTCCTCGCAACGACTGGCTGACTCATAGCAGTTTTTGGCTGTCTCCAAAAGTTCTTTCTTCCGCTTAGCAAGAGCTTCGACAGCTTCATCACTCAGCAAAAATTGGCTGCTTTGCTTGAGCTGTCGAGAGATGTTTGACTGCAGCATATAGACACAAGATCCATATTCGATCCACAATGCCGAGTTACTGGCATCAATCTGAAGCGCACGCTTAAAGCACCTAAGCGATGATGCAGCCCTCTTCTGAATAGTTGCCTCATTCTTTGGCTCGCAGGAGTTTATGCGTTGCTCTATTTGGGTGCTTCTTGAAAGTGCAAGGCCTGCCCAAGAGTCAAGCCGTTCAGGATTCAGGCAAACATCAAGTGTGTAGTAGCGTATGGCCTTTGCAAATTCTTTGTTCTTGAAGTAGTAGTCACCGAGCAAGTAGTACAGCTGAAGCACTACAGGGCTAAAATTACTAGTGTCAGGAAGGGTTGGAAAAGTGTCAACACTGCCATCAATGTATGCAGCTATTGTGCTTTCCATGTTGCTGGGGTCCTGGTCAGGAGGAACCAGTGCTGTGATGCTTTTCAGCAGCACCTCAAGCTCTGATGAAACAGTGCTAGCTTTATAGCTGTCAAAGCCAGGCAGATACTGTGGCTTGAAAAAGTCAAAAACCTGTTTGCAGTTGTTCCATGTAAGACTCACCTGCTTTGCATTGTGCTCTTGAAGGTGTTTAACCTTACCGCGGCGATGTGGGTGTCCATAAAGACAGTAGAAGCACTGCTCGATGCCATTGTTAAGATCTTCATGGAATACATTTGCAACGGCAGACTTCTTAGAAAGCTCCTGGGTTGCAACATCAACAAACAAGAACAACAGAACCCCATCAGATAACGTACACCATGACCGCCTGCCCAAGTGTTCATGGGCTGTGAAGAAGAGCATCAAAGAGGAAGGCATGGCACCAATAATGCCAGTGGTCTTTCCAGCCTCACCAAAGCTAGCTGCACCTGACTGGCTTTCGGATCGTGCTGCCAAAAGCTGTATCTTGTCTTCTTCATGTTTGAGTATATAGTACAGTATATTCCAAGACAGAACTGTTGGCACTGGCATCTCATTGCTAGGTTCACTCACATCCATCTGCACATTGATCAGCTTAATGATGTTATGTGCCATTCTAGTAAGCTTTGGGCTCTCAAGGCAACCAAGTAGTCCCATGTCCTGCTTGATACAACGATGAATATCTGACAGAACTATGACAATTGTGTTTGACCAGTCACACTTGAGTGCTGAACTTGTCACTGAAAGGTACTGAATCAGAGCTTCATTTAATGAGGCTTCACCCCAAATCAGACAGCCAGAGTAGTCCTTTAATTTCCACAGTGATTCTTGTAAGAGTATGAGCTGTGCATGGCGTTCAGGAATGTTTGCTTTAGCGTGTAGTTTGCGACCTCTATTGGCTGGCTTTTTAAATGTTTGGATCAACAGGTCAGCCACTACCTTATATCTACCAAGCTCATAAAGACGATGCACTTCTTCAAGAGACTGGCATCTCTGCAATGACTCAAGCTGCTCCTGAACGACCTCTCGTGAAATAACATCATTCATCTTACAGTTTGTTATATGTATTGTTACAGGTTCTTTGTCAGGAGGACTTTCATAATCAATCCGACAAAGAACATTTTCTAGCACTTGCACAGCAGATTCCATTTCACCGCTAAGCATCAAAAACCGTGCCTCTGCCCAGAATGCCCTAAGAACAAAGGCCACCCATTTCTCTTCAAATACGCCTTCTCTCACTGACATTTGAGCAAGAAATTCCAAGTCACTCCCAAACTGAGCACTAGGAAATTCTGGTCCTAACTGATTGCCTGGACTCCTTGGTGATACTGACGCCGATGGCTGAGCCTGTGCTTTTGCCACAACAACTTTGTCCATCATAAACTCACAGTATAGCAATGTCGACATTGCATGTCGCAAAATGTTCTTAGCTTCTTCATGTCCCGCAAAGATCGACGGTCTCTCTATATGCGGTCTTAAACTTTTGTACACATCTATAAAGATATCACACAAACGAGGAGGCCAAAGAAGATCTTCCCGACTGCTCAGCTCCCACAAGTAATCTTCCATGATGTCCATGAGGGTGTGCCTATCACCATGCTCATTAATAAACTTCTCCACAGCTTCTGATTCAGTCTTTTCTATGCCTTCAACGTCACTAACAACCTTGTCAGCATCTTCTTGCAGAGTGCTGGTTGGAGTCAAGCCATAGGTGTGGTCGCTGTTCAGATCAGAGAAGTTTGGGATGCTGTCTTCCCTATCGTCCTTGCCCTCGTATGCGAGACTGGATGGTAAGAATTGGGTCAAGAGTTCCTGGTAGTTGATGCTCTCCTGCGTCTTGCGCAGAGTGTTCCGTACCCTCGCTGAGCGTCTCTTCAAAGATGGATCCAAGTGCTCTAAAGACAGCCGCTTACGCTTCCCACCCCTCCTGCCTCTGCCAAGCATCATTCTTGAACCTCCATTCTCATCGGGCATACCTAGTTCCTGAGTCACTACAGTCAGCTGTTCAGCCAGTGACCCCAAGTCTGTGGGTTGAGCTAAACGTGTTTCCACAAGTTCTGCCAGCGGCTGACCCTCGGGTAATTCGGCCTGTGAAGTTGGGTCGCTAGGGGTGTTCATGCAGATTATGAGGTCACCCGAGGAATTTCCACTTCCTTGCTGCAGACTGTCTGAAGGGGACTCCTTCTTTAAGTCAGAGGCTTCGGCAAGGGGCTTGTCCTCGATCTCGCTCCTCAGCAGGTCCACTTTACACGCTAGCGACACGTCACTGTCGTGCTTAGCGGTGGCTATGAACTCGTACAGTTCCAACACTGCCTGGCCGAGAGCGACCCAGGACATCTCACCGAGTTTCTTGCGCAGCGGTAGCCTAGGCAACTTCTTAGGTGTGTACAGCTCGCGGCGCTTCTCCCTCAGCTCCCGGGCTTCGGAGAGAACGGCTTCCGCGTCTTCTTTACTCACCGATCGCGTGAATACAGACGAGTCGCAGCCCTTGAACACGCCGTCCTGAACGCTCTTCAGGGCCGGATTCTCCCGAAACACGGCTTCCCTGAACGCCAACGCCTTCACGTAGCCGGGATCTAGGCGCAATGCCCGAGCAGCACATTCTAGACAGCCCAAGTCGTCGTTTAGTACGTACAGCACTGTCATCAGGTTGCTGAGGCAGGGCCAGTGTTGAGCGCTGCAGCGCAACCCTTCCTGGAAGGCGATCCTCGCGAGCGGATAGAGGTAGAGGCCGAGAGCGAGTCGACCAATCTTGTACCAGAGCGTGACATCGGTCGAGTCGATCTCGGCGGCATCCAGGTAGGCGGAGACGGCTCCGCGAGAGTCCCCCAGTCGCACCTGAATAGCGCCGAGGTTCTTGAGAGCCACGTACTTGAGCATGAGCGCAGGAGGCAGCGTTGCGCCACCGTTTCTGGCGTCGCCGTTGTCATCTTGAGGCGGCGCACTGCACCTGCTGATGAATGGCAACGCTAGGAGCTCGCGGAACGACGCAAGGGCCTCGTCGTGGCTTTCCTGCTGCAGTTGACCGAGCGCCTTGCGATACAAGCCGAAGGCCTCTTCCTCTTGGGCCTCCCTGGTAACCACTGGCGAGTCGTCGTCATCCTGAGGCGAAGATGTGTCGTTCGAGTTGAGCGCGCAGAACTTGATCATCGCCGCTGCTGCCACGGGTCAGAGCTGGCGACGCCGTCGGTAGCCGATGCCAGGGCATGCCACGGAGCAACCAAGAGACGCCCAGTCAATGCAGAGCGAAGCCGCTACTTCCAGCGCTCAAGCAGGCTTACGAAATGAATCGCGTACACGAAACCGCTGCAGGCAGCTGATCCAGAACTTTTACGCTCAAGGCCCGTGGAAAATGCCGCTTGAAACAAAACAAAAGCTCCGCCCGCCACGAATGTCAGGCTTGCTCGTCACAGCAAATATGCTAGTCGCTGCAAGAGTGCGCTACAAACGTGCTAGTGTATACTTCGCGTTTGGTTTCACGTTAACTCGTATAAAATATGAATACTTACAACAGCACTTTATTTGTATTATTTAAATTTCTTATACACTTATAATGTTTTACAGCCAGTTAGTCGAACTGAACGAGCAGCAGACGACAAACTTTGTGCGATACGAGCCAGCCTAAAGTCATGGCGGCTTGTCGACTGGCGACAGCGCGCAGCTAGGTGTTTGGTATGTGACATTCACCGAGCTATGGATAACGGTGAATCGACGTCTACGTCGAATGGGAACGCGAGCGAAGCCAGCTCGGCGACGCCAAAGGCAAATGCAAACGCCGAGCCGTACTGCGAAAAGTATTATTCCCTGCTCAAGCGTTACAATGCTATCCAAAAGGTAAGTGCGACTGCCTAGCGAAGCGCGACGTCGCAGCTGGAATGCGTATTTCGTTTTATGAGGAAAATCGTTCGTGAAATAATTACTTCCACCTCCTTACTTTGTCTGTACTCAGCAAAACTACCATCTCATGTATCGGATACAGCGGGTCAAGAAGCTTACGACGAGACTGACAAAGGAGAAAAGGTACGTTACATGTATTCGATTGGTGTCGATCGATTGAAACGTAGTACATGTTTTGTCTCACCCGCCAACTTATGCGATGAAACAGGAACGCTGAACCGATATGCAGCTTCGTGCACGAACTCCGGCTTGACCGGGCCTGCATTATTTGTGGCTTCGACATTCTCGGGCAGGCTGTAAAACTGTGGCCACAGAACACCTATCTGTGGCGTCTTTCGCAACAGCCAGTCGTAGCCACTGCGTGTACCTGGACTTATATCAGTGTAGTAAAGATGGTTACGGAATTTTCGCGCAGTAGTTGTTTGGTGATAGCGTTTATGCGTGGGGGTAATGAAATGATGTAAGGAAACTGCGGTCTAGCGTTGCCTCGTATGTCGAAAAATGCTGTGAACAAGCTTTCTCCTTCGTAATGTTTGCTACCAACACTACGTTTTCAAGGCTCAGCTCTTGAGACGTGCACTGTCCATGACGTGCCAAAACATTTTACTACATAGCTTAGAGGGTTAATACATTTACATTATTTATTTATGAAATAATTGTATGACAGGCGCACATCAATATCCACTTTATGTTGTTCTCGTGCTAGCGCATTCGCTGACCTTCCGTTCTTTTTCTCTTGTTTCACTGCTGCAGGTTCCTCATACAACGGCTGAACAACTACAAACAGGAAAAACAAGCAGCCATGTCAATGACGCAGTATGCTATGGTAAGCTCGTGCATACTCACCATGTTGAGGTGTATCTCAATGGCCTGGCAGTAAAAGCACCGTCATAGCTTGTTCATTCTGATCACTGTAAATTTGGGACTGGGACTACAGTTTGACAAGAACGAGCAAGGCATATTTAGAAGTCTACGGTGTCCCTCGATGACTGACTGCTGTGTATTGCAGGATGACCGCCAATTCAGAAGAATCAAGCAAGAGCCCATGGAGCCACAGGCGCACCATGCGGTCAACGAATACCTGTGCCGAAAACGAAAGGAAAAGTGCATCAAGACTAGTTGACATCCGCATCTGAAAAGTTCTCATCCCACCCACGCCACTTCCGCTTAAAACATGCTGTGCACCTGAACTCTGCCTACTGTGCGCCGAATTTCAACATCTGCATTGTACTTCAACTTCCTCAGGGAATGGTGGAAGGATATGTGCTTGTGACATTCTGTTTGTTGACAGCTCTTGTTACTTTTTCAGCCATCAATCAACCCTTTTTTTCATTGTAACCGTATTTTTTTTTTCCTTCTGGACAAGAAAGCGTTATTGTTGTTCAGTGCTCAAGAATACTGTGTTTGCATTACACTAAAGATCTGCTGTGTCAGATCAGAATTGTGATTTCATCTGTCTTCATCAGTTGTCATACGGTGCATTGAAGAACTTCTGGGACACTTATGCAGACATGGCACAACATCAAGCAAATTGTGATTTCAGTCATGTATGTAAGTGTGTGTTCACTTTCTGCAAACCGGTGTACTATGTTATTGTGTCTGTCAGAATCACAGACGATACTAATGTTCATGTTAGGTTACATTCTACATATAAGTTCCAGCTTTGTACTGCATGTGGTGGCCACTGCAGCATGTTGCACACCAGTATGCACACTGGCACACAGGCTGCATCACCGAGTTCATTTGTTATGTGACTATTTGCGTAGGCATTGCAGTACTGAGGTATTAGCATCTCAACTGTTATTGTGTCTGTGCAGTTACCTTCCTTTATTTAATTATCAGAGGTGTGCAAACCTCCAAAATTGTGAATATATTGAATTAGTCAAATTCTAGAAACGGATTTTTAAAGTTGTTGAATGTGCATTTTGTTTGAGCAGCTAAACACAATGACACTTGCTGCTGTCCCAAAAGGGACTGACTTATGGACGTGAGGACTCTTTGGCTGTGGTTGTTGCCTAGGAACAGCGTTTCCTTAACAAATACATGGATGCATAACTTCTATTTGTTAGTACCATTTACTAGGTAGCTTTCTGATACACAACCAGTATGCAATGTCACTGACTGTATTTTAGTCTCACCATATTTTTATTCCTTGAAATCGATTTGTGGTGCTGCAAGTATCAAAGTTCCCTCTACATCAGACACAACACTATACGTACAACCATCATTCTTACAAAAGGGAGCCACGTGAGTGCGCCACTTGTGCACTGTAGCATTGGCTTAGAGCATCATCAAACCGCTACAAGAGAAAGCACATCTGTTTTTGGTGTTATCTCCCGGTGGCCACAACAACCATCAAGTGGGGCAAGCATTCTGACAGACATTTGCCTGTTGGTGGCAATAAGTTATGCCAGAAGCAGACTCGATTTAATTTGGCACTTTGAGGAGCCGTCACAGAGCTCGGACCGTGCACTCGCATGTTCCCTTTCATAAAAATGAGTGTACATCCGTCAGCATGTCTTGGTAATTTCACTACATTCCCCGCATTATTCAAAACACTTCTTGTTTATAATATATGATCTGCTGGGCTATTCAGGTATCTAATTTTAAATGATATTCTATGTGCATGGGTCAGTTTACATAAGACCAATTTTTCTTGTATCAAACAAACTCTGTGCAAGCTTCGTATTTGGTGTCACCTCAGAAATGTGAAAAATATTATGTTCGATATTTGGAGACCTCGCTCTTTTTTAAATGTTTAGTTCAGTTAGAAAGTTTTGCTATTTACGCATCCTTATTAATTAGCAATGTCGGAATTTGTTCCAGTCACCACCAGCACAGTTTGTGCTCTGTTAGGTGATTGGGTCCGATGTGCATTGTGTACCACTTGTTTGTGGATTACCCGGTAATACTCCCCAGGCAGTCTAGTGTCTTGATGAGAATGACAGTACCACTGTCAGATGCATTACATATTGTATACTATTAAAGCACTGGTAATTAGATCTTTCAAACTGTTATGAGTCTACGAAATAGCAGCCATACGATTTGCGTCCCATTTTTGTTCACACATCAGTCTCCACAGCATTATACTTGTGGCCTAAATAATTAAGGAACTGAAGAAAATCACAGGGTAGGTTTCACGTTGTTGTCTTTATCAAGCTAACCTGTATAAATAACATCACAATAAATGGTGATGGCCACACCTTTTGTATGGTATATTAGTACTATGCTGGTTTTGATATGTGTGGTATTTTTTATTAGGTAAGTCGAAGCTAATATTAAATACTTTGTGCAGATTCAACAGGATCAGTGTGTAGGCGTGACTGCAGTTTCAGACGGATTCTATAACGTGTACATCAACGTTTTAAATTGCAGTTGTCTGAAAACAACTTCCTGAACATATGCTTTTGCAAATGTTAATTTCATGCGTGCTAAAAAACCAGGCTGTCAAATCCAGCCTGACTGTCGCCCTTAAACGTCTAAGTGTGTACCTTTCATGGATACCGCGAAAAGGCGTCACTTGTACATCTAGAATTCGTACATTATCGTTTAGCAAATTTGCGCTGCAAGAGCTGGGCGTGATGACAGGGTATTGTAGTGCCCATAGTTCTCGTAACGTTGTCGCTTAGTGTGCTTCAAATAAAATTTCTGTGATGTTAGTCTCGTTTCACCAATGCCAACTGTGATCGCTTTCGGCGAATAAAATCGGGCGTCTGCGTAATCTGTGTTCATGCTTCATTGCAACATGGCGAGTCAAAGCTCAGAAAACGAAACCGATACTAATCGGTGCGTTTGAACCAAGGAGGTTCCATTAAACTTCCGGAGTGGAAGTCCCTGCAGCTGCCTACGGGGCCAAGTGAAGCCGGCGGCGGCCATGTTACTAGAGCAAAGAGTACGCGGGCGCGCCATAGACGGCAATGTATTAAGATAGGCGCTCGAATTGTTTTGCAACCTCACGATAAAACATTGAGACAGAAACGAACTTTATGCTTATGCCAATTACCAACGGTGTTTTGTAGTTGAGAAAAAAATTTTCCCGCGTCCGTACTCAGCTGCAGGCGTCGAGGAAAACAAAAGGACACCGCTGGCTGAGAGGTTCTATGCAAATCGTACTTGCTGGCTTACTCTGTCTGTTAGTAGAAACTAGGTTTTTGTGATGTGGTGATGCGATATAGCGCAAATATGCGGCACTGTGCGACTGCCAGCTGACGTGAAAATGCATTCGTGCCCTTTATTTAAGCATGTATCCAACCGATGAGTACAGCGCATGTTTTCTGCATGTTGCCTTAACTAACCGCGCACGCTCTATTTTTTTTTTTTTTTTCGTATTTCACGTACATTTTTCCAAATGGTTCATTGCTCTTAGCGTTTGCGAAGTCTTCTCACATCCGCGTCTGTCAAGACCCGTTGGGTGCGTTCGGAAAACTTTCTCATTTAGTTCTGACTGTAAACGTACATAGGAGATTTCTTACACGGGACACGCGTCGAAAAGCATGCACTTGAAGACAGAGGTTGGGTTGTTCGGTATCACTAGAGCAGAGGTGATCGAGTGGCTGTTTTAAGCTTTCCATCCACCCCTCCGAACACCACATGTTCTCAGTCAGAAGGTTACGCACAGTATTTTTTTTTTCCCCTTCATTTTCGAAACCAGTAGCACGGAGAAACACGCCATACGTACGTGCTCGCAGCATTTGCGCGTTCGTCAACACGTACGCGTAACAAATCTGCGTCTATGCTCCGGAAAGATGCCCTTTCTCTAAAGTTCGCATACAAACACTGCAGTGACTATCCAATATGTGCATCAGACGTGTATTTTAGCAGAACACGAGCCCGTAGCAAACCCTGCATGCACGCATCTGAAAACGAAGCACTAGCAAGTATTTAAAGCTTACAGTTATCTTTCATACAGGCGTAGGGAGGTAATATATGGATGCGGACGTTTAAAATTGCCCTCTATTTAGCAAAATGCACTGAAAACGGGCAGCCGTACGTGAAGAAAGTGAGAAAAACTTACACGTGAAATGTCCTTCCAGGCTTCTTCTCAAAGCGATTTGTGCAGCCGAAAGTGACGCGCGAAGTCACCGTTGCCTTCTAAGATATTTAGATGCTTAGGAAAAACAGGACACAGTGTTTAAACACCACGAAACAGCGTCGCGTTGTCTACGCGCTCCGCCGTCTGCGTGGTCGTCTGCTACTCTTTCCTTGAGCAAGATGGCGGTGACGGCTTCACTTTCGGCGGCACGCTTCCACTCCAGAAAAGTAATATATAACCTCCTTGGTTTGAACACAACTTTACAGTGTTTAGTACAACCGTATGCCGACACTGCACTCATCAAACATTGCTTATTAATTAGCTACCAACGACGCTGTGTTTCACGTAGCGAGCCTGTAACTATCGCAGGAGTAGCAGTTTGCACGTGATGCTGGCGCATTCACTGCTGCGTAAGTGCCCCAATAACAAACCCTATTATTCAAATCAAACCCAGAGGAATACTTACATAAATGCAGGAATTATCATGCAGCTCTCAGCCACAGTGTCCTGCGGCGGCATCCTTCATGCCAATTTTGTTCGCTTTGCGGCAAAACTTGGATTGAATGTAACCCTCGAAAAGAGCCACATTAAAGCCAATCCAAGTTACTTTTCGTTTCCTGTTTTTTATCGTTTATTGGTTGTGTTCGGATGTGAGCCACCGGACCGGGCACAAGGTGAGGCTCTCATTTACTCTAAAACGGACTTCTTAAGGATTACTGGTGTCCCGTACATTTCGTTGATAACATTTCCGCGTTAAGCGGCGCTGTCTAGAGCTGGCTATGTGCGGTCGCGATGCTGCGAAGATCGGTTCGCAGGCGTCTCGCACCCTTTCGAACTTGAAAGCCCGTCTCCCAGCAGCTTTTCATTGATTACGCGTGTATCATTTGGCTTCCGCCGCCTATCCTTCTCCTTCTTTTCAAGATCGTATCCGTTCACGTGCGCCACGCGTACCAGCGCATCCAAAACGCTGTTACATTCAAGTTGTGTTGCAAGTTCGGTTTGCCTTTCGATGTCTGCCTGCCGAGCAAAAGCTGCACGGCCGGTGTTTCGACATAAGAAAATGATCTGTTTGTACCACAAAGTATCTTCGGGCGTATTCTGTCTCCTCTGGAGGGACCGATCCCCCCAAAATGTTGCTCGCGCACTTCAGTTTGGCTAGCATAAGCGTGCGGTCTTATCGGTCGCTATGCGTCAGCTGAGAGCAAGGAACGTTATGACCTTTGATGCTTCATTGTGGACTACGCGTGATGGCATCGCGTAGGTTGCTTCAGTAGCTTTTCAGACGTAAGGCAAACACCTTTTGCGGACGAGCAGTGGGCTTAGTGTCCAAAATGAAGGAAACGGAAGCGGCTGTTTTGTTGCGAAAGCTGGCGGCTCTGCAACAGCGTCAACTTTGTGAGTAGTAAGAGACTGAGTAACGCGTTTACGTGCACATGCTCAAGCGAGGGTTTGGTGAGCGCGATACGTGCGTGACCATTCTTCGGAGCAAGATATTTGTTCTCGTATGTGCGTGTCGAAAAGCAGTTTATGCGTTTATGTCGCATCTTGGGTCAGATTCGTAGTCTACAATGGTGGTACAGCCCGTAATGATGTTTTCTTTTACCTGTCACTACAAAACACGAACTCGCATAACAGTCAGCAGAAGAAATAAAGTGGGGGGGGGGTGATGGAGGCTTAAGAATTGCTCCGAATTTTCACACTTTAATTCATATTTCTCAGAGTTGCTTGCAAGGAACCATTGTGTACTGTTATTGCAGATCATGCAGATTCATTGAGAAGCCTTTTTTTCTTTTACCTTTTGGCGTCAGTAATTTGAGTGAAAATGTTTCATAACGTATAAATATCGCAAAGCAAAAACAGTGTGTGTATACTGTTGTAATTTCTTGGGGATCAATAAATGTTGAAAATATTGCTTTTACTAAATGAAACTTGAGATGTCGAGCATGCATTGAATGTTACTGGGTTACTAAATAGGCATCCCGTTCCCTGGAAACTTTACAAGCTTTTCGGTAGACAATACGTCCGTCTACTTAGGAATCGGGGGGACCCCACTGACATGGCGGACCACTCACAATAGAGCGCAGCTGCAGTACGGTGTATAGCCTGCAGTAACAGCTGTACACTTGTGATACGGCATGTGCGGGTCGTGCAACCATGCTTGTAGATGCTTGGGTTTGCTTGCTTGAAAGGTGTGGTTGTCTTTATTGTTGTCACCTCAAGTTCTCTTGCACTAGATGCGCAGTGATTGTAAGTCCTTTCATAATTTATAGTTGTATAGTATGCACACAGTGTTGTTGGTGCCATATGGCACCATTAAAAATGCCGTCTTTCTGTAAACTTGTCTCTGTACATATAGATTTCTGTCAGCTCTCTCTGAAGGTACAGTAAATGGTGCGTTTATCACTCATTCCCTTATCGCCATGTTGCCTTATTATGTGCACCACTTCCAACACCAAGTTCCGCATAGAGCCTGCATTTGGTGTGCTTTGTGAAAGCAGTATAACAAGTCAGACGGTGTTTTCTCCAGCACTGTTTGGCATTATGCCTGGTACCTGAGACTTCTTTGTCTTGCCAAGCCAAGCAGTGCATAGGTAAAATTTGTTAAGAATTTCTTACCTCTGTCGTGTTTTTGTAAAATTATCCATGAAAGGTTTGAACAATAAAGGAAACGTCAGTTGCGAAAATTGGCTGCCAGCTAACGTTTGGGTGATTCATTACCACTACGGTGGTTACAGTGCTTGGCTGCTGACACTAAAGGTGCAGGTTTGAACTCAGCCACAGCAGTCGCATTTCAAGGGAGAGGGAATGCAAGGGGCCCATGTTATGTCAGTGGACGTTAAAGAACACCAGGTGGTCGAAATTTCCACAGTGCTCTATTACAGCACGCTTCATAATCATATAATCATTTTGGCACGTAAAATCGCAGTAATCATTGCTATTATAGTACATTAGGGCGGTGTTCAACAATGCATATCACCAGATTTATCTGGGCTTGCATGTGGTTTTGCACAAAACCATTAAGCATGAACATGGTTTAAGAAAACATAAAAACCAACCAGCATTCCAATATTAGTAACCTAAATGAGTTTCAGAATATTAACTATTATCTTTGTTACTGCGATCATCAGTTAGTAAACCACGAAAATGGCCATCTTCTTGTGGTATGCTTGTTCATTTAAACGTTAAATTTGCCCACAGACTATTCTGTTTGTTGATACACTGTTACTGCTGGATTGAATTATTTACAATAAATAGGATGGCAGCTGCTGCACACAGGAGGAAGTTCATCATTTTCTAGAATGAGCAATGGTAGTGTAACCTTTCGTGGTTCATGCAAACCACTGTACAAAGCATCGCCTTTACATTTAATAAACAACATGAGTGACTAAACAAGTTTTCTTATCAGCACAGGCTGTTTATATGCATTGTCAAGAGCTTGAGTGTGCGTTGGAACAGCAACATCCACATAGGCAGCCTGCTGTTGTTTGTTTGCTGCTACTCATCATAGAATTGGTGCATATGCTGTGATATTTGTCGAACTTGGTGAGACTATATTAGTACAGTGTAAGGTTGTAACAAAACTGCATCTTTAGTTTCTTTGTTATAAGCATGCCTGCTGGCATAAGTCTTACAAAAACACACAGATGTGATCATTTCAACAGGCCAACAGAAGACCACTTGTTTATATTGGTGGCCTGGTGGTGGAGTTTTGTATCGATGTACGAAAAGTGAACAGTGTCGTAACTACTAGCTCACCATTTGTACCATCATGCAGTTTGTCCAGTTGGTGTAGTCACACTGTGTTTGCACATGTGGTTGGTGGCTGTGAGCCAGCCGGCACAATATTATGGCCAGAATTCACGTGCTTGTCAGGAACAGACTGTATAATCTTCCTCTCGCTGCGTATTTCATAATTCAGCTACTGGAAAGAAATATCTGTTGCTGCAAGCAAACGAGTGTTACTCCTGCCATGACGAGTCTTGTGGTGGATGTCACTTTTTTGTTTTTTTAATAGCACTACACTACTCTTTGAATTGAGCATAGCCAGTGAAATTGCATTATTACTTTGTTATGTATAATAGTTCGTTATGTCGATGTTCAGCTGCACGAACCATATGTGTTTCTTAGTTTTGCAGCATGGTCTCTGTGGGTGGACATTTTTACCATAAATGTAGCCCATCACTGCACGATCAGTATAAAAAACTTGTATCCTTTCAAGCTATTGATTTGTCTGAGTTGGTACTGCATGGCATTTGTTAACAAGACTGTGTGTGTGTGTGAGGGTTGGGTATCTAAGGCAGTAGCATGCTGTTGTGAACAGCTCAAGTGTTCCGTCTTTTAAGTATCGTGAATACTGCCAGGCACACCCATCTGCATTGATTAAGTGGTGCAGTATGCTTTGTACTCGTGAAATTAAAACGTTGTCCTTATCTTCACAGCCATGTCGAGCAACCCGAGCCCAGCCCATCGGTTCTCGGGGGACTACGATGCCTTCTACGATCCAGACTTCACGGCAGAAATTAGTAACAAGATGCGTGTCCCACATCGTATCAGTGTCATCGACCGGGATGACTACGAGAAGGACATCGACACGTTGCTCGGCAGGGACAAAATCAATGAGCAGGCGCTGGCCATGCATGTGCCGGACAGAATCCTTGTGCGAGGTGGGTAGCATGAATGCCATAGACAGTTTTATCAGAAAGACACTAAAGTAAGATTTCTTAGGTGAAGCTGTACCGTTATATTTCGGAAACTTAGGTACAGTAGAATCTCATTATAACGAACTAATGGATATAATAAATCAATCGTAATTCCCTTTGAAATTTCCATAGTTGACATGAATATAGTCTATAACAAGCTAATGGTTATAATGAAGTAACTATAACTCCGCCTTCAGCTTCAACTCCCCTTTCAGCACCTCGTACATTGAGGACTATCGGGGACGACCTTGTATGTGACGTGGCTCAATCTCCGCGATACCCGATATCGGCTGAAGTATCGCCTTAGCAACTTCTCGGAGAGGCCTCGCTTTCATATGGGCATCCAAACCCACACTCTGTCACTGGTCTTGTAGGCCACGTTCCTACGGTGAACATCGTAACGGTCAGTGTCATGGTCTCACTGCTGGCAGATACGCAAGCGGGCGAGCTGCCAAGCTCCTTCAGCGTGTTGCGTAAACACATTGGCGTCGGAGTCAGTGTCATCGTCCCAGGCGTGCGAAAGCATCGCATCCAACATTGTCCTTATATCCCGTCCGTGTACAAGGCTGAGCGGAGTCATGCGCATCGTCTCTCCATTTTGCTATGTTACACAAACATATGAGGTAGGATGTCATCCCAATTTTTGTGTTCGACATTCAGATACATTGAAAGCATGCCTTCAATTGTTTTGTTTAGACGCTCTGTCAGTCCGTTGGTTTGGGTATGGTAGGCAGACAGCTTACGATGAGCTGTTCCACTTAGCAACAAGACGTGATCTAAATGTACTGCTGTGAATGTGGTTCCCCAGTTTGTGATCACGACAGTTGGTGCGCCGTGTCGTAGCACAACATTCATAATGAAAAAGCGCACCACC
The DNA here is from genome assembly GCA_013339685.2 of Hyalomma asiaticum. Taxonomy (NCBI): domain Eukaryota; kingdom Metazoa; phylum Arthropoda; class Arachnida; order Ixodida; family Ixodidae; genus Hyalomma; species Hyalomma asiaticum. The sequence continues at coordinate 33,674,352 of CM023483.1, read as the reverse complement.
TCTGCTGCTGTGCTTCTCTGGATCGCCTTTATTTCAGCGTGATGGGTCAGATAATCAGTTGCGACGATAAAGCGATTTCCTGCAGCAGAAGTAGGAAGTGGACACAGAATGTTCATCCCGATTTGATCAAACTGCCTCCGTGGGATCTGGACGGGTTGTAGCAGGCCGGCTGGTTTCGTCGGGGGTGACTTGCATTGCTGGCAATCTAAACAAGTGCGGACGTGATGTTTTACCGCAGTTGTAAGTCTCGGCCAGTAGTACTTTTGCCGCACTCTGCATAATGTATGTGTGTAGCGTAAGTGACCAGAAGTCACCTCGTTGTAAAAGTCTTGGACTAGTTCTCTACAGAGAGCTGTAAGGATGACGAGCAACTATAGGGACCCGGTCGATGAAAAGTTTCTTTTGTGAAGGATGTTGTCCCGCAAACAAAACGATGATGGTCCTCTTGCAAAACTTTCGGTGCTTTCAGAGATCTTCCATCTAAGTAATTGATCAGATCAAGCAGCTCAGTGTCATCACATTGCTGTTCATTGATGGCGGATGCGTCCAGAACACATAACAATGTTGTTTCTTCTTCTTCAGGTTGGCCAGCCGAATCTATCTGTGATCGGGACAGGCAGTTGGCATCCGTATGTTGCTTCCTAGACGTGTATATGACCATCATGTCGAACTCTTGGAGCCTTAGACTCAATGTGCTAGTCTTCTGGAAGGGTCTTTAAGATTCGTCAATCAGCACAGCGAATTGTGGTTGCTTATAACTTTGAAAGGGTGGCCATACAAATATGGGCGAAACTTCATAACCGCCTACACCACAGCGAGGCATTCCTTCTCTGTTGTGGAGTAATTAGCCTCTGAGCGTGAGAGCATTCTGCTTGCGCTGGCAGTCCCTCTTTCCGTGTCTTCCTGCTGCTGTACAAGAACAGCTCCGAGAGCAACATTGCTGGCATCAGTGTGGAGGATTGTAGGTGCTGTCTCCTCAAAGTGGGCAAGCACTGGAGGTGCTTGGAGACATTGCTGCAAGTCATTAAACACACCTTGCTCTTCGCCACCCCACACAAAAGCAACATCATCCCTCGTAAGGTGAGCTAATGGCGACGCAATGCGACTAAAGTCAGCAATAAACCGCCGATAATAGGAAAATGGTAGGTGTAACATTAAGGGACAAGAAGAGAGCAGAGTTGGTTAGGGAACAAATGCATGTTAGGGATATATTAATAGAAATTAAGGAGAAGAAATGGACGTGGGCGGGCGATGTAATGCGAAGTCAAGACAACCATTGGTCATTAAGGTTAACAGAGTGGATTCCTAGAAAAGGCAAGCGTGGCAGGGGGCGGCCGTAAGTTAGGTGGGTAGATGAGATCAGGAAGTTTGCGGGGATAAATTGGGCACAGTTAGCACGGGACAGGGATAATTGGAGATCTACGGGAGAGGCCTTTGCCCTGCAGTGGGCGTAGACAGGCTGATGATGATGATGGTGAATAGGCACAGAGGCCCAGAAAGCGCCTGGCAGCCCTTTTATCCGCTGGGACTTGAAATGGTGCGATGGCGGCATCTTTCTTGGGATCTGGGTGGACGCCAGCATGGCTCATGACGTGACCAAGAAATTGTAGTTCGGCAAAACCAAAGTGGCATTTCTCTGGCTTCAATGTCAGGCCGGCAAACCGGATGGACTCTAGAACCGATTCGAGTTCGAGGTGTTCTTCAAATGTTGTGGAAAACACGATGACATCGTCGAGGTACACCAAGCACGTTTTCCACTTCAGCCCCGAAAGCACGGTGTCCATGAGACGCAGGAAAGTAGTGGGAGCAGAGCACAAGCCAAAGGGCAAAAGCTTAAATTCATATAGTCTGTCTGGCATCACAAAAGTGGTTTTCTCGCAGTATCTCGGGTCTGCTTCAATCTGCCAGTATCCGCTTTTAGGTCCATTGAAGAGAAGTAGCGTGCGTGGCGAAGCCTGTCGGGGAAGCGGGTAGACATCTTTCTTTGTGACCTGATTTAGCTTTCGGTAGCCCACACAGAAGCACAAGCTGCCGTCTTTTTTCTCAACTAGAACTACTAGGGATGCCCAAGGACTTTTTGATGGTTGTATCACGTCGTCTTTGAGCACTTTAACGACCTGTCGCTGTATGGCCTCACGTTCCCATGTAGCCACTCGATAAGGATTCTGGTGAATCGGTCTTGCGTTATCCTCCATGATTATTTGGTGCTTTGTTAAAGGTCAACTCCGCAGGTTTTTTCACGATGTTCTGATATCAGTGTTTTCCAGTGGTACTGATAGTCCTGTAACAGCCAGGCTGGTTCAGTTTGCTCAGAAACGCTCCAATAATTTTAAATAACCAACTGAAAGTCGTGTTCAAACCAAAACCGAAGCAGGTACATGCTTCGTGCAGCGTATGCGATGACATCAAAACCTCCCCGCCATCAGAAATATGGGGATAGTGCCAGAAAAATGCCAGTGGCGAGGTCATTCGGCAATATATTGAGTTATGCCGCTTTTCTGAACTTTACAGCGACAATTTCAATGCTAAAGTATCGCCACTTTTCTTTTGGCGACCCGCTGGCTCGGGTGGGCAGCGTTGAAGGTGATGACGTTGAAAACACAGGGTGGCCCACATGGGAATCCACTAAAAATTGTTAAAATTCATTTACAGGAAAACTAAACGACTTACAACCACCTGGCTTGGCACATATTATTATAGTACCAAAAAGAATATATATTGAAAATTTCATTGAGATCAGTGGACACTGAGAAATCGCCGGAGTTGCCCTTTAAGAGCATCTGACCGACTCTTGACGTCGACGAAAAAGAGTCGTTGAACTTGGCTAATAATGCAAGAAGCTGTTCTCGCTCACGTTGAGGCAATGTGGTGCTTACGTCTGCAAGAGACGCTAGGTCTTGTGCAGGTGCTTCTTCTAGCGGCGAAAAACAGCCGTAAACATCTGCAATACCGTCAAAATAGGCTACAGCCATGCATTTTGGGAGGTGTTGTCGCTCTGTTATTTAATAAGTTTGTGCACCCACCAGTAACATTTACGATGCCTCATGCAACTGAGATGCCGTGAGTAAACAAAAACAGAGTTATTTGATCGGCGACTCCTTCGCAATGGAACGGTACGTCACATGCTACCGAAACAAGAGCACACGATCGAGGTGGTATCACAGCGTCGTCTTCTGTTAGACAAAATGGGTTGTGTTGCGGCGTTAGGCAATAGATTAAACCAGGGCGGCTCTTATAAAACGTCACCATGCGGTCCGGAACGTTAATGATGGTGCCATATTTCCTTAGAAAATCCGTTCCAAAAATCAATCTTTACAACACACAGGAAAAATGATGAAGGCAGCCACGAAAGAAGAATCTCCAATGCTAACTCTTGCAGTGCATCTTCCAGTAGGCATCAGTAATTAGTCGCCTGCCATCCTTATGTGAGGTCCCGTCCATGGTGTCTTTACTTTCTTCAGGCAGAGGGCGAGTTCTTCACTGATTATGGAGTAGTCGGCACCAGTATCGACTAACACTGTCACCATCTGTCCATCCACAAAAACATCAATTTCGGCGCTCACGATTTCATCAGTGTTGGTGTTCGTTGGCGTCACGGCTGTCTGCAATGGAATTTTTGGGGGATTCTTGTCATCTTGCTGGCCTTTGCAGACGGAGGTCGCCCAGCACAAGCCGGGGAAACTGAAGGTGGGAATTAACCTCTGGGAATTAAGCCCGTCGCAAGATGACAAGCCCCCAAAAATTCCATTGCAGACAGCCGTGACGCCAACGAACACCAACACTGATGAAATTGTGAGCGTATGCGATGACGTTCAGTTTCCCCGGCTTGTGCTGGGCGACCTCCTTCTGCAAAGGCCAGCAAAAGTACAGGTGACGACATCTGATGTGGAGGAGATGGAGAGCGCTACTGAGGGCCAAAGTCTGTACGATCATTCAGCATGATTTCTTTATTCAGGGAGTGTGCTACTGGAGGCCCCTGAAAAGTAGTGTCGTCGTGGCGTAACATGGAGTTGCCATTTGAGCGTTGACCATCAAACCTTAGACGAGGAAGTTGGAATGAGGTGTCACGGTACCACCAGTTGCACGATATGTAGCCGGCACCTCCGCAGTTGAAACAGAGCGGACGCCTATTGACCATACGCCATGCGCCGTTTCTCCGAAATGGCGGCTGCCTTGCAGCGTCGTCTTGTGGTGGCGACTAACATGCGACATATGACGGCTGGCGGTACGACTCTCGGCATAACGGGTGCAAGCCTCGAAGCCTCACCTTGACGCGACCAAGGAGCGGCATTTGAGGCTGGTACGGCGGTGTAGCTCTGCAACGCGTGGTGGGCTTCGGACAGCGGCGGCGTAACTTATGGGACCTGGGCTAGGACCGGTTGCCGAGAACGCCTGCCTGATTTCGTCACGCACCACTCCAGCAACTGATGCTACGGGTCTATCCACTGTCGGTGTCAAAGTCTTCTGAACTTCTTCTCTGACAATCTCTCGAATAAACTCACGCAAGGGGCTCTGATAACCAGCAGTGATCGCGGCGGCCTTCATCACAGTGCTGGTAGACAGTCGGTCGTGCTGCCTGCATCGCTCATGAAGGACCCGCTCAATAGCCGTAGCCTCTTTAATAAAATCAGCGGCCATGACTGGCTCTGCGAATAGCTGCTTTTTGATGCCTCGCATGAGGTAGCGCAACTTTCTGTTTTTTTTTCATGTTTGGATCGGGCCTGCAAAATAGACGGGCCATGTCTTCGGCGAACATGGCAACAGACTCATTGGGTTGTTGTACCCGTAACTCCATCAGCTGCCGTGCGTGTTCGCAACGGTCGGCACTTGCAAAAGTATAAGCAATCTTCTGCCGAAAGTCATTCCATGTCGTTAGACTAGGCTCGCGGTTCTCGTACCAAGTATGACCACTGTCATCAAGAGCGAAGTAGACATGGGAAAGCTTTTGCTGCTCAGTCCACTAGTTGATCTGAGCAACGCACTCAAACTTATCAAGCCACTGCTCGATGTCTTCGAAGGCAGCACCACGAAAGCAGTCGGGTACCAGCAGGTGAAGAAAGGTTACCTGTTGCGGAGTGGTGTAAAGCGGGCTGGCGACCTACTACGAACTGGCCAGTGGCAGATGTGGGTAGCTCCGGGAAGGAAGCGGTTGAAGGAAGGAAGGAGAGCTCCGGGGCAAGGTCTAGCAGTCGACGGCTGAAGCGACGCACTGGGGTCATAACTGGTGACGATACGCCAGGGCTAGGGGAACAACTCGGCGAAGGCGTCTGGAGCATCAGGCAGGGTTACATCTACCCAGTACCTTCACCATTGTCGCGGTACAAAGTGAATGAAAAGAGGGAGACATTCTACAAGAACAGCTTGTTGACACAAGAACTAATAGGACACAGACACATCTTTTTGTCTTTGGAAAGAAAGATCCCAAAGACCCATTGGGCATTGATGTCATTAATGTCCCCAACATCGTCATCGTTGTCCGCACAGCACATGCATCAATATGGAGTCAAAATCATAAAGAAGGAATATGTACTGTACATACTAGAAAGCGGACTGTGGTTATATGATTTATTCAAAGGACAGTGGAAGTACGACCCGTACACAGGTGAAAAATAAAAGAGATGCGTGATGTGGTAAAAATGCACATTTTAATAACACTGCTTGTAGTCGTGCAAGATTATAAATAAATCAAGACAGAGTTACTGCAGTACTGTCATTACAGTACTATAATGTTATGCAGTACTGTAAAAACACAAATACTCATGAAAATGTCATATTTTAATAAGTAATAACTATAAGCTATGTAAGCGTAAAATGTTCGACTAGGCTTTCATGGAATTCTTTTCGATTTCTGATGGACCAGGGATATAGGTTGCAGCAACACAGAATTAAATGTCCTTGTCTTACCATAGATACCCTTGAAGGTACTGTGATTTTGGAGCTGTCAAGAGATGCACAGAGGATGATTTATTGAGTAACGTAGTGTCACCTAGGACCTCTTAGGACGAAGATGGTAGTGCACCATGTTTTTTTTTTTTTTTGATTAAACAGGCTAAGAAAAGGTTCCCGTACAAATGCCATAGCATGCAGTTACTTGTAGAAGTAATGCACTTTATGTGATATTGCATGATAGATTACAGCAAATGTTACCTCAGGGTATGCAGTAATGAGTAGATGCACAATAGTATTGACCACTCGGCACTTTAAGATAGCCTGGGCAGTCGAAATCAATCTGGGCCTTTATTGCATAGCAATGCCGTTCTCTATACTTGTGCCTTTTCATACATTTTTCACTTGGCCGATGGTCAGAGCAACAGTTTGTCCATGTCACCAGCGGGCTCTGCTGGCCAAGATCAGTGGATGATTAATATCCTATAGCATGCCTCGTAACCTTATTGTGGTTCTGGCATGTAGAACTCAAAATTTTTAACCCCACACTGCTGTCAATATTAAGAGAGAAATTTGCAGGTAAAAGTCATCGCGAAGATGATACCAATTCCTCTTAACAGGTGGCAACCAGCACATTGAGGGCAGGGACCCATTGCCAGAGATGCGACTCGAGAAGTCCATGGAGCCGGAGCCGGAGCCCATTCTGATGTCAACACCGCCACGCAGCCTGACCCTCGACATGCACGCCTACCCAGCTGTTGATGCAGAGGACGAGGCTGGAGACAGTGCAAAGTCCTCACTGAGGGTGCGCCGCAAGACGACCCTGAGCAAGCTGCACAATGGCGACATCAGTCTCTTCAACAACAGCGGGTAAGCAAGTGCAATATACAATCGCCTATCGCACGTTTGATGCCGCATCGATTGCCATGCATGGTGGAGTTGCCATGGACATAAGCATCATTTTTGATGCGTAGCAGGTGGTGTGCCTAGTAAATGACGCAAGGCATGCCTTTGCCTCCCCATCATGCACATAAAAGTCTTATTTAAAAGCTATCTGAAGTGCCTCTCTTTTTTTTTTTTAAGTTGTGTCATCATTTATGATACAGCATTGTCAGTTCACTTGCTCCATAATTTAAGTGAAGCACCTTGTATCAAAGCAACTAAAGGATTTTGACTGTCACTTTCCTTCAAATGGGTTCACGCTAGGGACAGTTGCACCTCCTGTGGTAGTTGCAACGTCGCCACAGCATTCAGCAGGCACAGAGGCGTGGCAGTTGTTTTGGAGGCCATGGTTACAAGCGCGCGGTTCAACTCGGCGCTTCCAGGTGCTGCGACAACAACATCCGCTGGCCGCCAACATTTTCATCTCCAATACAATGATAATCTTAAAACAATAAGTGTGCTGACAAATGGAAGCTCTTTGGCAACGATCACTCATAAGCGTAAATGCAGAAGATGTGGTTGCTAAGATAGCAAACGTGTGAAAGAAAATATATGTAGCAATGCCACTCTGAGTTTCCCACACTAACTACGCGTGGTGTCATAGATATTTGATGGCACCTGCTAAGGCTTGCAATGGTAAAAAAATGATATACATAGTGTTTTTAGAAAGCCAGAGACATAACGTGGCATGTCTTCGAAAATTTGATTGAGCCACTTTGTCGAGAACAGGAAGAAAAGAAATAGGGTTTGTACCGTCCCAAGGACTCCTGTTCCAGCGTGGAATTCAAAAATGAAACTTTGACATTACTTTTATTTTTTAATATTGAACATAAAATGGCAAAATTAATAGCAATAGAGTTCCCAAAATATAATTTATCAATCTTAAAGGGTCCCTGAAACGTTTTTTTGACATTGCGTCACTGATTAGGCAACACAATTGCGAAATCATTCACACCATAAATAAAGCGAAGCACAATGCGCTAAGGCAGCTATGGGCTTATTTCTGTCGCCTTCCTCCTTACCACTGCTGTTCCTCCTCAACTCGATCTGCTGCGGAGTGCGCGCTAGCGACGACAGCGCCTCCCGCGTCAGCCGCTCTGCCGAGCCTCCCGTAGTGACATAGCACCCCGATATCCTCACTGAGGTCGCCCGCCTCGGCAGTGCTAGCCTCTGTAATAGAGCGCCGGCGACTCGTGTGACGCCGCCAGATGCCGCGATGATACCGTTGGCTGAAACGAAGGAGTACGTTGTAGAAGCACGTTGTTCGCAGCTAGGTTTTGAAAATTACGTGCACGTCACTTGGGTCGGGGCCAACCAGCGACCTCTCATTCGATCGCTCGATGACGGGGGCGTTTGAAAACGCTTTTTGGCGAGCCGCTGCGACCTTTTGCGATACGCGTGTTCAAAACCTTATTGTAAATTACACACTTTATGCACAGCGCTAAAATCTGTCCTGTAATGGTCCTAGTGACCCGCTCTACCGGATCACCATGTTTGCACAAAATCGTCAAAACCGTTTCAGGGTCCCTTTAAAGGCCAACTGCAGCGATTTTTTTACCATGTCAAAGTAATGGCAATTTGATGCTGCCACGACGCTTCTGTCATGCACCTGATAGTATAAATGCTCAGCAAATTTGAAAATAATTGATAAATAATTTAATTGACAATAATAAAACAATTTAATTGAATAATTGAGTTTATGTTTGGGTTATTGCTGGTGGCTACCAGAGATTCTAATGGCAATTACATTATTCCATAATTGATGAGAATTTCTTAGATAAGAATGAAGTATAGCTTAGAACACAAAAGCAGAGGGCAAGATCAGTCCTGTTCTTTTGCATGTACTGCGTTCTTAAGGTCGCAGTGAGTGTAATGCATGACACAGTCAAGATTGAAAAAGCAATATCAAATGCATCTCTTCCACTTAACCTAACCTTTAAATGTTGGTGTGTAACCATTTAGTATGTTTCACAACCTAACTTCTAAGGAAAATGCATACTGTGTTCGTGTAACAAGAGACTAAGAAACCTAAGCTCCCAGGAAGATAAAGCACAGAAAGTTCTCAGATCCTATGCCGAAATGTTCTGATCGAAAAGTTCATTCTAACACACACTGCATAGTCAGCAGTTCAGAAATTGCCCATAGCCATGATCAAAAGTATGTACAGTAAAACCTCGTTATAACGAACCCGGATATAACGAATTATCGGATATAACAAAGCAATCACAATTCCCCTAGAATTTCCTATAGATGAAATTGATATTGGTTATAACGAACTAATGGTTATAATGAAGTAATTGCTGCTCCCCCTTCAACTTCGTTATAACGATGTTTTACTGTAATCGTGTAATTGTTCTTGCTACATTTCTTTTTCATTCCAGGTTTTCAACATTTGAAGTGCATTGGTTTAACTTTTCAAGGAATACACCTCCAAAACTTATCATGTAAACTCTTCAATAACATTGACAGCTCTGTTATACTGGAGCCTCAGCATCCCTTAGTACCACTCATCATGTCATGCATCTCAAATTGAAAATAAATTCACATTAAGCATTCTTGTAATAATAATACAGTAGACTCCCTGCCCCGTCATGGTTGTCTAGTGGCTATGTTACTCGGCTGCTGATCCGAGGGTCGCGGGATCGAATCCCGGCCACCGCGGCTGCATTTCGATGGAGGCAAAACGTTGAGGTCAATCTGCTGTGCGATGTCAGTGCACGTTAAAGAACCCCAAGTCAAAATTTCCAGAGCCCTTCACTACGGCATCTCTCATAATCCCAGCTGGTTTTGGAACGTAAAACCCCAGAAATCAATCAGTAGACTCCCTTTACGGCGAACTCGAAGGGACCATGGCAATTTGTTCATCTTTTCAGAAGTGCCCTCGTAGAAAGAATTGGCAACGTGCCCAGGTGCATCAAAACACTTACAAGGTCAATAACATAGACCTGTGAATGGACAAAAATTAAAAATGAAACCATTTATTTAATGCAACTTAGAAACCGTCTTCAAGTGCTGGTGCTTGGTAAGCTGTCTGCAATGAATCTTCGTCATTGCTGTGCAAATCAGTGGGCAGCCATAAATAGCGCCATCTCCCCTAATGAGTTTAAAAATCCTCCAGTGCCGCCACACTTCTAGAAATAATTAACTAGGGAACTTAACCAGGCACCTGCTATCTCCCATATTCTCCAAAGGCACCTCCAAATCTGTGTACATGCTCTCGAACCTTAATGTTTGGAGGGGCTTAAAGGAGTCCTCTAACACTTTTCTCGCAGCCGTTTCTTATTTTAGAGTGACAGATGGCTGAGAATATTTTTGGCAGGTGTTAAGCCACCAATATCAGTTGAATTAATATTTTAATTGTTCAATGAAATCATCACATCGCTGCCGACCGCATCAGCGCGTAGTGGCACTCGTCAGAACTATTTGTGGTGGAAATGACGACTGAGCGCGCGAGCATGTGATTGGATGAAAGTGAATTATAAGTGCTCGCAGCACTACATCGATAAGCAAAGTAATGTTCGACGTGGTTTTTCTCTTGCGTAGGTTTTTATTGAACGCGCCAAACAGATGCAGTCGGAGCAGAAAGATCACCACAATTATAAGACGCAATAGAGGCACTGGCTCCAGTTTCGCCTCTTGCCTTTTGCTTACACGAGTCGTATGTCCATACGAAAAGAATCTTTTTGCTTCATCTCTCTTGTGCACGTTCGCGACTCGTTGAACCACTGGATGGACTTTGCCGTTCCGTCAAAGTGTGTTGTATCGCGCACGGCACTGTAATAGAGTTTGAATCTGTCCGTTATACACGACCGGTATACACAAAGGCGTACTGGACACCGGATAACGTTGTTTGTCACAGTCAGGTAGCGCCAGCTATGGGTGGTAAACAGAACGACCAAGACCGCATGATCTATGTCCTCCGAGAATCCGGCAGCCACTCGCTAAACCTGCAGCCTGGACAATTTGTGTGTCGCGGTGAGAAACGGTGTCGAATTGTCACGAGTGCTTTACCAACGAAGCTTCATCATACGAAGCTAAAGCATTTAAAACCATCAGTTAGCAACTCAAGGGCTACATAGCATGCGACGATCACTCGAAAGATTCGAAGCGGACGGCATACGTCCGGGTGGTCTGCCACGCTTGTGCATACAATGTTTACACTCTGTATTCCACTCTACGCAAGATGCTTTGCGCATTGGGGTTCTGCTCACACACTACGATTCTCCTATTCCCACTTCTGTGCTTCCATGTCTGCATGTTTAGCTGAACAACCCCTGAAGAAACGTTGCACAGTATGGTTGTATTCGCTGGCCCCTCGTATTCGCCACTTGTATTCACCGTCGTATTGAACGGCGAGTTTAAAGACGATGGCACTTGCCTTGGAGTATCATTACACGGAATGACTCGTAAAGCCTCGGTTCGAAGCAGAAGCACCTGCTCTAACACTAGCAAGTCGGAGCGGTCAGAAAAGCTCATCGCTGACAGTGCAGCACACTCTCACTCGTTGTGTGTTAACATGGAAACGGCGTCATCACTACACTGGAGCAAACAGGCAACCATGGCATACGAACTTCCCGGACTACGTAAGCATAAGCACCTAAAGCCAATTCCACTGGCTTCTCGCTATGACACTTGTAAAGAGTGAAATGCAGTCACCTGACCCCGCGAAACTCGAGTTGAGGGTCCGCATTTTTTGCTTGTATTTTGAACTTTGTCTGCTTAATAACTTCGCACTGCCTTTGGAGAATTCGAGAGTTTGACGGAAACCCGTCTGATCGGGATGAAACATGAAGAAGGAAATGAAGTACACCGACTAAATAAAATCTTAAAAGAAAACGACGTTTCAGCTTCCCTACGAAAGCCTTGTTCAGAGTGAGGCCAAACATCTAGCACGTCTCTTATATAGGTTTCAGCACGTGACAAGCACCGCGCGTAGGACAAGGGAAGGTTTCCATCATTGCAATTCAGTGTTTGCCTTGTAGATTGTATCTCGAGCGATTCGAGATACAGGCGTGACTTCCAGTTTCTTTCTTTCCCGATGATACTCGCGTTTAACCAGTCAGCGGTGTGATCAATCATAGCTGCATGTTCGGCCAGTGCATTAGATGCCACTTCCTTCTTTTCGACATCATTCTGATGCTGGCGCATGCACTGTCTGAAGTTGCCGGTTTCCCCAATATAAACACTTTCGCAATCCAACAAGGGATCTTGTACACCACACCAGGAAAGGCTTCCTTCGGTAGCTTGTCCTTCCCACTTACAGGTGCTTACCTTAACTTGCGTACAGGCACGTGGGCAACTTCAACATTGTAGCTACGCAATATGCTTGTTAAGGTCTCACTTATCCCGGGCACGTAAGGATTTCGTAAGGATCGTGCCTGTATCTTGAATTGCTCAAGATACAATGTACAAGGCGAACACTGAATCGCAATGATGGAAACCTTCCGTCATCCTGCGCGCAGTGCTTGCATCACGTGCTGAAACCTATATAAGAGACATTGCTAGTTGTACGTGCGGTGCTTGCGTCACGTGCTGAAATCTATATGAGAGACATTGCTAGTTGTTTGGCCTCATTGTGAACAAGGCTTCTGTAGGGAAGCCGAAACATCGTTTTCTTTTAAGCTTTTATTTGGTCAGTGTACTTCGTTTCCTTCTTCATGGAAAGAGGATCCTTCAAAAAGTTGCCCCCCCCCCCCGTCATGTCTGTGGACAACCACTGGTACCTGTGTTGTTCGGCATATCCGAAAATTTGTTTTAGCAGAGTTCGTCTTAAAGGGAGCCTGCTGTGATATCATCCGATAATGTCTTTCAATAGCAGGAATTGTGTTCATTCGCAGGTCAGTACCAACCACCCCACCAGGCCCGCTGTGTGTCGAAGATGAGGTGCTGGCATTGAGGAAACAGATCCGCAATGTGAGCCGGCGGCTGATAATCATCGAACAGGAAAACCAGCAGCGACAGCAGCGCGAGATCGTCCTCTACTCGGTCGGCGTGCTCTACTTTCTCCTCAAGGGACTCATGTGGCTGGGTCGACATTGGTGAACAATGCACGCATTGCGTCATGACTGAGAGCCACGAAGCCATGCACCCAGCGCCAGCTCTCCAGCAGAAGACGCAAAATATTCATTTGGAATGAGACCCATGTCAACACCACCAAGTGAGAACAGTAGCTTGAGGCACGCTCTTCCTCCACAGCACAAGAGATTGGCTGCCGCCGCAAGTTCTGAAAACCTCCATGCAGAACTTTCAAAGGAAGGCTGACATTGTCCTTTGTCAATCGCTGCTGCAGAATGTTTGGGCGGGAGGCATTTCAGGTGCTGTGGGCGGCGCACTACATTCTCTCGATGAAATATTCATTGAGCAATGAAATTCTAATTACACACATTTCTGCCTAAACGTGAGAAGCGGGAAAATGGCTTTATAAGCCACTTGTTGAATGTACCGCTTTAAGTGTTAGCTCTGTTGGTTAGTTAGTTACTGCCTTACCGAGGCCCCCCTTTGCTGGTACATGCTATTCTTTTTGTTCTCATTACACACGATGTTTCTACCGCGAAAGATGTTAGTGTGTGCTTCGGAGACCGAAAGTAGCAGTGGCATGTTACCTAGTCACTTTCTGTTGTTTGCCATTTCTTTAGTTACGGTCCCCTTTTGGCTCTCTCATTTTTACACCTAATGCATTGATGTAACACATCTTAATTTTTTAATTCGGGGAAAAGAAGTATTACAACCTTCTTTGTTTTGTTATCTACTCTGTTAAAAACTTGTCTTAATTGTTAGTATGCTCAATGCTTTCTTGTTATCACTATTTGCTGGTCGGCACAGTTCAGCATGAAAGTGGCAGTATTTTTTGTTTAGTCATAGTATGATTGTCGCTCTTGTTAAGGTTACTTTAAACCATGCTCAAGAAATTGGGAAGGGGTAAGCCGGTCACTAAACATAGACCTACTTATTGGTTTCGTTTTTGTGTGCATTCTGCAGAATCCAGTGGTCGGGCTTGGTGGCACATGACAGGGGCTGTACAAGATGGACATTCATGTGCCTGTACAGCTTTGCCATGTAACTCACTGCACTATGCTTGTCTGTCTGGTCAGGCTGGCACAATGGGGTCCTTGTATATAAAACACGTTTAACTATTTCCTATTAAATAGCTTGGCAAGCACTCATGGCACGCCGTAGTGTCTACCATGAGTGGAACGCAGTTATTTCCATATTTTTTTAGCCCCACTTGCGCAATAAATGTCCGCAATGCACTAGTGTTTTACCATTCAATGAAGTATGTAGTATTCGATTTATTGTCAGCTAGAAAAGGGGCATTTTACAGCTGTCATGTGAGCAAATTTGTGATTGTCCATCTGTTAGTTTAATAAACAAGCTCATTGTTCTGATTGGAGCAAGTTTCTGCTTCCAGTTTCTGGCTCTTGTGCAGTAAGTTCATGGAGTCCTGGGAAAATGTGCACCAATTAGCAGGTGTTTCATTTATTGGGAGAAGTGTGGCACAATATGATCCGCCATATGGATTTCTCAGCATTGTTAGTTCTGTTAAACAGGAACTAAGGAATGGATCAGCTAGTTTGTTCCATGGATATCGTTGACTGCTATTGGATGGTCTGGGCTTTGCCTGTTTCGGTTTGAAGATGGCACCAGTGATTTATTTAAATAGCATAGCTCTCAGTGCTCCAATCCACAGCCAAATAATGCACAGTTGTGCATGGAGAGTCTTTGTCATACTTTATTAGAGATAATTTTCCGGGTAGAAAATAGGTGTTGCGAGAATGAATTTCATAGTGTCCCTCTTTAGTGAAAGGTACCTTAGAGCTTGCCTATATTGTCCATTTACAAAGGACTGTGAAGATTTTGGTTCCAATAATTTATTATTATTCAAATGCCAATCAGTGAATACAGTGTCGCATCTTTTTTATTTAAGTAGTACAGTAAAACCTCGTTATAATGAAGTTAAAGGGGTAGCCATAGTTACTCCGTTATAACCATTAGTTCGTTATAGCCAATATCCGTGTCATCTACAGGAATTTCAAGGGGAATTGCGATTGCTTTGTAATATCCAATAGTTTGTTATATCCGGGTTCGTTATAACGAGGTTCTACTGTAGTTACATCAAATCTATTTCTGTTTACTGAGATTCTGCCGTAATGTAATAGCATAATATATTGGCCAGCCAGGTGTACATGCTTCCCTATTGATAGTATGCGAGCTTCAGAAGGGGGTTGAGAATCCCTTTGTTTTGAGCCCGTAACATACCCTTGTGTGGTGTTGCACAAGGCCTGATACCTCTGTATGTTGTTTACTCTTATGTGGCTCATAATATTCGTACTGACAAATGGTATCACTGAACATGGTCCTTTTCTTGTGCTATTTTTTATCCAAAGCTATTGCTATGTTACTTGAAAGGAAAATGGTGAGCGTTCTTCAGTGTAAGTGTATGTTAAGTGGCAGCTTCAGCCATTTGTTAACAAAACACAAGAACCTGAAGGGTTTGGGAAGAGTTGGAGGCTTTGGTGAGCCGGTGATGTGTTCTCATACAGGGCATATGTGGACGAGGCGTAAATGACAAGTGGCACATGTGCAGTGTCAACTGTCAACTAAAAGATTTATTGGCTCGGTATGCCATGTAAATAGCTGTGCAGCTATGCAAGAAAAATGAACAGAATTGAGAATTGATGCAGCTTAGTTAGCAGACAGCGGTGATGCTGGTCAACAAAAAGAAGGTGGATGTTGTCCACTAAACTATTTAAGGCCTGCCAGTAACCTGTACTGACATTACAAGGTGCGTGTAAAGAAGACCACTAGCGGTTACAAAAAAGTGCGATAATTCGACAGCTGGAAAAATAATAATCAAGTTTATTCAGCAAACGAATTACGTGCATTGCCAATAAATCTCGTAGTTGTAAGTACTGCATTTGTGTGTCATCCTCTTTATCCTGGGGTGGTGTCCTCGTGCACAATATGCATAAATGAAAACGAATGTTTTAAAAGAACAGAGCTGAAGGTATGTTGAAACTTTACATGTGTTGCCAAAAGGTTACCCTCATTTTACTGTGTGCCTAGGCTATTGTGGCTTTCATGCTGCTGTGTGATAAGTGAATTTACCACTAATGAAATTCACCTGTGCTTCTTATCACTCAGCTGTGGATTCAGCCAGCTTTGGTACTGTGTGCATTACTATGAGACAAGACGCTGGCTCTGGCAATAATGACTGGTTCACTACTCAGTAAGTGTACTCAGTACTAAATGTTAAATAGCAGCCAGAATGCCAGATCTTTCAAATGTAAGCATCAGTGATTATAAAGTAATGGTTTCTGTGCATGTACCTCATTCAAATACACAACAACTTATTGTGCAGTTGTGCGATTGTGCAAATTATTCCAACCGGTGATCTGCTGTTTTTGTTTCACACGACACATTTCACTGGATCCACGTTGGAGGCCAGCTAAGTGTTTGAAATAAATGTGGTAGTGAAAGCCAACCTGCTTCTGCTGCAGCGCACACTCCTGCAAATGAGCCATCACAGCCATTCTTCTAATATAGTTGTAAAGCATGTGAGAAAATTTACGGCTTTGCTGATTTTTGTCTGTTACTGTAGGGCAGTGTACATCTGCAAAGGACGTTTTCTTTTCTTGCATTATACCTACCGCTCACAACTTTTCAGAAACAAATCTACCCTGTGTCATCACAGTTCACATGTACATTTTTGTTAGTGCATAATGGCTGCATACTGTTGTACATTGCTTCCATCCCCACACATGAAGCCTGCTGGACAGATGCATTTGTCTCTCTTGTTTAATAAGAAAGTGTGGTGACCAATAAACGTAGTGTATTTTGCTGCACTGCATCTGTTGCTCCGTGTCTTGAGAAGCCCTCCTTGCTGTTTTCTATGACAGCAACTGGCATGGATTGCTAGGGCCATTCAGAGATGATCGCCAAAGGCGACAGTGTTACTTTGCATGATGTAGACTCTCGCGTGTCCCATGACGAAGCACTACTTCTTCGCACAGCCAATCAGTGCGCACCAAAGGCAGCACTTTTGCAGTATCGCCAAGGGAGATTGTTTTTAAAATACAGCCTTTAGCCCCTGTGCAGCCCTTGCATCCATCTAAAGGCTGTCCATTGCCTCTGCCGCCTTGCATAACCTCTGTTGTGTAGATGAAAGTGTGCTATTGTAGTAGCGACAAAAGTTTTATTGCAATGGTGTCTCTTTTAGCCTGAGGCTCCTGTCACAGCAAAGCTGGATTGTGTGTTCAAATTCATAACCACCACTATTGTGCAGGAATGATGAGGGTGCCACAGAGGCACTTTGAATTGCGGCTGATAACCACTCAAAGTTCTCAGCCATGATTCGCTCCCTTGTGCAGCTTGCACGAATGTGTCAGTCACAATAAACAAGCTCAATCCCGACTGAAATTGCACCATGCGATTCCAAGATGATGGAAGATGATCGCACCATGCAACTTGGGGGTGGCCACGGAGGTCTCCCACGCTCGAGGAACAAATGACACAGCTCACCACAGTGCAAACCAACAGTAGGGCATTTATCTGCACCTTCTACACATAGTATGCACACTAGCCGAACTATACAAACCAGGCACGCTAATGCAATACCCCATGCGTAATCGATGACATTCAACTCACCGCAGCAGGATACCGCGTGAGTAGTGTTCGCCCATGCTGGAACAGTAAGCCTATATTGCTCGCGAGATAAGTCGCGCGAACAGAGGCACAATCGGCGATTGGGAGAGGCATCCGCGGAATCGTCCCAGCGGAGCTCATCGCCACCGCGCGCATGCCGCCGTCTCGCGTGGTCGACGCACGAGCGTCGACCACGTGCAACGACGTATACTCCCAAGGCCAAGAGTAGCGCCACCGCGGGAACACCAGCGCCATCCTCAGCACAGCGGTGCGCATGACGATGACGTCACGTCTCGTGCCCCGCGGGAAAGCCACCTTAGAGGAGCTTTGAGTTAACGCGAGTGCCACGCGATAGAAACTCATCAAGGGATGTCAACATTCCCACACACTATGACATAGTGCTTGACCTAGAGGTTAACTCCAAAATGGAGTGAAAAAAAAATTTTGACCACTCATCTGTGTTGCAATGGTGTGGTTGCACTACAGTGAACTACAAAGGAACCAGCTATACCACGGTTTGAAGCCATTCTTTTGTAAGAAAACACTCGACTCCTGACTTGTGCAACTTTATGAGGTGTCCAAACCTTGCACCCTTATCGGTTCCCTCGCAGCAGCATGCTGTGATGATATCAGCTCTGCCCTTTTATTTTTGCCTTGTAAGTACGGGTGTGTGACTATTCTACATTTTGAATAAGTTTCGAATACCGTTTGCTATTCTATTTGCTCTTTACTATTTGAAATATTTGAAGATCGTAATTAAGGGATAATATGCTATGTCTTATGACCCATTCCGAGATGTATTTTGCTTTGCCACATAACAGGTGTACTGCAGCATGGGCACGTTATGAGTAA
This sequence comes from Hyalomma asiaticum, assembly GCA_013339685.2. Taxonomy (NCBI): domain Eukaryota; kingdom Metazoa; phylum Arthropoda; class Arachnida; order Ixodida; family Ixodidae; genus Hyalomma; species Hyalomma asiaticum. The sequence goes on along the minus strand of CM023483.1, from coordinate 33,656,031 downwards.
AAAGTAACACTGTTACAGTTACAGTTACCTAAGCCAGAAAAGTAACTATGTTACAGTTACAGTTACTCAGCTTCCAAAACTAACTTGCTACAGTTACAGTTACTGATAAAAAGTAACGTCGTTACTTTTCCGTTACTGTACAAGATTAATACACCGCAAACGAAATTATGTTCTTTCAACAGAAACGTATGAAGGCGTGCGGTTAGTTGAAGTTGCTTGTAGCAAATTGCCAGATAAAAGGAACGGACTGGGCTCACTCGAAAGCCCAACACCAGAAATCGTAGCGTACGCTTCATTTTCTGCAACAACTTCTTTATTGACTGTCGGGAATTTATTTACAAAAAGTAAAAATGGCAGATCCCACGTGCAGTGGGAATCAAGCATACATCAGGAACGTAAAATGGTACTGCATTGTTGTCTCGCTATATCGATTTTGGTACATATGAAGTTAACGAAACGGCCAGAAGAGCACCAAGATTGTGGTATGTAAACCATGCCGCTCAAGACACGCATGTCATGATTGTAATGTTATGGCCTGTCATTTACGTTCCTCATGCAGTCGTGCACGTGCCATAGCAATTTTGGCGTACATCCCATGAACGAAACGCGTGGCACGTAAATCATGCCGCTCATAACATGCATGTCATGATTTTCATGTTCTTAGAACGTGCCACCCATGGTCGTCATACATTGTTGCCTCCCCATACCAATTTTGGTATATATCAAGTTAAAGAAACGGACGCAAGAGCACCAAAACCGTGGCACTTAAATCATGCCGCTTATGACATGCACGTCATGATCTTTGTGTTATGACGTGTCATTTATGTTTGTCACGCAGTCATGTTGCATACAAATTTTCGTGTACATCCCATTAACGAAACAGCCTGGAGAGCACAAGGTCGTAGGCGGCTAGATATACATATATACGCTCAATGTCGCCGAATTTCGCTAAGAAATGCTTCGCATTTAATACGTTGGGACAGCCTGGTGCCACGAAGCACTGCTGCCCGCTCGTAAATAAATGGGAGCTCATCCTGAGACACGACAAAGAGGATAGGCCCTTTCGAGCCATTGCTGCCGGCACTTGGGGAAGTGCTTTCTGGAAGTACCGCCGCTTTGAGAATTGAACGTGTTCGAGGCATTGAAAAGCGTCTGTTTCTAGGTGGTTTCCGCGGGGGTGGTCATGAAGAAATGGCTGGCCACGCAAAAAAAAAATAAGGATGCTGCACCGGCCTCTGAACAACCGTGACTTTTGTCACTTAGGCCGACCATACTGCGGTGTCGCGCACCTTTCTCTGCATGGCGGCGGGGAGAAGAACCCTTCCCCGCCCTTTTTTGCCGCCGACCGGCCGTGCTTTGCTTGCCTTCATAAAAAAAAGTCCATTTCCGTCCCGAAACACGTCAGTACATCCACAAAAAAAAAAAAAGAAAAGCCAGGAGGTGTCCGTGTCCTGCACGGCATCGCTATACAAACGATATACATCGTAAAAGCACTCCATTAGTGAGATACAAATACATTTTGCAAACGTATCTAGATACAGAGGTACACATAGTCATAAATATTTAAGAGAAACATCGCGGATACTGCCGAGTCCTGCTTTTAAGAAGTGTTGCTGCTGGATATTTTTTTAAAGGAAGTAACTGTAACGGTACTTACAGTTACAGTTACCATGCAAAAAGTAACAGTGTTACAGTTACAAGTTCCTCTAAATTAAAAGTAACTAGTTACAGTTATAAGTTACTGAAAAAAGTGACTAGTTACCGGTAACGCGTTACTAGTAACTAGTTACTGTGCAAGACTGGGCAGAACTAACATTCATGTACTTCGGTAAAGCTAACACTCAAGTACTGCAGCGAAGCTACCACTTTAATACTGCTGCATGATAATGGCTATTCGTAGGCCTATGTGTAGAAATGGTTTAGCTTGAGCTTGCGGTGACACTGCTTGGCACCTTTGCCAGTTATGTAACGATTAACTTGACATAAAAGCAGCTTTTTCATATTCAAAAATATTTTATCAATATATATATTTAGCAGCATTGTTATGGTGATACTGTTCTCCATTAATCTCACTATAATCAATAATTTATTATATCAATGTTCTATTGACTAAGCCACATGCTTTCTTGTGTTGAAAACCCAACCCATTATACTGCAGCATGTGCTTGACAATCTGTGCTACCTAGGTGGCAATTGACAAGAGCAAGCATATTGCAGATCAAGGCTCCTTTTGTATAGCAAACTAATATAACAAAGAGTAGGCAAGGTCAGCCATGCTTTCGACCAATTTATTGGTATCCACTCAGAGTCCACAATCACTGCCACCACCAACATACTCCAGCTGCTAGGAACACTCAATCCAACAGTTTTACAACAAACATTGTTTCATGTACAGTAAAACGTCGTTATAACGAAGTTGAAGGGGGAGTGGTAATTACTTTGTTATAACCATTAGTTTGTTATAACCAATATCAATTTCATCTATAGGAATTTCAAGGGGAATTGCGATTGCTTCGTTATATCCGGGTTCGTTATAACGAGGTTTTACTGTATCTCCACATTTCACAGTACCCGCTCTATACATCGAGTGTCGGCCCCCTGAGGTCCGCAGCACATTACTAGATGCAAAAATAGCGGCTGAAGCAACCAGCCCACATTTGCTCTTGCCAACAACAAACAAAGCAATGTTGCAACTCTTTCAAAGAAAGTTCAGCTTTACTGTTTTAGGTGGACATTTACTGTACCTCCAGTGGGCAAAAAGGTAAGTATGCTAGTGAGACTGCTCTCAGAAAAATATATTGCCCGGCACACCAACAGTTCAGCGACATAAGCTAATTTAAGCAGAGCATACACACAAGGACAGAACTGACGGGACATACGGATGTGGGACGGTACTTATGTTGTCTGTTCTTTCCTGTCCCAGTCACGTGGTACTCACCCTTAAAATGCAGTGCACATAAAAGATGGCCACAAGCGAGGCTAGGAAACAAGCGCTATAATCAGTTATCAGATGTATGCCACACTGCTTCAAGTAGCTATAAATCCACTATGTTTGCCAATAACAAACATACTACTGTCAAACACTGTACACACAAACAGTAACAAATCCACAATAGATAGCATGCCACAAACACAAGCACAGGGGACACTGAGAAAGGATTATACCCCTGTCACACGAGGCAACTAAAGTGCACTTTGAGCGAGTGCACTTCGCCGCTAGTGTCATTCGCACGCTGTCACACGGGAACGTTTAGTGACACTCTGCAAAGTGCACTTGCAGGCAAGTGCGTTCGCCGAACTCACTTCGCAGCGACGAAATGTGTAGCCTCAATAGCAGTGGCTTGTAAACAAATACGCTAATGCACAACGCGGCGCCCTTCATAGTTTTAAAACATTGTTTTCGTCATTATAAATGCTGCTATGTATTAAAAAAATTATATTTCAACGAAAAACCTCGCTATTCTCGCCCTTGGGCAGTTTGCGGCCACGTCCGCTAGGGGAATGCACATTTCCAAAGCACACTTCTGTTTCTCTGTGTAGCAGCGGGCAAACGTAAGTGCACTCTGTGAGCGCAAGTGCACTCGCTCAAAGTGCACTTTAGTTGCCTCGTGTGACAGGGGTATTACTTAGAATGATGACACTGGCATCATGTCAATCCTGGAAACTTTCACTCTGAAACCAAGAACACCAAAGTTGTGCACTGAAGAAAGCACAAGCTTGCAGGCCAGCCACGAAGAATGTGGTAAAGCCCTCAACAGACAATGCTACGAACTTAAGGTAAGAAAAAAGGCAAACTCCCTACTTACCACTTCCCACTGTGAGGAATTTCAGATAAGATAATCATTGCACTTTAGTAACATGTAACGATAGGCAGGAGGGGCTGTATCAAATAATTCAACTAAATATTCCAAGTTTCCTAGTTGGTTTCAAGTGTACGCTTGTGAGTAGTTTCACATGACACAAATGGCTGTATATTGTACACAAGCAACAGGGCATCAAGGCATGACCACCTATGTCACACATACCTGCAAGAATGCAGTTGAACACTTTGTGCTCACTGCCTGTGAAAACATATGAATGAGAAATATTTGAAAGTTTCTTCGCCACTGATTGGCTCAGTAGTCTTGTGTTTCATACAAACAGGCTCCTTTCCAAGCAAAAAGGCAGGCTGCTTTGCGATAAGAAAATTATTAAGGAGCCACAGCATTGTCAAGCAGCAGTACAGCAACTATTTTTTCTGTCACCCCCATATTTCTGTACGAGAAATAAAGGGTGATCAAGTGATCGATATTGGTACAGTTGAAGCCACTTATAGCAATACCAGTTTTAAGAATGTATCGGTTATAACAATCATCAGATGCTGCACCATGAACTCCTGTATGTTTTCTATGGTGTACTAACCCTTTTACGACAATTGCCCCATGCCCCATTATGGATTATAACAATGAAGCCTTGTGGCTGGGTGTGCCCTGTGTTGGTGCCAAGAGGTAACGGAATGGGAAATCTTTGAAAAGAGAGCAAACTGTGGCCACTGAACACCTCTGGTTCCCCCCATACAAAAGAAAGCTTTTCCTCAAGGGTCCTTCTGTCCCTTCCATTGTACCACCCTGCCCAATATGAGTCCCACCCTGAAAAGAAAGCAACAATGGACAGTGGTTCCAAAGCTGGCCTTGAGGAAGCTCAACTAGCTTTCCCCAAATGGCCTCAGTGCTATCCCTCTGGCCAGTGATATAAAGGGTGGGGATTAAAGTAGCACGGCTGCAGGGAAAGATGGAGGGGGTTAGGAAGTGGGGTTTAGTGCAGCTTAAAGGGCGACTCTGGCGACTTTTCAGTGTCCACAGATCTCTATGAAATTTTCATTATATGTTCTCATCATCACTATAATAATATATGCCAAACCAGACAGTTGCAAGTCATTTAGTTTTCCTGGAAATGAATTTTAAGACTTTTTAATGGATTCTCATAAGGGCCACTTTGTGTTTTTGATGTCATTAGTGTCTACACTGCCTACCCAAGCAGGCGGGCTGTCAAGAGCGATACTGTGACCCTTAATAGCTCAAATCGGCACTGTCAAGTTCAAAGCTGACATATAACTGAATATGTCATCGGATGACGCTGCCGCTTTCATTTGTCTGGCACCAGCTCCATATTTCTGATGGCGGGGACACTTGTGACGTCACCGCATATGCTGCAAAGAAGCATCTACCTCTTTCGGTTTCGGTTTGAACACATTGTTCATTCACTTATTTAATATTACTGGTGGGATTCTGAGCAAAACCAACCACCCTGCCTGTTACAGGACTATCAATACCACTGGAAAACATTGATATCAGAACATGGTAAAAAAGCCGCCGGAGTTGCCCTTTAAGGTTGGTTCAGGGTGTTATCTTTGGCCACTGTTGTGCTCACTGTCATGCTGTGAAGCATGCAGAGTCTAGAAAGGAGCCTTTAGCCATTCCTTCCACCCCACTAAAGCACACACAAACAGCTTGTTATAATTATCAGTTATGACAATGCAATGTCCATGGCAGTTCAATATAGTTATAAGTGGGCTCCACTGTATTGCTATTAATGCGCACATGCTCAGAATTAACTTATCTTTGCCTGAAATTTGCTTCTGAAGGGAAAGCGGACAATCTCCAGAAACTGAACCACAGAAAAATCATCAATGACAGCACACCTGTGCCTACGCATGCACCATGTCAGCAATTCATGTGATGCAAATGCCAACAGATAACTGCTTAAAATATTCACATGAAGGCTACCTTCATTCAAATTGGCTTCATGCTGCTCTAATATGCTGGAAAAGAAAAACAATTCCTACATTCTTTTTTCAGCTGCTGGGAAAGAGTACACATGTTATATGCACCTGCATGCACAGATAAATTTCAGCATTGCAAGCATCCTATAGGTTTACACACCACCACACACACTACGTCAGGGCAACCAGCTGCTCACAAGACAACAATTCCAGCACTGAGACATGTCTTTGTCAAAATCCAAACAACAAGGCAGGTATACATCATTTTACGTGTGCTTTCAGGGTCCAGAAGCTCAGCCACAACCGTCAGAGGTGAAGCATTGCGACATAGAAATCATGCTAGCTCGGGTGCAGGTTCCTTTGTGTTAAGTGCCGCTCCCCAGGCATACTTTCATGTCATAAAACTCTTACAGCAGCAAATTTGAGAAATGCTAAGGTGAAAGAAAAAATTTACAGCACTGTGGAATGCTGGAAACCCTTTTTGACTCATTAAGTAGTCTGTTTTCCTGGCAATCAATGTGTCGTGTATCATGATTGGCAATTGATTATGCACGCATAGCTGTGTACTTCGTTCATTTCATGTTACTTTTTCCCTTGGAAAGTGTAAAAACCTACAAGCGAGCTTGTGCATGTCGTCAAACAGGCGCAGCATCTAACATCCATGTTGCAACAGGCAACATCACACGGTTCAATGCAGTGAAACACGAGCAGCTGCATTGGCTCTGCGCACTTCCAATGCCACTTCAGCCTTTTGAACGTGAGCAACCTTTCCTTCTAAAAGGTCATGGCGATCAATCATCGGTTGTATTACTGTAACATCGCTTTGAGCCCACCCATCAGAACAAAAAGGCCACTCGTGACTTAATCTTTTTCTTTTCAAGCTACATCACTGCTGACAGTTACATCTGTAACATTTCACCATTCTTAGGTGGCCTTACCCAACAGCCAGATCGTCAAAACCACAGAAAGACAGGCGTGAAAGAACACCTCATGTTTGGATAAAAGTGGCAGGGAAGATGGAAGATCAGAAAAATTAAAAAACTGACATTCAGCACATATGCTCATCAGCCACAGGTGCACCGGGGAAAGCCAATGAACCACAGCTGTCAGCAGATGTCACGGCTTGCGTAGAGAGGCAAGTGGGGAATCTCGAATAATACATGCAGGCAAAGCACAGAACAATAGAAATGCATGTGTCATTCAGAGAGGGCATGGATTCAAGCACGTCGCTATACATGCGAAATAAAAATTTGAATGAGAAGAAAAAAATTGGAACAAAGAGCCAGTTTTAGTTAGGTGCAAGCATATGAAGGTTGCAGATAATGAAACCATTGAAAGCACAGGGCACGTTAGTTGCATTTCTCAATTAATGTGCAAAAGTTATCAGATAAAGGAAAGTGGATGGAGAAACAGCTTGCCACCAGTTGGAACCAAGCCTACAACCTCCACATTTTTTGCTGTACACGAGCGTGACCGTACAAATTCGGAAAAATGGGCATGTAGCAGCCACACCACGAGCCCAATATCATGCTACACCATATTCACAAATAACCCATTACAGATGAAATATCTTGTCTCAACAGCATGCTTTGAAAACACTAAACTGGAGTTGAACTGGGCACAGTGCTCAAAATATTCATCTAATTTAAATAGCACTGCAAGAAGTAGGCATAAACAGAGTGACATCACTGGTTAAAATGCCACCTTGCATCAAGTAACAACAGTTAAAAGGCTTTTATTTTGTCTCCTGCATAATTAGCAGAGCTAAGGAGGTGCTCGAGCTGACAAGGGCTCACTTGACAATTTTAGAAAAGCAATAAAGGTAGTGACATAAGGAATGACTACCAAGTTCACTTTTTATAAACAAAATAGCACAACTATGAACAACACAAAATACAAGCTAGCATGGATAAGAGCATTTTCTAGTACTGTAAGTGAAATCCCTCTTCTTGTGGTACAGGTCAGAGCAAAGGCAAGCAGAGAGAAAAAAGCACACAAGGGCTGACCTTAAAATTATTGTTACTTTTGCAGTAATGTTCTGAGAACAATAGGATACTTAAAGAATAACACCAACTGAAAGTCAGCAGCTCCTTTGTGGAGGACCTCTCCTCCTCACGTGCTTTCATACTGTGCGAATTTTTCCTATGAAACCTTTTGCTCATCGTATCTTCTCATGTCAAGTGTCATCTCTTTTCAGTACTTAGAAACAAAGCATCTATTTCACATCCCAATTCAAATGCCTATCCTCCATGACAAAAGTTCACACAGCATTTTCTGCTGCGATAAAAAAAGGCAGTACATGATCATGGAAACAATCTGAATTGGCGCATTGGTTCTTCAGTTTTGCAGTCCGAAAATTGGCTAACTCAGTCCCACTTCATTTGTTTTTATTTTAACCCTGCGTGCAAAAACACATGGCCCTTGCAAAGACATGGGCATTCTCCCTGACCTCGTCCCTTCGTCACTTGTTGCGCCAAGCGACCATAGCAATGTGGTCATTGAAACATGAACCGACTAGACCAACAAGTTCTATAAAGACGTGGGAGGTGCACCTCCCATGTCTCTGCATGTCCTGCACAGCGACAATGCACAGGTCTTGCAACAGGCGAAAGAAAACGAGCGTGCGTTGTAGGTTGTGCGGAAGTGCATTACAGTTCTGTGTGCTCACGTGGTCGAGCTTGTTAACTTCACTGTAAATGCTCGGTGGCACCAGTTGCACCCAGCGGCTTGTCATTTCTTCGAGCTCTCCCAAAGCAAAACTGAAACTAGTCGGTAATAAGGAGGCCGTAAATAATCATCTGTCGCACACTGGGGCAAAGTGATGTGCCATGTTATGACTAACAGGTCCGCAGCTACATACTGCAGCAAAATGAGATCGGAAGAATATTTTTCTGTCAGCGCCCCTTTAATGCACAAGTAAAGAACTGTAGCAATGCTCTATGACCATAACAATCATGAACAATAACACTGCCACTTTAACGTGACTGTTATCGATTAGGTGCAGTCGCACCAATGAAAAACCCTTCGGGAACATCAGGGTGCAATGAGAAAGCAGTAAAATACCCACTTCCCATGACCTATGCAATAGTTATTTCAAAAAGAATAAAAGCGCAAGATTTTCGAACAAAGATGCCATAAAATGTGCGCCCTAAAGGGCCACACAGATAAAAACAATAATATTGCTTACAGAAAGATGCAGTGTTGCCAAACCTATGTTGCTCACAGTTCTTAGATAAGATCTCAATCCATGTTGTACCAACCACAAAATAAACTACTTGTATTATCAAACCAATGCAGTTTCACGAACATAACCACACAAAAAGGAAAAACCATCATCCACCTGACAACAACACAAAGACACAAATGAAACCACAGAACTGATTTGTGTACCTGCACTCCAAGCTGCAAATTAATTCAGCCTTGTTCTGTGAGCAGCCACTGAGTCACTTGGAGGGAAATCACAATGGCAGAAGGGCAGATCTCCAGACCGAGACATATTGTTCTTCAACTATGTAAATTTCTCTCAGAAAAATCTGCGATTTCCTCTGTAGAGTCATGGTGCTGCAAGGTGGATGAGAATTTTTTTTTTTTTTTGTTTCACAAAGAATATCCCTCTACAACGCTGATTATCACAGGAATGAATTGCCAAAAAAGCCTCAATTCTGGATAGATAACAATAAGATAACAAATCCATCTTTAACAATTGTAAAAATATTTGTAAAAGCCCATTCTAACGAAGGTGCCATGTCAACATGCTAAAACAATGGTTCACAAATGGTCGTCCACAAAGCCGTTTTAGGGGTGCGCAAGACCATGTCCGCATGAAAAAATAAAAGCATTTTTAAAGGGGGGGCCGGTTTACTGGGCCTTGACTCCTTAACAGCACTGAGACCTCTCCCAGAATTGGGGCAACAATCCACACATGACTGCCTCAGCTGGTGTTCACCAACACCTATTTAACATGTCATGTTGTGTAAAATGGCCCCATGAAAGTGGTCACGCCATCCCTTACACCAGTCCACGAGGGGTCTTGAGCATAAGTTAGCAAAACAAATAAAACCTGTTCAAACTCACTCAAAGGTATATTTTTTTGCCGGGAACTCACTCTGACTCGCACTCATTAAAATTCCATGCAGCTGAGCTTACTTATATTCAGATTCACGAATAATCACTTAGTCTAGGCTCACTCGGACTCCGAGTTGCGAAAAACTTGCCTGGTCAAGCTGGTCACCCTCCTGGGAAATTTGGCTGGGCTGCACTCACTCCAACAGATCAGCTTGAGGCTCAGTGGGTTAATTCATGAATGAGTTTGCAGAGCAACGTCCCTGGCAAATCCATGGTTGAGAACCACTGCTCTAAAATGTAAGTCAATGTAGCAATAAGGCTAAAGCAAAAAGTTTTATGTTACTTGCCACCGGTATTTTTTTACATCTTACAGTAAAAGCATATTTTTTAAATTCATTATACTCATTTGCAGTTTGAAATAATACCACATGAATTCCAGTCACGCTTGTCTAAATGCACTGAAGATTTACATCAACTATACGTGCAGCACATTCCATTGGTGAAAGTAGAGCTTTAGGTTTGATAAGATAGAACACAGGGTCTAGGATCACAAAACAATCACCATCACTAATAAGCTTTCCTGCAGATAAAGCAACTCATTTTAGAGCAATGTGTCAGTTTAAAATGTCTGTGGGTTAATCACAAAAGCTACAGTGCATTATTAAATGACTTAACGATATGAACATCATAGAAGTAACAAAGGTTCAGGGCAAGTGTTGAGGCACAATGAACATTAAGTGTCAGTTACAACTTCGACATTAGCAGCTACCTGTTCTTGAGCTGCTGCATATTTAAGAGTAATTACACTAGCATGCCACCATAAAACGTCTGTTCAGCTGCACTCAGCTAACATGGTAGCAGTAGCCTGGTCTGACAAATGGATTAATAGAAACATGCAAGAAATTTTCCCGCTGAAAGTGATATTCAGGTCTACGTGACTGTTCGGTGCATTAGAACAGGTGCTCGAGGCATTTGAGGCCAATGCTGCGCAGGGCGGGCAGCCGCAGCAGTAGTTTACCAAAGCGGCCCGGCTGGTCTGGATGGTGGCGTCGACAGTGCTCCTCGAGTGCAGCGTACACCTTCTCACGGAGCGCCTCGACTCTGGCAACGTTGCGGAGCCCCTTGGCGTCCGGATTGAAGAGCACCACGGCACGCAGGCAGCCGAGTTCAGTCTTGTCCATCTGAACTCGGCTGCCTGCGTGCCGTGGTGCTCTTCAATCCGGACGCCAAGGGGCTCCGCAACGTTGCCAGAGTCGAGGCGCTCCGTGAGAAGGTGTACGCTGCACTCGAGGAGCACTGTCGACGCCACCATCCAGACCAGCGGGCCGCTTTGGTAAACTACTGCTGCGGCTGCCCGCCCTGCGCAGCATTGGCCTCAAATGCCTCGAGCACCTGTTCTTCTTCAAGCTCATCGGAGACACTCCCATCGACAGCTTTCTGCTCAACATGCTCGAGGCACCCGCCGATCCCTAGCCCTCGATCCTGAAAGGGCTGCTGCAGTCGTAAGAATTTACGACTGCAACATCTGTACAATGCATTATACATCTGCAGTGGTAAGGCCGCTGCAGTTGTTATGCTTGCAGACATGAGTCAGTGGAAAATGCTTTTGTGCGATGCTTTCGACCTCGGTGCGCCAGCTAGAATATGTTTGTTACTCAGCACATGCCAGCGAATCACTGCTGTGTGATTTTGAATGCTGTCTTTGAGGGCGGATGAACAACAGTCATTGCCGTATCCCCACTGTAGCTTGTTCAAGTATGGGAGGCATGGAGGAGCACGCACTTGTGTGGTAGAGCTTTTGTTTGCCGTTTTTACTGCTGAGTGATGGAGGATTACTGCCCTGCAAGCTTCTGACAGGAGCACACCAGAGACGTTTCCAAGTCTGTCTGCTACATGCCTTTTTCACCACCCTCATTGAGGAGGGACAGCATTATTGGCCGTCTTGCCAAGAACTGGTGGTCACTCTTGATGCATGATTTTGTTATGCCAGTAATAAACAAGGGGGCTTTGAAATAGATGTCGCCCACACAGAAAATTACGGACCTGCAGAAAAAGCACTGCAAACCCAAACTAGAAGAGAAGCTCAGGGGAAGATGGATGCTTGAATCGATGACAAGATCGCAAAATACAATTTAGAACACGGAATGGAGCCAACGTTTCGACAAGTCCACTTGTCGAAACGTTGGCTCCTGCGACATTCCCTGTTCTAAATCGCATTTTGCAATCTTTTCATCGACTGCAAACCCAAGTAACATTTCACTTCGTGCTCCCACACAATATCATGGGGCATATATATGGTATAAGGAACCAGCACACTAAACATGTGCAAACATCAATATAGCAAGACCACAAACAATGCATTAGACAATAATGGCAAAGGGTCTAGAACACGGTTCTTGGCAAGACGGCCAATAATGCTGTCCCTCCTCAATGAGGGTGGTGAAAGGCATGTAGCAAACAGACTTGGAAACGTCTCCGGTGCGCTCCTGTCAGAAGCTTGCAGGGTAGTAATCCTCCGTCACTCAGCAGTAAAAACGGCAAACAAAAAGCTCTACCACACCAAGTGCGTACTCCTCCGTGCCTCCCATACTTGAACAAGCTACAGTGGGGATACGGCAATGACTGTTGTTCATCCGCCCTCAAAGACAGCATTCAAAATCACACAGCAGTGATTCGCTGGCATGTGCTGAGTAACAAACGTATTCTAGCTGGCGCACTGAGGTCGAAAGCATCGCACAAAAGCATTTTCCACTGACTCAAGTCTGCAAGCATCACAACTGCAGCGGCCTTACCACTGCAGATGTATAATGCATTGTATAGATGTTGCAGTCGTAAATTCTTACGACTGCAGCAGCCCTTTCAGGATCGAGGGCTAGGGATCGGCGGGTGCCTCGAGCATGTTGAGCAGAAAGCTGTCGATGGGAGTGTCTCCGATGAGCTTGAAGAAGAACAGGTGCTCGAGGCATTTGAGGCCAATGCTGCGCAGGGCGGGCAGCCGCAGCAGTAGTTTACCAAAGCGGCCCGGCTGGTCTGGATGGTGGCGTCGACAGTGCTCCTCGAGTGCAGCGTACACCTTCTCACGGAGCGCCTCGACTCTGGCAACGTTGCGGAGCCCCTTGGCGTCCGGATTGAAGAGCACCACGGCACGCAGGCAGCCGAGTTCAGTCTTGTCCATCTTCATATCGCGCATCTTGGCCACCAGCTCGGCCAGCACACGGTCAAAGATGTCGCCGACTCCCGCGCTGTGCGCGCTGTGCCGCTGCACTACCAAGCCTGTGGCGAGAACTATGCCGTCGCGCACGGTCACAGAACGGTGAGAGAAGGCGGCGATAAGCAGCTCGTTCCACCCGGCTTTTAGCAGCGCCGTACGATCCTCGATGGGTAGCTCCTCGAAGTGCGGAATTCGTCGGGCCCATTGCACGAGCTCGTGAAGTTGGCGGTCGGCAGCCTGACACATGCTGTTGACGGGATCGCGGCCCGACGCCGCAGCATCGGCCGCCAGCACGGACGGCGTCGGCTGCTCGACGCGCAACTCGGCTTCGAGGATGCGGTCCAGCGGCATATCCGGAGAGCCCGGCCCTCCGATTCCGCCGCCGCCGCCGCCGCCGCCGCAAACACCGCCGCTAGTGCTCTCAACCTCGTTGTCGTTGCGGTCCTTGGCCCGCTGGCGCTCCTCCTGGACGGCCTCGCGCTTCATGCCGCACGCGAGGCATTTCTGGTAGCGGCAGTACTGGCAGCGGTTTCGCTGCCTCTTGTCGACCACGCAACGCCGTTCCTCTCGACAGGCGTACGTAAGGTCCTTGCGCACAGTGCGCTTGAAGAAGCCCTTGCAGCCTTCGCAGCTGTAGACGCCGTAGTGCTTGCCAGATGCCCGATCGCCGCAGATGGAGCAGAGGTGCTTGGAGCCGCTCAACGGATGTGTGGCGGGGAAGCGCGAGTCCCCAGCGACGGGCGCCGCGGACGACGGCCCGTTGCTGAGTGGCGGTGGTTGGCCATCGGCGCGGTTCACTGACAGCGTTCCCCCGCCACCGTAGCCGCCACCCGACAGGTAGGACGACGGCTGCGGGAGTAGGCTGCTCGACACACCGTTGGATGCACCGCCATTGAGGTTCCGCGTAGTCGGCTCTTGGTAGGCCATCGATGGTCTTGGCTTCAGGCCCCGCGCATGCGGCCCGACCTTGCGTGCGGCAGATCGGACGCGCGATCGCAAACAGGCTGTCCTCGAGCGGCAGGTGAATGTTCAGTGGGGCAACGGCACCCAAGCGGAGCCAGGGCAAGCGACCTGACGCGCTGCCGATACTTGCCAAGGCAGCAACGTAGCCAGTGTTGCCGGACGCGCCGCGCGGGCAGCTGCTGCGGCCGGCGCGGCGCAGCTGATAGGCGGGCGAGGCTGCGCCAATTAGGGCTGCCTGTGACGCACTAATCGAGAGCAACGTCACGGAACGTTGTTTACACGGCAATGTATGTGTGTACATGGCGCGAAACGACGCTCCGCGTATCTGACTGTCGATTCCGCTTCGAGGCAGTGCGCTTGACCTTGAAAACGTATATCAACCACCTCTGCGCCAGTATGCTTCTTCGACATCTGGCTGCCCATTTTCTGTGAACTAAAGCACAATCTATTTTCGGCAACTGATAACCTTACATGTTCACTCTCGATCTACGTAAATGCATAGTACAGGCTATACCACATTTAACCGATTAGTCACCAATATCTAGTGCAACAAGATTCTGTCTTCTACACCAGTCTGCATGCAGCTCTTTTGAGAATATAAATTATACAACTATAAGCTGTAAATGAACTAAAATTTTTGTCTTCTCTGCTCATTTCTGCAACAGATTCCTCCATGCGTAGGAAATGCATAAAAGGAACATTGCATTTTATTTTTACCTTCAACTGGTGAGGCTTCTCTTTGAAGGATGGCAAAACCACCCAGCATCACATTTTTGTAAAAATATTTTGCCAAAATTACATTTTCCTACTACAATAGATGAGCCATAGCATAATTACATTCAATACAATGAAATGATACAAAACTGAAAGTTACATCTTGGATAGAAACAGACATATCCCAGACTAAGATCATGGCAGTAAAATATATGGTAATTAACAGATGTTGCAAGAAGAGAGACTGAGAGGTCAAATGATAAAAATTTATTGAGGAGTCACACTTTCATTCTCATCATGAATTTTTGTCTTAGCACCATGGTATCAGCCAAAAAAGTAAAATTACAACAGCTTAGATGGCCAGAGGTAAAATTTATCAGCCATGACAAAGCACTACACAAGAGTAGGTCGAAGTTTAACATCGCTCAGGGAACTCTCGACCCAAGCTTGCTGAGCAAAACAGAAACACTGCACTGTGGCCCCGCTGCCACTCCAATCACCTAAGCTGTGGTCTGTTTACTTTTTTGTCTGATGGTACATAAAGAAATTTGAGGGGCATCCTACCTTGCCAAATTCCTGGTTATGTCAATAACCCAACAGAACAAATATGTAAAAAAAGACTTATGTTCAGCAAAAAGCTGTGACACAGAAGGAAGCACCAAACACAGGGCAAACACTACAATAACAACTAATCTTTACTGCAAAGTACTTCACTTCTGCGAAGTAATTCTGTTTTGTGTACAGTATGCATGAGCATCACCAATCGTGACAAGTGCACATACCATGAATCACACGGACTAATATATCATATCTAAAATCTCAAATTCTTTTCTGTGCAGTACAATGGTCATATGATTTGCTTTCTAATTATCATCATCATCAGCCTGTTTAGGTCCACTGCAGGACGAAGGCCTCTCCCAACAATTTCCAATCCACCCTAATTAAGTACACAGCCCTAACTTTACACCATAGGACATATGCCTGGAACCATCGCTGTCTGGTATCTGAATTGTAGGCAACAGTGGCAATGTGATAGCTCAGGAAATTAAGGAAGCGTATCACATTAGAAAGAAAGGCAATGCTAGTATAAGTGATACATCTATAGTACCACATGGCAAAAGATCAGTTTTTAGATATGATGTAATAATTATGATGATATACACACCTGCCGCTGTGCATCTGCACATACTCGGTCTGCCATGAATACTGTATGAAGGAGCGTGCTTTGCAATACAGTAGAACCCCATTATAAGAGACACTGATATGAGAAGACGTTTATTCACATGGTTGGCTGCCCCATCTCTCCCATTAGCTCGACCACTTTTGTAACAGACACACCCATGAAGACAACTGCTCATAACGAATAAAATATCATTAATTTCAGTCTATAGCCTTTCTTGTAGCAGAGATCTTGACTCTAAATGCAGCACTGTTGGCTGCTAACTGCAGTGAATTCATTGAAGAAGCAAGAAAAATGATAACCAAGTAATGTGACAAGGTTGTGGTGGAAAAAACAAAAAAGAAAGGATGAATTCTGTTTTGAGTTGCACAGACCATCAAACGAATCTAACATAAAGGTGAATTGTATATATTAAACACTTGACATTTTGTAGCCTTCTTTTGTGGTCAGTTTAGTTGTAGTGTGCCCACGTTGAGAGAAGGGTTGATCAGAAAATGAAAACTTAGCACCATGTAAGGGACAGAAAGTGCTCCCTGAGGCATGGCTTATAAAGGGGTTCAACTATAAAGATTAGTTGCAAGTAGTGCTCATGCTGCTTTCAGTGTTTCCTTCTCTGTTCCATTTTACAGCTGCGCTTACCAGTAATCTTTAAAGGCCAGCTGTAGCAATTTACTTACCATGTCAAAGTAATGGCGATTCTATGTTCCCGAGAGCAAATTGGAAAATAAGTGTTAATTCACAAGAAAGCGCAAAACCGAAATCCAACCTAGCAATGAGATCAAATGAGTCAATCTGCCTTTTTGCATAGTGCAACCGCCATTACTGCTAAGGGAAGCGCGTTGCACCCGGCCGTAACGTCATGAAGAGCTTTGGCATGGCCACGTACTCCAAGAGTTGGTACGGCATGCACAAACCTCAAAGGCCATGGTATTATGCCCTCGCGCTCCCATCACTTTGCCCAGGATTATGTCAATGCACAATGTTGTCAATAATTGTAGGAAACCAGCTGGGCAGTTTGAGTTAATCAGTAAAGTAGGTTTGAGAGGAATCTGTGCATCTCTTGAGCCTGTAACCTTGCACAAAAAGCAGCAGAGTGCCAAGGAACCTACCCTGCCACTTTTATTGAGATCCACTGACCTCGAAAAGTCACCGAAGTTGGCCTTGCAAGAATGCAAGCCAGCCCAGCACCAAATTTTGTCAAGTACATAGATATCAGTTTCCTTCATGATTTAGCCATGTAATGATTACATTCTAATTAATATTGGATAAAACACCTGCACTTTTATGTGATGCACTACACTTCTAAAGCTCTCTTTTATTAGTCTTCAAAATGTAACTTTCATACAGTCATAACTTTCACCAACAGGCAGAAAAACACTTTAATGCAAGAAAGGCAGAGGTCACCAAGAGGGGCTTGGCTCCTGGCCAGTTACTGTTCATAGGGGAAAGGAACGGTGTGAATAAAAAGAACAGAAAGCAAGAATGACAATGACAGTGTAGCAAGTTAGTTGTGTGCAAACACACAATATGCACAAATGTTCTGCACATACGCCTCATCTACATTACATTGTGGGAGCATTATTTTTAGATCCTGGAGGCAAGGCCAGTCTCTGTTAAAAATGTCAAGAAGGGCTCTTACTGCTCGCAATAGGCCTTACTGTAAAAGCTCGTTAATTCAGACCCCATTATTTGAATCTTCCAATAACTCAAACTAAGTGGCATGGGCTGGCCAAGCTTCATAAAATTCATTGTGTTAGAGCTCATTAATTCGCACTCGAACTGGATCCCCCCCGCATATAATTCGAACTACACGCCCTCATGCTGGCCTCATCAAATCTCTAAGGCTATGCCCTGCGGTCGCTGCCACTGCCACAGTGTATTTTGCTTATGCCATGCAAACTACCACGATGCTACAAATTGCATGGCGTGACACCAGCGCTGCACCCCTGACCCCTTTTAGGAAAAAAAAAAAAGGATCTGAACAGGGAATTTGAAGACTCATGCTGCAGAATGAAGGAATCTGAACAAAAGACAAAATGCTGGCTCATCGCCCTAAGTATTAAGGCCCAGCTGCGAGGATTGACATTGCTGTGAGGTTTGGCCTAATGACTGCCAGTTTATTCGAACACACTGTTAATTACATTTGAGGGACGTTACAGGGAGGAAATACACCACAAATAACAATCAATATGGAAGGAACTTTCAATTGTAACATCAAATTTGGACGAAACATTAAAAATCAAGTGGCAGGACAAATAATATAGAATATCAAGAGACAATCGAATGAACTTCTAGGAACGTAACTAAGAAAAATTTCATGCTCATTAGTGCACTCGACAATATGCATGCGCAGGTAGTCCATTTGACATTTCGATAACATCACGAAGAAATGGACATTTGTGCCAGTGGCATAAGGCCGGATGATTGCAGTACGATTTAATCTCTTGCTAAGCCAACCGAGAGCTCTTACAAATATAATGCATATACCTTTATCAATCTTTATATGATCATTGGAATCTGAAACAATTTTTATTCTGTTCCTCTGTCTCCTAAATTATAATGGTTCCAAATAACATAAATTAACATTTCAGTAACAGTGCTTTTTCGTGCCTAGAACATTTGAGCCGTACTGCAAGTCTTTGAATCCTTTCTAGTTTAGCGTTAGACCTTTTTGCTAAGAGCCCTAGACTACGTCAGCACACTCTAGAACAGGATGAATAAAGGTTTTTGTATGACATTAACTTGACATCTATCATTGAATTTCGTAGCTTTACTCTAAGAAAACACACCTTTTGTACGAAGCAGAGCACACATTTTCAATCTGGATGTGCCAGTTCAGGTCATCCGTGAGAACACCAAGACATGTAAAACTCGAGACATTTGCTAAAAGAACATTTCCAACATGATACTGGGAGGAAACAACATTTTTCATCTGCGTAATGTCTGCAAACATGGTTTGAGCTCACATGGTGCTTGACTGCAGACCTGAAAGATGCATTTTCGATCATGGCCGCGGTGGTCGTATTTTCGATGGAGGTGAAAATGCCAGAGGCCTGTGTGCTCTGTCGTCAGTGCACATTAAAGGAGTACTGACACCAATTTTCGAAGCCGAGTTTACTCCACCATACAACTCTCCTATATGCATACACAGCATTGAGCAAATGTTAAGCTCAGGAAATACTGATAAGATATTTTAATTTGACGTCAAAGTCAATTTTCACATGGCGTGCCTACTGACATCGACACTAGTGTGACGTCAGGCTACAGTACAAATTTTGGTGACTTCACGCAGCAGTATGGCAAGTTGTGATGACGTCAGGTACAAAAACATGCAAAATGGCCGCTTGCGCGTCACACGCAGTCGTCTGCTTTCGCCGTTCAGTCGCCGTAGTTAAGAGTGCCCGTGAAGCAAGCGAGCGAGGTCGAATTACCCTCTATCGTCATGTGTGCCCGCGTATAATCGGAAGGCAAGGTCGCTATGGTGCCGGCATTTTGCCCTTGAAATGCCCCAGAGGTCTCAGAGGCCACCTTAGCTTATCGCAGGCTCCGGAGCCACGCCGACACCCACCGTGCATGGCGTACATTGCATCCTGCACTGTGCCGAAGTATTTGCTATCGTCACAAGTCGCTATACAAAATTTTGTACATCGTTGACCCCACACTTGCTACAGGCGCTGCGCGCGAGAGACCACTGGTAGAAAACGTCACGATTTTTTGCGGAGCACGTCACGAGAGGCTCATTACTATGCACATACTGTGTCATGACGTCAGGCTACAGTAGGAACCGAAACCAGCTTCTAAAGGCATGCTGTAAATAAATTTTCACGGCGCGCTCACGCTTACCAGTACATTTTCTGGACTCTGGAGGGCTTGGCCTTTCATTTCATGCAAAAAAACGCCAACTGAAAATTTTCGTGGCAGTACTCCTTTAAGGAACACCAGGCGATAAAAAATTTCCGCAGCTCTCTCACTACCTGCAGCGTACCTCAATCATATCATGGTTTTGGCACGTAAGACCCCAGTAATTAATATATTAATATAATCCAATTATGAATACATGCATTGTATTACATACACCACTATAGTATATGCATATGCTATGTGCTTTATATTCCTGTGCTATGGCCACTACGATGACATTCGCATTCTTGCACCAACTATGTGTTCATTTCGACATAGCTCACAGCGAGAAATATCCACTTTAGTGAATAATGACAGTTCGACTTGAAGACAGAGTCAAGTTTCAATTCGATATTTCAAATTATCGAATAATCAGACACCTCTGCCGACTATATCACTTCATCCTGCTGCAACTATACTCCATCATGTATGTCAATCAAATTTGCATTCACCACAGTGCTAGGGGATGAGGTCACTGCAATTATACGTCCCCACAATATTCAGCAGACAGTTACAAATATGCTGAAATTTATCTCCAGCCTTCTACTGTGCTGGTCACGGAATTAAAATATTTCTGCTCTCACTGTTTGTTCACGTTTATTGTTTGTTCTTCTTGAACTCCAACCTTGCGTCTATATGTGCACAGAGTTTAGTTTCAGTATTATGGAGCAGCCGATACGCCTTCTTGATATGTATTAGCGCAGGTCATAGTAACACTATATACTAGAAAAACACTCATAACCGTGACTTCATTGTCAATGGGCATTTGATCATAAGTGTCAACACCTAAAAACATTTATGAAAACGCAGAGTAATCCTTGGGTCCTTGAACGTTGGCCCATCCCCCAAAATAAATTACCAATATGGAACTTGAATAATAGCAGGCCAGCTACCGTATTTACACGATTGTAAGTCGACTCGAATGTAGGTCGACCCCCCTAAAATTGCATCCCTCAAAAAAAAAAAAAATCAAGCACGGTTCACATCGCGTGCACCCTTCACGGTCACTGTCGTATTGCTGGTCATGTCGAAGTATACGGCTGTTTGGTCGGCGTTGCCGATGCGGCCAGCAACTTTTGGCACACGCTGTTGCATCGACGCAGAGAAAAGTCTGCCCTCTTCATAAATTTCAATGCCCAAGCCCTGGTAGCTTTGAACTGAGCCTTTGCTATCCCTCCCTCAGAAGCATAGACACGGCCTTGTTTTGTTGTGTGATCATATCACAGGTGACCAACAGCGATTGATCGCGTAAATCAGTCACGTATGCCGCAAGCTTCTTCTCCAGCTCCGGAAAGCGTCCAGACTTTGGCCCGCGAAAGCCACGGCGCTTGGAGTCGCATGACATTTCCTCACGCTGAACCCGCCACTGCCGCACCACACGCTCACTGTTCCGAAACTTGCGTCCTGCTGCGCAGTTGTTAGTCTCCTCGGCATCGAGATAGCAGCCCGTTTTAACGCTGCTGTGAACGAGCGCCGATAGTTCTTGGGGCCCAGGGCACTCATGACAGACGGCACGATTCAGCACAACCAGCGGCACAACACAGACGCACGCGACGACACGGCCGCTTTGAAAATTGTACCACACAAAGCGAAGCTCTTCCGTCAACTACCAGTACCCCCTATACGCTGGCTCTTCCATCAATGGTTGATGCTCCCACAAGAGCCGCGCGCGCTCGGTAGATGTTAAAAAAAGGAACGGCTTTTGTATAAAAACGCTCAATAACCATGCGCTGTGGGTTGAGCGGGAAACTTTATTCGCAATTATGAGAACACATTCACTGCGAGATGACTCCATCAAAGCCACCGGCAGCGGCTGCCGCGCGATACCAAAACAAACATGGCGGCAGATGGAAGTGGCCGCTCGCGATTTCCATTTATTCGTGAGTACGTTACTCGCGTTCAAGAAGCATTTTGTTCGTCTTAAATAAACAAAATGAGTACTAGCGAGTCCTTTGATTCAATGCACGGCGCTAACGTAGCGCCGTGCATTCACGTTAATGCACTTCCGAACACGACGGTGAGAGGTTAGTCGCTCTAAGTATGGTGGCCAAAGGGCACAGATCGGGAACGCCAACTTTAAAAGTCAGCATCACCTTTACTTGTGCCAGAATGTAGGCAATGGTAAATTAATATGCTACGCTTCGGCCGTAACCATGGAAACGAGGGCGCAAAGCTGTCCCCACCTAGCAGCACCCCTAATTTCTCGTTTCTCTTGCCGTTACTAGCGGCACACGGTTCGACTTCGATTCTAAGTCGACCCCCCAACATTGGATTGTCAAATTTGAAAAAAAGGGTCGACCTACAATCGTGTAAATACGGTATATGGCTGTAACTGCTGTTCAAAGCGAATAGTATACAAATAAACACAGTTGCTCCCCTCTCTGACTCTCAGTCACTTAGTTGCCAGCGAGAGAAACCACACGGCTGCCAATGCTTCCTCGGTTCTTCCACAAAACAGTGGCGCCTACCAAAACAAAGGGATGCAACCTTTCCGAGAAACAGCATTCCATGCAACCCTGTTCCTTGCAACCCTGTTTTGTTTGAGACAGCTGCCTATCATCTGTCCATTCATAGACAAATGAAACACGCTGGACTGGCAGCGCTTTGAAAGAGTCTGGAGGTTGGCAGTGGTCGCACCAGATTATCACTGTGCAGGAGATTGACTGCTTGCTGGTAATCTTTGTGGTAGCTGCACAACGTATGGCACGAAGCAGCGCCTTCCGATAAAAGAACACAAAAGCGCTCTCTAGGTGCTGTCTGGCAACAGGGAAGACTCGCTGCCGCTTCACCAGAGACCGCGGGGGTACCTACACACGAATTAAGGGGCCTTATGGTCACGCGGTTCACAAATGTTTTAGTCATCCTTCCAGCATTACAATTCACCGCTGCGAGAACTTGGTAAAATGAAATTCACGTGTTTAAACATTTTTATTTGTTACATGCTTTTTTTATCCTCATTGTTCTTGATTGTAAGAACATTCTGCTGCATGCAGATCACACTGGCAGAGGGATATTATAGTCTGAGGCCAAAAGGCATGTCCCCTGACACAGTTGACCATATTTTTATATGTTCATTTCAGCTCCTTTATATCCCCCTTGCTCTCCACCGCCATCTTTCAAGGCAAGGTTGCCCAAAACATTACTTTGATACCGGTTCCATTAAACTGAGATGATATATCTGTATGCTGCACAAATGAAACGGCAGTTACTCATTGCAAACGGATTGCAGGCATGTTGGCTGAACTTGCATGAAACATGCAGCTACGATGTCGCAAGAGCGATATATGCACTTTACACTTTTCAAGTGATCAGCTATATTCTAAGGTGCAGTTTCATTCAGCGATGGCCGGTTTTACTCTAGAATGAGGTAGAAGTCGAAGTGCCCCTCACTTTGTGAAGGACTACAGCAGACACCTCGCAGTTAAGATAAAAAGCGTCCATCTTGATTTGTAGGGTTTTATGCCCCAAAAGCACACTACAATTACGACAGATGCCATATCAGAGGGCTCCGGAAATTTCAACCACCTGGGGTTCTGCACACTCTGATCGCACAGTACATGGGCCTGAGCGTTTTTGACTCCATCGCAATGCAGCCGTCGTGGCTGGGATTGAATCCTGCAACCTTCAGATCAGCAGACAAGCGTCATAGCCACTAGACTGCCGTGGCAGGGCATGGCAGTTCCCTGTTTTCATAACCAGTCCTCTGACGACCATGTCATAGATAACAATACTAAAAAGAAAATAAGAACAGTGGCTTCAATCCACCTCACTAAGTCTTTTTCCTCCTCCATCCATCCACATTTCTTCCCTCTCCTCCTTTTCCAATATGCAGAGCAAGCTGAATGGCAGGTGTGCTGTTGAGTTGCACGCCCATCGCATGATGTTGCTTAACATGTCTGTTATTACAGAACTCAAGCAGTAATCGTGACCTCTTTTAAACAGATAAAAAGGAAGCAAACACCGATAAATTTGTTTTTAAAATAAAGAGATTGTTTCAGAGGTGCTGACACACCACATGACATCATACACTGCTCTTAGTTTATCACTTCGTTAGTTAGAATTTCATTTAATTCAAACTCTGCAGGCATCACCGCGGAATTCGAATGAATGAGCTTTACTGTACAGTAGACATGCTGTCATTCCGTCGCTATTTTACACGATTCCGCTCCCCTTTTCCACGTCACGTGACCATCTTGGATGAGGGGTCTTCTTCCGTGCTTCCCCCTCTGTTGGCAACAGTACTAGCAGACTCCTCCCCCTCCTGTGGCATGGGCTCGGGTATCTCGACGTCGCGGCAGGTGGCGTGCTGCAGCTCCCAGCGTATCTCGGGCGTGATGGTGTGGTGCGACTGGGCACGCAGCAGTGCCAGCAGGGCCTCTTTCTGCTCCGATGAGATGTCACCCTTGTAACGCTGGCAGAAGCTCAGCAGGCACTGGTGCCACAGCACGGGCAACTCCCGCTGTTCCCGTTCAAACCTGGAGACAACCGATTTCATGAGTTGATTTAAACGTCAAAAAGCACGCAGCCACAGACACCTCAAAATGTCACTAACATAAATCGGTGTACAAATTATTCCTTGAAATGGATAAACTGTTCCTTGAAAACTCTACTAGTACATGGTTTTCAGTGTAACTAAAATCAGGAAATTACCGTATTTGCACGAATCTGTTGCACGAAAAAAATCACAGCATATCCACGGAGTGAATGATGATGAGTGGGCGAAGCTCCGGAGGTTTATCGTAGATCGTGCAGAGTTCTGGATTAATTTAGCTAACGCACACGCTACGAATCCTTATGGTTCAACTAGGCACAAGTGAAATCTCCCACCGGCACTTCATTGCAAGTGAAGATCCAGTACCTATATATATATATATATATATATATATATATATATATATACAGTAAAACCTCGATAATTCGAAGGCCGCCGGACCGCGAAAATTCTTCGAATTAAGCGAATTTTCAAATTAACCGAAATGAAGAAAAAAAAGCAAACAAGCGCTACAAGATGAAATCACATTTATTTTCTTTGCGAGAAAAAGGTTATTTGAAATAATCGGTGATATTGGACTGCTTATTGCGGTAGTTCGCCGCCCCAAGTGCCATGTTCTCAAACCTGCTCACAATACTCAGCATTTCACTGTCACCACCGCTGCACTCGACAAAGCTGCGGAAGGTGTTCACGGCATCGACAACTGAAGCCAAAGCGGGCGCGCGGGCGGGCTCGTTATCGTCACCATCATCGCCGTCTAGCCCAGTGTCGACGACGTCCTCGTGTACATCAGCGTACGATGTTTGGACCCCCGCCTCAACACTGGAATACTCCACGAAGCCTAGTCCCTCGCCGTCGCCGGAGTCGGTGATCCGGGCGCACATCGAGTCTCCCTCGTCGTCTAGGCCGAACGAGCTGCAATCTTCATCAAGATCTTCGCCACCTTGTTTGCGGAACCCGGCATGTTCAAAACAGCGCCTGATCACCTTCGACTCCAACTCCTTCCAGGCAAAGGCAATTAAACAGATCGCACCAAGCAGATCGATGTGGTATTGCTTTCCACTGTCGTAGCAAAGCAGAACCCGCTTCAACAGGTGGTGGCGGTAAATCTTCCTCGTTTGCAGGATCACCCCTTGGTCCATCGGCTGCGATATGGCCGTAGTATTTGCAGGGAGGAAGACGATCTTGACGGCTTCCAGGTTTCTGATGTCCCCGTGGGCCGGGCAATTATCGATAACAAAGAGCACTTTCCGCCCTTTGGAGGCAAACTTCCGGTCAAGGAACCGCACGTATTCCTCGAATATCGCCGCCGTCATCCAGGCCTTCTTGTTGTGTCTGTACATGACGACATCCCTCGGAGGAAGGCGCGCGTTCTTAAAGCACCTAGGCTTACCCGCTCGGCCGATTACGAGCAGTGGAAGCTTGTCGTTCCCAGACATGTTCGCGCCGAACAAAATGGATATTCTCTCCTTGGGCTGCTTTCTCCCCGAGACAGTGGTGTCCTTGGCAGCAAATGTTTTCGTGGGAAGCATCTTGTAGAACAAGGCTGCCTCATCCAAGTTGTAGACGTCGTCCTCTCCAAACTCCTGAAGCAGCGGTGCCAGCGTACGCATCTGCCAGTCGTCAACGACGTTCGTGTCGGCGCTACCGCTTTCCCCGCACACGGTCAAGTATGTAAGGTTATTTCGCTCTTTAAATCGGGCGAACCAACCATTACTGCACTTGAAGCCTTCGTGGCCAAGGCGCAGTGCCAGGTCATCGGCCTTCTCCCGAAGGATGGTGCCGTTCACGGGAAGATGAGCTGCGTTTGCGCTCTGCAGCCACTTCATCAAAGCGACCTCAACGTCCGGGTACGTTGGGAAGCGAATCCTTGATCGCTTTGACGAATGCGTTTTCCCATATGCCTCGAGCAACTTTTCTTTGTTCTTCAAGATGGTCGAGAGCGTCGACAAGGGCATCTTGTGCCTTTCGGCGAGTTGGGTCTTAGTGCACGTCGACTTCTCAGCCTCCTCGATTAAGGACACCTTCTCCCGCAGCGTCAGCGTCTTGTACTTCGGCATCGTGAGTCCAACAAGCGGTCAGGACTTCGCACGCGGCAAATGCAGGCGTAGGCGGCGAAGTAAACAAGACTAATGCAAGACGGAGAATGGTCCAAGCACGCGAGCTACGTGAAAAACGCGAAACGGAATGCGTGAAAAACGGGAAAACGCGAACGTGGAAAACACGAAACGGAAAACACATTTTAACCCGTTTCCGGTACTCCAACTACTATGACCTCCGAGATAAGCGTCGCCGGAAGGCTGTTTCACGTCCGTTGCTGCCGGCGGGAATTACGAATTATCCGGATGAAACCCCGCGGGCTGTTCAAATAATCCGGTAAAATTTGCATTGAAAAACACGGGACCGCAGAAGTTCTTCGAATTAACCGAAATTTCGAATTATCCGAGTTCGAATTAGCGAGGGCTTACTGTATATATATATATATATATATATATATATGTGACGCTATGAACGGGAGCCGTACCGTGGTTTCTGCGCCATGTTTTATTCCACTGCACGCGCCTCATCTTCTTCATCGTCTTCACCGCTTGTTACGTCACATGAACCACGGCACGGCTCCCGTCTCTAGCGTCACATATATATATATATATATATGGGTGGCCGGTGAACGGTTCTCCAGCGCGAGCAGTCGGTATTTTTCAATCAAGAAACTCGCTTGAAGATGCTGCCTGCGTCATTGTTTTCTCTCGCAGGTGAGGGCGCGTTCTCCTTCTTTGCGAGCTGGTAGAGCGTTCATCGAACAAAGAGCGTTTCCATAGTCAACGCGCACCTTTCGCTCTCTCTCTCTCTGTCTCTCTCTCTCACACAAGACAGCAGATGGAAGAGTGAGAGAGCTCGCGCGCCGGGAGACACGTGCCGAGGGCACGCCTCCCACACGCGCCCTCCTAGTAGCGCGTTTCTAGTAGGTAACGCGCTACTACAACGGACGGACAGACCCAAACCTTAAGGAGCTTCGCCCCTAAAATGATGTTTGCGATTAGCAGTATTGTCCTAGCAGAAACTTTCAAACATAATGGAAGGGACACATGTGCTCTTAAAACTACCGCTGTGTTATCACCTCTGGTATGAAAGTTTGCACTATGGGTTGCCAGAGTAAATACAGTGGAACCCCGTTGATACGTTTTTCAGCGGGTTAGGGACGAAAAACGTAACAACCAGGAAAACGCAAGAGTGAGGAAAGCTCCGAAAATGCATGAACACAGGACCACTTTGATTTCAAACAATTTATTTCAGGAAGGCGATCCTAAGACTTAAAAAAGTCGAGCATGGTAGACTGCCGTTTCTTTCGCTCGCCGGAAAGCACCACGCGTTTTTCTATAGTCTGAAACGCTGCGTTACTCTCAGCATCGCTCTGCGGTGCGACGTACCTGCGAAGGAGGTCCAGGGCTGCTACGGCGTCACCAAAACTGGGATCGGCCAACTCCGCAGAATCTTGTGGCTCGTGTTCGTCGTCGTCATCGCAGTCACCGACTTCACTTGCGACCGCGTTCGCAACAATCTCCGCGATGCTCTGGCACTCCGACGTCACGAGGGCAGCATCCACGGCGACGTAGTCGTCCGTATGTCACTCCCGTGGCACCCAGCGCATTCATAGCCTCCGTTAGTTCTTGCTCACAAAAGGCTGCTTCCGGTTCTTCAGCTTCGATGGCGGTCTCCACTTCACCGTCCACACGGAAGCCACACCTCGCGAAGCAGTGCTGTGCAGTTGACGCGTTCACTGCAGCCCACGCTGAAGCGACGTAGTGCATGGCGTCGAGCACTGAAATGGTCGCAAGCTCCTGTCCGCGTTCGATACTAGCGAGACAGCGCTTCACGATGCTCTTCCTGTACGAATGTTTCAGGCTTTTTATAATGCCGGCATCCAACGGTTGCAAGTGGCTTGTTGTATTCGCAGGGAAAAACACAAGCTTGACGTTCCGAAGAAAGGGCGGATCTCTCGGGTGGGCAGCACAATTGTTGAGAAAAAGGAGAACGTTCCTGCACTGAGCACCCATCTTATTGTCAAAATATCTTAGAAACTCTTCAAACAGAGCACAGGTCATCCATGCACGACGGATGCTTCTGTAGTGACATGGAAGTAGGCGAATGTTCTTCAAGCACTGTGGGTTCTGATATTTTCCAATCACCCACGGCTTCAGTTTATCCGAACCATCCATGTTGCAGCAAAGGAGCACCGTCAATCGGTCTTGGCTGCATTTGCCTCCGTGGCACGCTTCACCCTTCAGGCTTAGCAACTTCGATGGCTGCACCCGAAAGAATAGGCCCGTTTCGTCGGCATTATAAATGTCACGAGGCTCGTACCCCTCAATTACAGCAGACAGCGTGGACTTCCAATCGGCGACTGTTTCCACGTTCACGCTTGCCGCTTCACCGCTTACCGTCTTATAAGCGATGCCGTGCCTCTTCCGGAAACGGTCAATCCACCCATTTGACGCCGCAAAGTCGGCGATGCCCAGTCTGTCGGCTATCTCACTCGCCTTCTCACGTAAAATGCTGCCGTCGAAGTTGATACCAGCAGCGCGAGCTTGCTTAAACCAGGTGAGCAGAGTCTCGTCGAGTTTACCGTACTTTGCGCCACGAGCCTGCTTAGCTTTCGGGCCAAAGAGCGCGGCATTCCCCTGAATTTCGGCACGCTTCGAGACGATGCTGTTAAGCGTTGACGGTGGCAGTCCAAAATCTTTGGCAATGTCAACCCTTTTCCGCGCTGGCTGCTTGTCCACTGCGTTGAGTACGTCCAGCTTTTCCTCAAGGGAAAGCGCCTTCCGCTTGCGCAACGCCATCAAGGCACAACGAAGATTGCGGCAACAAATTCGACGGTATTCGCAAGGCTTAAGGCAATGACCAAAGACGCTTCACGAGGCCGACGAGAACAATCCAACCGTGCGGTAATGTTTATAAAGGCTGACTGTCACGCACTTCCGGCATTTCGTAGTGAAACTTCCGTTGTAAGCACAGTGATGACGGTGACAACACTTCTCACGGATGGCCATCTACAGTCGCCGAACGATATAAAATCGGGCACCAATAATTCGGATAGCCGCGCTGTACCACCAGTGTCCCCATAAACTTAAGTTTATGAGGATACTGGTGGCGGACTCCATTAGCAGCTGCCGAGCGCACACTGAATGGGCCGCCATTATATCCTCCAATGAGATAAAATGTAGCCTCTGAGATCGCATACAGAACTGTGATTTCTGAGGCTTAGTTTTGACGCGACGCGCCAGTCTCGAAGGCAAGTTTATTGCGATCACCGCATCCTGTTCCGGCACCCTGCAGACCCCGCGAGGTGTCGTGGTGGCTGGAAGTGTGGTTTGCGATTGCGGGTACAGCTGGTCGGCAGGTCGTGCCGGGTCCGCGGTCGCTTGGTAGCGCTTTCACGTTTCGTCTTCAGTGCTCGTTTATCAAAATAGCAGTGCCCGGGCGGGTTCGGCGTGCCAGGTTGCGACGCAACATGCGGGAACAGGCCCACAGGTGCGACGTAACAGTGGGGTTCGCAATACATGGGATCCTATGGGAGCTATGCCGGGACCGATGAGAAACAACGTAACAGCCAGGAAAACGCAGCAGTGAGGAACGTAACAGCGGGGTTCCACTGTAACGTGCCGAGCACAAACATCACTTGGAGAGGCAATTACTCATTTGCTGGGTAAAGGGGGGGGGGGGGGGGGTCACTGCCCAGGAACACTGCTGGATACAACAGGTTTCGTCGGTGGTGGACTATACAAAACTGAGTATTCATTTGACCTTCTAAATGCCAACATTGTAGAAAGATGTAGACTCAAGTGTACCCCTCTACACATGCTACAGGCAGGTGGCTAATCACAGCTCAACAAATACCGTATTTACTCGCAGTGTTTACGAGCCACCCGCTGATGGCTGCCGAGATAGCGCTGGCACGTGCGCTATCTCGGCAGCCATGCGATCGCTCAGCAGCCGAGCGACACTCCCCCCCCCCCCCCGCCTTGCGTCTTTTCATGCTCGTTGAAGACGGGCGGGGCGTTTCCTCCCCACATCGAAGGCAGGTGTCCCAATCAGGGTGATGTTATCACATCCGCCCTCCGAGCAATGGAGATAGGCCGGGCTCCTTTGATCTCTGCTTCAGCCGTTTTCGTCGCCCCCATTCGCATGCTTTTATTCTAGCGACCGTACGTTGGGCTTCAGGGGCTTCCGGTGAAAAGAATCGGAAAAAGGGGCATCGCACGCGCAGCTCCTTTTGCGTATGACTGCGCTCGCCTGCGCAGCGAGGGGCGCGGCCACACGTGCCGACGAGCTGGGAACGGGGAGCGCAAAAATATGCGAGGAATTTTTTTTTTTCAAAGCTGCATGGCTAAATATTAGGGGTGCGCAAATTATGCGGGTAAATACCGTATGCATGGTGTGTACTGTACACGTATCCTACTCTTAGCCTGCAAAAAATAATCTGGGTGCTTTTACTATCCAAGCCAATTTCCAGGCTTTGGCTTTACAACATACAGCTTGGCGCTCTCCATCCTATAAGTACAACCGTAACACTGCAATCTTTTCTCTGCAAGAAACATAATTTATGAGGTTTTACACACTATGACCATGATATGATTTTGTCCACCTCAGGCCGTTTAACACGCACTTAAATCTAAGTACACAGGCATTTTCTTGCATATCACCCCAATCGATCGCAGCCGCCATGGCTGGGATACAATCCCAGGACCTCAAGCTTCGCAAGCGAAGACCCAGCTGCTAAGCTACCATGGCGATACACACTCTGCAAGAACGGGCTCATTCTGCAAGGGCTCATTCTTTATTTGTTAGAAACAACTTAATGAGCAAACAGACAATGAAGCCTAGGAAAGCATTGGGGAAGTTACTTGTGGTATTGTAATTGTGGAGAAAGTAGAAAGGAATTAAAGTGGGCGAAAAGACAAACCTGCCTTCGGTGGGAACCGAACCCACGACCTTCGGATGTCGCGTCCGATGCTCTACCAAATGAGCTACGAAGGCGGTCGTCCCCCCGTCCACTTTATTGTGTATTTATGTACGTATTATCCTGGGAGTGTTAGGCAGCGCCAAGTAATACTTGCCAAGTAATACTTGCCAAGTAATACTTGTTCCAAGTAATACTTGTTCAAGAATAGGCTACTCGTAGCACAGCACCACCACATTCATAACATAAGGCCCACCTGAGGAAATGATGAACGACTGCATCGATGACCCGGTAAGGCAGCGTGTACTTCTTGTCGATCAGCACCCGCAAGAAGATCGAGTTTGCGCCCGTGTAGGGCATCTCCGCAATCTTCAGCATGGCTGCGCAAGCGTGCAGCATGGGCACAGAGTTCTTGCTCAACACGCTGCCCACGATGATGGCCTCACGTAGGGTGCAAGTCCCTGACTGCAATGAGAAAAGTAAAAAAAAAAAGAAAATGAGGGGCCCCTCGCCTATTGGGAAAATGGGGACAAGCAAAGCTCAACATGTGCACGTCCTTTTCTTCCTTTCTCTTTTTCTGCCTGTGCTTTCTTTCCCTCTCGTTTTGGTTCATCCTCCTTCCTTCTTTCTCTGTCTGTGTCTGCATTTCTATCTTTTCCTTTCTTTCCTTTTTGTTTTTTTGTAGAAAATCCAAGGGATTCATACACCTCAGATATACTCTGAAGACTCAAAGTGAAATAGAATAAGTGCACATGCACTGGTTTCACGATGACGACAGCTGTTTTAGTGAAAGAAACGCTGATTCCAGGTTGCAAGATGTTGATTCCACGCAAGATTGAACAAAGGATGGGCAGTCAACCCATTAAATTTATTTCAGAATCTTATATATTGTTCCCTGATGAGTGAAGAGAAGGTATCCACAATTGGTATTGCTACCAAAAATTTCTCAAAGCACCAGAAATCAGCAACGGCAAAAAGGTAGAGTTCCTAATCAGGGTGTCTACCAAGTTGACATTGCTGAATTCCCTGAGTGGCACATAACTTTCTTTCATGTCGATGCGGGTAGGCACCATGTCACCCAATGTCATCACTAATAAGGATGTTGAGCTCTTTGAGGGTCAAAAAAAAAAACGAAAAGAAGCAAACAAACAAAAAGAAATAAGCTTTCCCAGACGGTCAATTTGTGAAATTTCGGATTTTGAATGTACGAAATATGTAAGGTCGGAAAAACGTTTTTTAAAAGAATCGGGAGCTGTATTTTGGTGTCAGCATCGCTTATACCGTATTTACTTTAACCTAATGCACACCTTTTTTTCGATAAAACGGGTCCACAAATTGTATGCGCGTTACAATCGAGTGCGAACGAACGACACCGTTACCATATCGAGGCGCGTAGGAAAATGGCCGCCTCCTACGCACTGCGGGCACTGCCGAACGGTCACTGCCGAAAAAATGAACTAGCAGTGCGGCGTTCTTTGGCGCGCAGTTTCTGTAGTTTCTATGTCACCGCCGGTCCCCCACGCAGCGATGCCGCAACGCACATGACACGTAGGCCGATGATAATCGCTGCGCCAGCTTGGCCATTTTGCGGCCAACCGAAGTCCGAGGTGCCCAGCGGCGCGAACTTCCAATAGCGTTCGAGGGTGGCCGTAACGGGAAAAGAGATCTTTCTCATCACCGCACGCAAAATGGCTCATCATCGCATTTCTGTCTCATATCCATGCTGAGGCAGAGCCTCTCAGCCGTGCACACTGCTAGACGTCCGAGATTGCCGCGATGCAATCTCGGAGATCACGCCCCGACCATGCTTAGGCTTGCTGGGCCAGCCTGCACAGTACGCATGGCAGCATGCAGGAGCGGGAGTGAGGGAACTGCGATTGCACGGAGGAATGCAGCACTGCGAGTAAATGATGTTACCGCCGCTTGCACGTGGCTACGCCCGGCAACGTGCGGAAGTTTCATCGAGACGCCGCGGATCAACTGTAGTGGGAAAGCCACAGCGCGGCCCTTCGAGGGACTGCAGTGGTTAAAGTTAGCGGTGCTTTTATTATGCGAGTGCGTTCATTACGCGAGTACAGCATCTGGTTTAATTAATGTGAGAAGGTTGATTACTAAGGTCTTCCTTTTCTTCGCGTCCCAAAAAATGGGTGTGCACTACAATCGATGTTTCACTTTTTTTTTTTGTCACGGGAAACTGGTACGCGGTACAATCGAGGGCGCGGTAGAATCGAGCAAATACTGCAACTTGTTCAATAGTATTTTAGAACGCGGTATTCCTTGAAAAACGGGTCTACGCACAGCGTCTTATCACAGTCTGCACACATAAAACGCATCTCTGTTCTCATCTTGGAGCAAGCTGTGTTGGCATACGCACGGTATCTTCGCTGCATGTGGCTGCCTTGGGCAGAATAAACTCAGTAATCAAGAACAGCAAGAATCCCTCGTAAGCGTCGATAATTGATTGATTTGTGGGGTTTTATGTCACAAAACCAGCTATGATCATGAGATTGATTGATTTGTGGGGTTTAACGTCCCAAAACCAGTTCTGATTATGAGAGACGCCTATGATCATGAGAGGCCGTAGTGGAGGACTCCGTAAAATTTTGACCTCCCGGGGTTCTCTAACTGACATCGCACAGCAAACGGGCCTCAAACATCTCGCCTCCATCGAGATGCAGCCTCCGTGGCCAGGATTCGATCCCGCGACCCTCGGATCATAAGCGTCAATAATAAACAGGCTGAAAGCTACGCCAATAAAGATGAAAATCAACTTCCGCCACCTCTACAAAGGGGTGCCGTGCAGATGTAGATAAACGTCAAGTTTCATGCGCCTCCGTTGCAATCATGCTGAGAAACCGAAACCACGAAATGGCATTGCCCAGCGGCGTTGCCGCAGGCCGCACGACGCACCCACGCTAGAAATAAGTTCTGTTAATCTACGCAAGAAAGCAAAGCCCTAACCCACTGCCCTAACCACACGTACGCAGTACAACGCGTCACCGCGTGGCATGTAGAATCGGCACCGCGTCCTCTCCCTATGGAGAGGGCGCGCAGCTTCGTCTAGCCGCGCGTCCTCTACCTACACACAGTCTTTTATACAATATTTGTGGCAAAGACTGCGTGCAAGCAAACGCACAATATAACAACACTCGGTGCACACACGTGCTGTGTGTGCGCCGTAGCGCGTCCAGACACATACAGCGGTCTTTACATAGAACAAGACGCGACGAGCAAAGCCAATAATAAAAAAGAAAAAAAGCAGCCAATTCGCGTGACAGACATTCGCCGATTCGCGTGACGGATGAGTACCCCCCCACCACCCGTCGCACGACGACCGATTCGCGCGACCGGGGGGGGGGGGGGCACTCATCCCTTCAGTTACTGCAAGTTGCGCCATAAACTCAATCGCAAGATGCATTGTTAGAGCCAGCGTTACTGCGACTTTCGTACTTGAGCAGATTTTCCCTGAGAGAAGCCCGAATTCCCTGAGTTTTCCCTGAGATTTTCCAGACTAATCATATTCCCTGAGATTTCCCAGTTTTCCCAGTTTTCCCGGTCGGTAGACACGCTGCTAATAGTTCCTGCAACAGCTGCCTGGACAGCAAGCAAGCAGACAATGCCAACAACAGTTTTTCTATCTTGCGCATGGCCTGTACAGATTACCGCACAGTTTAAAGGACTGATTAATTATGCATCCTAGATTACCCAGCATAACAATGCAAATGAACAATGACACAAATGCCACCTGCTTGCTTCGTCCCTCAGAAACTTGGTACCAGTATGCGAAATGCAGCCATACTACAAGCACACATGGAGGAGACAAAAAAGCTTGTATAGATGAAAACGTGTTCAGGTAAACCAACCTCGCACAAGGGGAGTATGATCCCCTTGAAGAAAGCACCAGGTTTGAAGAGGGCTTTGCGAAGAGCCTGAAACAGGGAGAGAGGACACTATGAAAATTACTGCACAAGTTAACTTGGTCATCAAAACAGCTACAGGAATGAACCATTTGCCGGGCAGGTGAGCGTTGAAGAAAACCAGTAAAAAAATTCACAGAAGGCTGCAGCAAAGAAAAGAGTCAATGAAGACTGGAATATAGTACTACTCAAGGAAGATCCCATTGCATTTTCAATTAACCAATAATAATAATAATTAAGGGACATACTACAGCGATACGTTAATATGGCAATGAACACAGACATAATAAAGTAAAATATAATGTTTGCATTCGTGTCGGCATGTGACAAATGCATATTATACTCAGATTAAACTGTGTTTCTAACCAGTGTATATGTGTGTCAGATAGAAGTTTGTTGTAACAAAATGCCACTGCCCTTTGATCACACCTGCTCTGATCAATAGCCCAATTTTGCTTTTTTCTAAATGCTGTTATGACATCTGCAAAGGGCCATATTATTATGACTGCATCCTTGCCGGACTGAAAGTATGTTGCAATCGCAGAAGAAAAAGAAAAGCGAAGCACTAGATGAAACAGCATATGGTTGTGACAGCGACCTTTTAGAAGTTGACAGATGATGTACACAACATTAAAAAAAATGCTTTCCACAAGACAAAAAAAAAAAGAAACCTTTAATTTTGGCAACTGTGCAGTTTCGAACAGGACATGCAATTGATCAGAGCATGCTCAGGAAATCCTTGACATCCCATTAACAAAAAAATTTCATTCTATGCAACGACAGTGTGATTATACAAACCGAAACAGCTGCAAATTGTAACAGGTTAGCAAGGATAGCCCTAACAAGACCTTTCACTGGAGGTATACCAGAACAACTGATATATGTTGCTGAACGGGAACAAGTAGGTTGGACCATGCCAGGCCAAAAATTATAAAAGCATCCTACGCAGTTACGAGTCAGTATACTATTGATACAAGAAAGTTGGTCATGACAAATGACAGCAATCTTTGAATGATCTCGCTTCATTAACACAAGCTCTTCTTCCATTTCATACCACATGTCACTTGATCCAAATATACAGGCTGATGCAAGCTCGCACATTAAGCCTAATTAAAGAGAAATTAAAAATGAGCACCAAGAAAAACATTATGAAATGAACTTCAATGGAGACCAAGATGATTTTGTAGATTACACTTCTGCAATTGCGAATAGGTCATGTATGCCGATGAGACAGCACAGGCATTGGTATATCCAGTTATAACATCAAAACGGAGGCAATGTGTCATGTTTGTTGTTTTGTGGGGTTTTACGTCCCAAAAGCAGTTCTGATTATGAGAGACGCCGAAGTGAAGGGCTCCGGAAATTTCGACCACCTGGGGTTCTTTAACGTGCACTGACATCGCACAGCAGAGGCAATGTGTCATGTCTACACCAATGCACCAGCCGAGATACAACAAGGGGAGACACATTAGAAACGCTCTGCCAACTCTGCAGAGACCTCTCAACCCTGTGGTGCAAGGTGTAAGCAACAGCTAGGGCACTAGGTTATAAAAAGGAGCCGCCGGGAGCGAAGGGGCAGTGGCATCCGGGAGCTTTGAGTCTCCTCCCTTAACTTACCGTGAACCATCTACGTTGGCGTAAGGGCACTGGCCTCCAGACAAGCCCTCACCAACGCAATGACTCTCAGCAGAGTTCGCGTAGACCTCGCCTGCTCAGACTGTTCACACATGAGCCCTCTCCGTTTCCAAAGGCCAACAACACCCACAACCTCTAGTGTGGTAGCACACTGTTGCATTAAGCTGCCCTGTGAGATCTAACGTGGTTTCGTTCCCAGCCAAAACAACTCTCGTCTTCTCTCAGAGTTGCAGACCCCTTGTCGTAGCCGAGGTTGCTCAACCTATGCGCGAAACTGCGTTAACACAAGATGCAGAAACCAGCAATGCCTAAGTGGGCTAGCATCAGCACATGCAGGCATGACAGCGGCCAAGGACAAGCTTGCCAGTACACATGCCCTATTACCTCCATCACAATAAGCATCTTCAACCACGTGCTTGAGAGCACTGTTGGCACACATGTAACCATACTGGTGTAGTGTACACTTGTAACAGGCAAGGGAACTGTGCTGTGCTGCATTCACAGCCACATCATTAAGTAGGATCTCTTTGTAATGCATTGCAGCAGCTGATCAAGTGGAACAACTAATATTCCCTCATGATAGCCTTTAGTATTTGTTATCACTTGCTACCATATGCTGCAATGTACTAATACTGCTACAATATGACATGTTAGTCGAGACTGTGTGTTTCAGATGGTAATTATCTTTTATGCTCGTAGTTTGTTATTCTACATTTTCTTAAAGGCCAACTCCGGCGATTTTCTGACCATGTCAAAGTAGTGGCATTTTTAGCTTCTAGAGACCCCCCTGTCGCCCGTATGACAGCATAATTGCCCCTAGAATTAGAAAATAATTTTAAATAAGCGAGAAAACGTGAAAACGAAACCGAAAACTCCTCCGAGCAGCCAAGCCGTGCCCCTACGAGTGACGTCACAAGTGTCTAGTGGGAGGGTGCGCAAGGCATGCCGGTCGCGACAGCGCGAAGCTCAAAAGCGCTGGAGAGCAGACCCGTATAGCACTGATCCACCGCTCGCGAAGTGCATCGTCGCGAGGAAAGTTGTGATAACTAACTTTCCTTAGTTGCTGCGCGTTGCGAGTTGTTTCTGCAGCCAACAACGCAACACCACTTGCCACCTGACAGCACTATACGATCCACACGGCAGCAACTTGTAAAGGCCGGTCCCCACTAGCGGAAAAAACGCGCGCGGCGAGATTTGTGAAAAGCGGCAGCAACGCGCGGCAGATGCTCGAATGGGTCGAGACCCATTCTTTCGAGGCCGCCGCGAAACAAGCACCAATCAGAAGCGAGCCGCGGAGGCGTGCCGACGGTTGGATGGATGGATATTAGGATTCTATTTGCTCCATACTTTTGCGCCACCAATACTCTAAGCGCGTTTTACTTATCTCTATCGCCGACATGTTCAGCTTTCCCGTGTTACTCCTGAAACCCATGGCCTCCTGTAGGGTAGTGTCCACAGCTACACCTGGGTGGACATCTGTACATTCAATCAAAATATGATCTGTCCTTTCCCTAGCTTTTCCACAGCACGTACATGTGTCCCCTCCTTTATTGAATTTCGCTCTGTAACTTCGGGTTCTCAGGCAACCGGACCTTGCTTCAAACAGTAAAGCGCTTCCCTTTGAATTATCGTAAAATTTTTCTCTCTTGATTTCATCTTTCTCTTTACTGTAGTTGTTCAATGCCGGCTTCTTCTCCATTCCTGCTATCCAATCCGACTTCTCCGCCGCTCCTTTTTTTTTTCACGGTGGTGCGGACGCGTGGCGCCATCTATCCGTCAAGCGTCGAACCATAACACACAGCCTCTGAGATTTGAAAGTTACATGGCCGTCGTAAAATCTCAGAGGCCATGCCCAGACCTATATACAGTTTTCTTTAAGCCTACCCGTACCGAGACGCCGGACAAGAAGTATCCTCGCAGTAGCAGTTTTTTGACAGCGTGACCAGCAGTAGCGCTAGAAAGACATGCATGGTCGACGAAAGACGAAATCGTCTGATTAGAGCTCACGTTTTCGCGAGACCTTTCGAATGGAACAACGCAAGGTCGTTCTTGGCTGCCTCGTCGCCGCTTGCCGCAAAACGCGAGTGGGGACTTGTTGACGCGTGCGTGCCGCGGAAGCGCTCGCCGCGCGCGTTTTTGCCGCTAGTGGGAACCGGCCATAACGCCTGGCTCTAGCGCACAATCGTGCACTTGTCCGCGTTCTCGTCGCTGCCAGGCTGGCGTCGTCTGCACAATCCCGGTATTCTCCGCGTTGGACACTTGTAGCGTCATACCCAATGTGGCCTGTAACTGAAGGGGTGGTAAGGTAGGGCGTTCGAGTCAATTAATTAAATTCATTTGTAAGGAATATGTGCAACTCTCGAGCCTCATTTTCTCAGGGCATGATGTAAGTACGCAGAGTAACGTACCCAGTGAATTTCATCAGCACCCGTTGACATGAAAAAATCGCCGGAGTTGGCCTTTAACACCTATATGTGTTAAATAAAATTAAGGTACACCTGTGTTTTGATGTTCTACATTAAATTCGGTACCCAACGCCAAGTATTTGTATCAGACATTAAAAAAAAAAGTTATTTGCACACCCCTAGTCACTAGCTTTGCAGACACCTTCCTTCAATACATATCTACATTTGTGAGGTGCGAATGGCTTAACACTTTACTTGCCAACTAGTGTCACCACCAAATGTAACAGCAACAGCTCTGGCAATACCTGGTACAGGTGGTAGTTCAGCTTCTTGTACTCGGCTATGTCATCTCGCACACGCGGTAGCAGGACGAGGTTGTAAAACCTGGCAAAAAGAAAGAAAGCTCATGATGTGGAAAAAAGTGCAACTGCATATCGCACACTTGCTTTTCTAGAAGCAAGGAGACACAGCATTTGCACAACAAGTACAGTTAGATCCTACTTCAATGAATGCCTCTACGACAGCTCCAACACAACGAAGACATTTTGATTCCCTGTCAGCTGCCAACAGAGAATAGAGAAAACGTATCCTAGCTGCAATAAACCTTCCTGGAAATATTTCTGCTTCAACGAAGTTTTCGCGGGAACAACTGATAATGAACGGGGGTGTCTGCTCAGGGATTTCCCAAAGTTCACTTGGCAAAGCAGCAGTTGCACAAATGCTTGCGACTATCTCACAATGCAAGCTTTGTAATCTCAACTGTGACATGGCCTTTAACTACAATGTACATGTCCCAATTATCTTTTACACAGAGCTGGTCGGCAGCGTATCATGCAGCAAGTGATTTTGATGCACGAGCAGGCATGGTCAAACTATAAGATCTAAGAAATGAGTCAGCATTAAACCACTGCTCATTGTCACTGTCGTGATCCTGGTTGATGATTACACTGATCCGAAGGCACACGTTCAATCCATGCAAATGAAATCAAAGCATGACCTCATTGTGCCACAACCGCTGTAGACAAAACCGCGGCCGTATTTACGTAGCCACTGCTTTCCAGCATGCTGCTACAACATCACAGGTGCACTTACTGGGCAGCAAGTCAAACCAATACTGCTTGCCTCAAGTGCCATGCACGAGACTGCAGCCGCTAAAGAGATCATGGAAGGTGACCAAGCAGCACCGAAACTTCACACACAGCGAGCATATAAAACCAAAACATAACGCCTACCACAATTCTTGCAGACAGAACCACAGTCATTATCAATGCAGTCATGTATGGCAACCACAAAGCCCCAAAAGCGCATGCGCAGTCAATGTACCTAGACTCAGAATGACAGTGCTTTACATAACCACTGTAGACAAGATCGCAGTTACAATGAATGCAACGATGGATACCAGCCAGTCACAGTCCTGGATGTCAAAGACATACAAAATCAAAATACAGGACTACAGTCGAACACGGATATACCGAACTCTAAGGAGGTTGCAAATTAGTTAGATATATGAAAAATCCAATATAAAAAAATACCGGCCCCAGTGGCAGACAATCACCTACAATAGGCACATTCAAGATTAACTAATAGACCTGTCCTGGGGTACGTTTCGAAAAGGCAGTGGCGTCAGCCACGTAACCCTAGCGCGCACGTGCAAACGGACTGGTTGGCAAAACATTACAGTGTTCAGCTTGGTTGCATGCTGCTGTACGGGTGGATCGAGTTTGAACTCTTTTGTTTCGTGCGTGTGCGCCTGGCCACTTTGACACGGTGGTTAGCTTTTGCACTGGAGGACATGCCAAACGCGCGATAAAAGGCAGCGACATCGTTCCCCCCCCCCCCCGCTTGGATTTCCGAATGACAGCAGTCTACGGAACGTGTTGCTGCCCCAGTTCAAGACAAGCACTAGATGCATGTGGCTTTTCACTAGGCCGTACGCTTTGAGCAATCAGTAACGCCTCATGGCCTCTGCATTGTACAGGCCGGGCATGCTCGCGAAGTAAACACAGAACCGAACATTTGGCCAAGGTTTACGGTCATTCTTCCATTCCGAAATCATGTAGGAGTACGGATACTGCATTCCACAAACTTGCAGTTTTTCGACAAACTGCTGGCACGCAATCTCTGGAAGGGACAGCACCATCGCGTGCTAAGTCCGAGCAAACTGCTGGAGACTCCGGAGCTTTTTGCCAACCAGTGCAAAACTGGTTCGCTGCGATGCCAGTGGGGATGCTCTGCGTGACGTCACATTGTTGACAAACGGAGACAGGTCCATTCCGCACACACGATGCAACAGAATGTTTTATTTGCGTGAAAAATAATCACTTATCTTGGCCTGCTTCATCTTCGAAATCAAGTTGAAGACGCTGGCGTCGATCTTATCGAAGCTGTCCAGGTACGACAGCCCGGTTCCATCCATGTCGCCGCAGCAACGGCGAATCAAGCCGAACGCTGCCGCCACTTCAGCGGCGGAGTACGAGCGTGTAGGCGCCGCCTCGTCCGGACGATCTTCGTCACCACTTGAGCTGTCAGCCTGGGCATCCTGCATCCCTGCGACCGCAGCTACAATGTCCTCATCAGCGAGGCTCGCAACAGCCCTAACATTGCAGTGCGCTTCCACGAAATCGTCCGCAGACACTTCGGATGGAACGGCAGCCGGGAAGAGGGACGACAACTCGCGAAACGAGTCTTCTATGCACTCTTCGTCGCAGTCTTCACCGGTTTCCGCAAGTTCTGCCGTCAAGAAGCCTGCCTTCCGGAAGTAGTTGGCCACTGTGTCCGTCTTCACATCTCGCCAGGCGCCCGTCATCATTTGAAAGGCAGGTCAACCTTCAGCTCAGTGCCCATGCGGAGGTTGACCAGCAGCCTACCAAGGAGTCGCCTCCTGAAGGCCACCTTGAAGGACTTGATGATGCCCTGGTCGAGCGATCGCAGCTTCGCTGTCGTGCTGGTCGGTAGAAACTTCAGCTCGAAGTTTTTGAGCTCACAGGTGGTGTGGTGGGCCGAGCAGTTGCCCACAAGAAGCCATGTGCGACACCCCGACTTGCCCAGCTCGACGTCCCACGCTTGCAGCCATTCTGTGAACAGCTGACGCGTCATCCGCGCCTTCTTGTTCGAGGCGTAGCGAACGGCGGGAAGCTGCTTAGAGTTCTTGAAACAGCACGGTGCTCTTGCTTTCCCGATCACAAAGGGCTGGAGCTTCCGAAGCCCATCCATGTTGGCTGCCAGCAGAACGCTCACGCAGACTTTACTCATATTGCCGCCATGACACATGCTACCCCGGACATCCGAGAGTCTTGCTTGGCAGCATTTGCCAAAATAAACCAGTCTCATCGGCCTTGAAGATTTCCGTGGGCGAAAACTTCGCCGAGATTTCCGGCCACTACTTCGTCATCCACTGCTGGATATCCTGGCTGCTTACGGCTTCGCTTTCGCCAGAAATGGTTCTGCCAACGATGTTGTAGCATTGCTTAAATCTGTGAGGCTACCCGGTGTTGTCGGCGAAATTCTCTTCACCAAGTGCAGCGGCAAACCACTTGGCCTTAGCCATCAGCATTGGGCCATCCACAGGAATGTTCTTCGCACGCACTTCTAAGAACCAGGCATATAGTGCCTTTTTACTTTCCTGTGGGCAGGAGCGTGCACACGACAGGCTCCCGACGTTCGCTGCTCCGCCGCCTTTGCCTTGATATTCGCCTTGTTCTTCAACAAGGTGCTCAGAGTGCTCCGTAGTACCCCGATGTCGTCTGCCACTGTCGAACTTTTTTCACCCATCCCAACACGGCTTTATATGGCTTTCAACTTCGTCGCAAAGTCAAGGTTCTTGCGCTTCTTGACGCTGGCCATAGCTACATGAGAAGTCGAAAATTCAAGCAGTCCGCAGCACCTTTGCACAGCACGCACGCAAAAGAGGAATGCGGTGGTATGCGACAATTCACGGAAGTGATCTCCGCCAACAAAGTGCTCGCGATCAGTCGCGATGGCAGCGATGGCTACCCGGGCTACCTGCGAGGGCAGCAGCGATGTACGAAAGGCGCAAGCTGTGGTTGGGCTGATCAAAACTCACAAAACAGCGAAAAAAAGAGAAAAGGAAAGAAAGAAAGAAAGAAAAGGCGAAAGGAGGAGGCCACCAGCTCCTCCGTTCCTGCTCTCCGAGCCAACGGTAACGCGGAGAAAGCATGAGAAAGAGAAAAAAAAATGCCATTCCGCAAATTGGAGAGCGCGCCCAACAGGAGCACAGTCTGAGCCCTCTCTCCCTCACGTTTTTCGAGCGGTTTGAAAACGTGAGTGATATCGCCAGTGACAAGATAGCGCGGGGGCTCCCATCGCGTCAAACCGAACAAGTCATCAACGCAGTGCGTCATGTAATCCTGGCACAACGTACGCTTGCCAGCGTGAGGTTACGCGTGACTAGCGTGCCATTCATGTGCCCTGCTGATGCAAGGCTAGTGCTCTTGGTGCGCACGACTTATGTACCAGAGTGCGCGCCGTTGGGAAAAACGTGGCCCGTGCGTCCGCGCCGTGTATTGATGGCCGCGCGCGCGGTTTGGGCAGGCCGAGAAAATAGTGTTGTGAAATAGTGTTGTCTTGGGTGTGTTCCAACAAGTGGCAGAGCTAATATAAGCAGACGTGTATTGTTTGGCAACATATTATTGCCCGAATTACGTGAAAATGTAAAATACTTTAATATTTATATCAATGCATGCTTTTCCGGCGAGACTGCGCGATTTTTTCCTGTGTTTGGATCATACGTTTTCCCGGATAATACGTTCACAGTTTCGAGTTATTTTGCAAAAACGTATGAACAAGGTTCTACTGCATGCGGGTTCGATATATCCGTGTTAGACTATTATTTGCCCCACCTGCCATGGACACGATGACAGTCGCTATCCATCATAATCATTAATATCAAACTTGCAGTTCCAAAGGCAAGTAGTCAGTGCAGCAGTCAATTGTATACAAAAGTGATTGCTCCTTTGTATCCACAACAACAAGAAAGTGTATATGTACTGTGGACATTTTGGCTGCTTTGCACCTGCTCAGGCAAGGGCAGGAAAACTGTCAGGAAGGAAGACAGGCCTAGTTTCTAGGCTGGGCAATGAAAGTGTCCTGCAAGTGAGTGCTTATGAGAGTGTCCTCAAAGATGTGCCACAGTGCCTAGACAACACAATTGAC
This sequence comes from Hyalomma asiaticum, assembly GCA_013339685.2. Taxonomy (NCBI): domain Eukaryota; kingdom Metazoa; phylum Arthropoda; class Arachnida; order Ixodida; family Ixodidae; genus Hyalomma; species Hyalomma asiaticum. The sequence continues at coordinate 33,611,655 of CM023483.1, read as the reverse complement.
ATGCTCATTAAAAATGTGCTTGAGGTCCCTTTCGAGAATATGGAAGGCAGCAGGTGCCTGGTTCAGTTCCCTAATTAACTTTTTTCCAGCAGTACAACTGTGCTGGAGGATTTTTTAAATTTTTAGGGGAAATGATGCTATTTGTGGCTGCCCACCAATTTCGACAGCAATGGCAAAGATTCATTGCAGACAGCTTAAACCAAGCACCAGCACTTGAAGACTGTCTCCAAGTTGCATTGCATAAATGGTCTAGTTTAAATTTTTTTTCCCCATTTACAAGTCTATGTTATTGACCTTGTAAGGGTTTTGATGCACTTGGGCATGCGGCCAATTCTTTCTTTGAGGGCACTTCCGATAAGACAACTCATGTTAAGACAAAAATCTTCACGGTCCCTTCAAGTTCATCTCAAAGACAGTCTACTACAAGCAAGGATGCTCACCTTTGAGCCATCTTTTCTTTGAGGTTAGAAGCAAAAATGCGAGTTGCCTGGTACATCGCAGCCGATGACCATGAGTCGGGGTCCGTTAAATACAGCACCTGCCAACCACAAAGGAATGTCAACACCGATATGCTGCCAAACCACTGCAATGAAAGCTGCACAAATACAGTGAACTCCCGTTAAAACGAACTCTGTTAAGACGAATTCTCTGATATAACAAACAACATAGGTATGTTTGGTTTCCCATAGACTCAATGCAAAAGAAATCCTCTTAAGATGAACCCCGTCACAGGTAACCTTCTGTTAAGAGGAACATTCCCAGTGCTGTGGACAGCTCCCCCTAGTTTGTTGTAGGGGGTCCCAAGGGCTGGGCACCTGTGTTCTTTTGTTTCTCCCCACCAAGGAGAGTACAAAAGAGCCAAAGACTAAGTAAGCAAAGCCACTTAGGTGCCAGCAATAAAACTGCTACAGTTTTATTGTGCCACGGGCACCCTGCCTTCTTGGGCCCTTTTTGTTGTCTCTTCACCTCCTGTTCAGCACCTACATGTAAAGTACAAAAGAACACAAGGCAAAAGAGTCCAAGATGGCTTACACAGAGACTGAACTGAATAGAGACTGAACAGAGCTTACACAGAGCCAGAGACTAAATAAAGTTGGCCCCCTCCTCCCCCTACTAGTAGAGCAGTGGTGAAGCAAAGCAGAAGAAAACAAATGGAGGACAGGAGCTCCCACAAAGGGGCAAGAAAAAGGGAGGGGATATAAAAAAGTGAATGCTGCTTTTTATCCACAACAAAGTGTACACAGACCTTTTGGCTGATCATTAACTTCCTGGGCAAGAGCAGGAAAACTGCCCTAAGAACGACAGGCCTAGTTTCTAGTCTGGGCAGTAAAGGTGTCCTTGCGGACATGAACGTGTATGTGAGTATCCTCAAAGATGCACCACAATGCCTAACACATTGACTGGCAACACAACTGACATGCTCACTGAAGAAGTGCTTGAAGTGCTTTTGAAGAATACGGGAGGTAGCTTGTGCCTGCTTAAGTTTTCTAATGAACAACGTTTCCCAGCAGCATGGAGATAGTGGAGGATACTTAATATCATTACACGAAATGTTATTTATGGCTGCTTGCCAATGCTTGAAGACAGTTTTCAAGATGGGTAAAAATATGATTTCATTTGCAATTTTTTCCCAATTGATTGGCTTTTTGAAGTAAGATGTTTGGATCCACCTGGGCAAGTGGCCAATCCATTCTTGGAGGCACTTCTGATAAGACGAACATATTGTCATGGTCCCCTCGAGTTTGTCTTAAAGGGAGTCTACTGTAGTTTTTTGAGAGACCAAATCCAGTAGGAATTTCCTTTGAATAACGAACAGTTGGTTTCACCAGTACTATAAAATGACATTAACATGCCAGCAGTTTTCACAATATGAGCACAATTCACAATGTTAGTAGTTCTTGCGCAACATAGCACATTAAATTAATAAAAGACAAAATACAGGCCTCTGTAACAAATAGACAACTTGTTCCCATTATTTCGAGAGCAAGAACAATTGTAGCTTAGAAATGAGTGTCCTAGAGCCATGTAGATACAGCATGGCCTGTCTGGTCGGTCTGTCACAGTCATAAAGTGGCATGGAAAAGCCAAACTTTACCTGCTCCCAGTTGGAGAGTGCAGGGATTATCTTGAATGCTTTAGGCAATTTCCCAGACCTGTACCGACTCAGCACTTTCTTCACACCACGGTACATTTCCACAACCTTGGGGTCTAGGTCAGCCATTTGCACACTGCCCGCATCTGAAATGATTTAACGGGAACTCAGACACACCAGTAGCGGAAAAAAGTATAAGGAAGCAGTTGAATGTCACGCAAGTCAAAGCTTTCCACATGCGAGGCCATGTAACAGTCGCACATTTTAACAGCCCTTCATAGTCTGCTAAAAGCACAATACAAACACCTGCAAGCAGCACAACGAAGCTACCTGCAGAGCTCCCAGTTTAGAAGCAGTCTTGGATGTCCAATACCTATAACTTATGCGAAAACAGCCAGTGATAAAATTGAACTGCTTCCATAAACAGTCACCAATCCCTTACTAAAAAAGTGAGATGGCAACCTAGCTAACAAAAAAAAAAAAGTACTCCCGATTATAAACTCGACACAGTATCTAGTTTTTATTTACACATATGTTAATATAGTTACTCAATTCTCACAGTGCTCAGAAAGTACAACACTTTGCCGTTGGTGATGCAGCGATGACCAGATCCCACCTGAAGAATGAGCTAATCAGGCTAATCAGTGCATTCAGATATAATAAGAACTAAGGGGATAGGGGTTCAATTATAGGTCCATGTGACTTCATGAAACTGTCACCAGGTAGTACACATGAAAAATGACGCCCAGTAAGGGCTGCCGGTATGTAAAGGGAGAGATATTTCTGCAGAGCCCCTAGGCGATGTGTGAAAGCAAATCAAGTAGTCCAGCACCAAAAATCAATGCTGTTTCACACAGTTAATTCTGCATGTGTGCTACCAGGAATGAAGTGGTGCTCATTTGCAAGATATCAAGGTAACCCATCCCGACGTATGGCTATGCAGGCGAGCATCAAACACAAGATGGGCTTTGAACAACAGAAATTTGAGCCAGTAAGGGTTCATTATGCACAGTAAACACGGACACAAGAGCAGAGAAGTGGACAACTTGAACACAGACTATCTGCAAGCAGATAAGTTGTTTCTTCTTTCTTTTTTTTTACCCCAGTGCATCCTCAGTTGGAAGTCAGCATTCGAGTTGCTGACTCCTATCCAGTGTCCGTGTTTGCCCTCCTTAGCGCTGCATAAAGAGATGGGCTGGGGAAAGATTGACTGCATCCTCCAAGTTCAGGGTGCACAAAGTGCTGTCTGCACTCGTGGTCTCCTATGCGCATGAATGTATGTGCACCACATATGTGGCCAAATAACGCCAAGTGTGCCACATGCATTTCCACAAGCATAATCGTGTGAAAAGACAGAAAATCCTAAACTGTGAGAACGTGTACGACCGAATATTATGCAAACTCCAACAAAACTTCAGTTATGCCTGATCAGGACACTGTATTTCAAGGCGAAGACTCTGTGCAGACATGCAAATCACAAAGGGGAGATGCACAACACCAATATACATTTTTTGTCTCCTTTTTGTGGTTCATCCCGGCAAATTGCGCAGAGTTTTCAGCACAGAGCAGTTGTATGTGAGCCTTCATTCTCGTGAAGGTCGTTTTCGTAATGTTATTTACAGTCATATCAGCAGCGAGCAAGAGCATGAATCTTGGAGATTTCCCGATGATTCTGACGACAACCTGACGCTGTTCAACAGCAACCTCAACTGCTAGCTCAGCACTTCACAGTGAAATAGCAAGGTAATGTAACTTCCCCATATGCATAAGCACTCACCTGAGAACAGTGTGGCCACCTCTGTCTCATGCTCCTTGAGCTTCTCCATGATGATGTCGGCCAATGTACGCCGAGACTTGCCATTCTCGTTCATGAACAACTCGAGCGCCTTCTCATCCGCCTCGTCCACTTCCTGCAAAGGATTTTCAAAGGATTTTACAAAATAAAAGTTGCAGAGCTGCCACTCCATGTCCACAAGCAATTTGTAGGAGCATTGAAAAGTTAACCCATCAAAATTGTTGAACTTTCAAGTACACATGCAATTAGAATTTGGATAGTCAAATTGTGAGTAGCGACATTTGACAGTCCCACATCAAAACAGTTGAACAAGTACACAAAAAATATGAGTGGCTGTTACAAGGATCACAAAAGAAGAACAGTTTTATTGTGCTACAGGATCAATAAACGACTCATACAGATGTTTTTCCATACTATTACAAGCAGAAAGAGTCAGAGCACTCTTACAATACAGGTTACAACTACTATTCCTAAAAATTCGAAGAGGTATCAACCACAATTCCTGCGCACCTTTACTAATGGGAAGCAGCACTGAGTGTTCAATGCACATTGACGTAAGGCACCTTAGTTACTTGAATTTGCTTGCATATTAGTTCAAACATCCAAGAAAGCAGTGCTACATGTGGTGAAACCACAAATTTAAGAAGTACAAGCACTAATTTTTTAACTTGCAGTCCATCTGTTTTCAGGTTAGAATGGCAAAGTTGCTAGTAACAAAAACAACAAAGATCAGGCAGAATCTCAGAACAAATGTTCATCACCTCCATACTTTTTCATAACAATTTATACATGTCAAACTACTGAACACTGTATTCTGGCCGTTCTTGATCTTCTTTTTTCATAAAATAACATTTGATCAGGAAGTCAGAGCGTCTTGCAAGAAGAAGCACTTAGCTCAAGACACATAAGAACGCTCAACAATAGATGTGCTGCATAAGTACCACTCACAATCGTCTCATAAAAGGTGTCGTCCTCAGGAGGCTCCTCCTCATCTTCATCACTTGATGCACCTTTGTCGACAAGAAGGCGTGGTTTGGCATCAGGCACCTTGAATGCAACTCCTGCTGAGCTGCAAGGACGACGGAGTCAACATGACAACTAATGCAGGGTGCAAGCCACATAGTCTTCAGACGAAGAATAGCTTTGCCAAATATTTCGTTTAAGTATTCCTCCCATTTCCACAATTAGTTACAGCACACAATCTGAGCAGATTGAGAACTTTAATTTGTCAGCTAATTTTGATTGATTTCTGGGGTTTAGCGCCCAAAACCACGATATGATTACGAAAGAATCCGTAGTGGAGGGCTCCATAAATTTCGACCACCTGGGATTCTTAAAAGTGCACCGACATCGCACAGTATACATGCCCCAATATTTCACCGCCATCAGAACACAGCCACCGCAGAACGGTTTTGATCCCTCGACCTGACAAACTGCACTGGCAAGTAGGTCAAAGACTGGAACTTGATACAAACAGCTATACAAGATGCATAGAGAATTACTTCATCAAACAATAGTCAACTGGCCATGTGCATCCAAAGAAAGAGTAATTCCTTAGAAGTGCTCCGACAGGTCACTCAGGACAATTTAAATAAGCTAGTTTACAAAGTTATTTGAAGTTTCTAGCAGCTTTTAACCAGAGGGGACAGGACAAGGGCTTGCTTATTGTTAAACACAACCTCGTGAAGCTAGTAGACAATGAGGCCAAGGAACACATAGAAGTTATTTATAGCTTTTAGCTGTAGTGTAGTAGTTACAACATAAATGGAAAGGAATTAATATGGACAAAAAACACACCAGCCGTAAGTGGGAACTGAACCGACAACCTTCAGATAACAAGCCCAATGCTCTACCAAACAAGCTACAGCGGCAGTCATTCCATAGTCCACTTTATTGAGTCAATCCTTACACCAGCAAACTGACATGTCTCCCTGAAAAATACTGCTGGAACAGAGTGCACAAATGACCATCACATGTTTAGCATGCTGTGATGACATCCAGCCCCTTCACAAATGTGACAAACTGAAAGCGTTACTGCAAGAAATAACCCCAAGACCCACGACATGAATGCACAATGGCGGGGTGAAAAATGTGCACTTTTCTCTAGCTGACTAACACCAAGTCATCATACTGGAACATAAAAGTAGTGCACGAATCACCAGAGAAAAAATGCACAGTAAATACCTTAATGTAAATATGCTCTCTTTTATGGGCATAATGCCCTCTCATGCACTCATGATGCTGCTTTCCACAGAGCAGAGAATAGAAAGCATATCAGATGCCATTTTTCTTGTGTCCATCAACAGTGATTGCTGTGACAAACCTCCCTTTGTAGGAAGCCTATAAATAACTGCCATTAATTGTCAATGCAGGATTTTCTTCAAGGGGACATTAAAGGCAAATGACTTTTTTCGTTAGAATGGCAAGGGATAAGGGAGTGCTTCAGAATGTCTGAAACGTCAATAACGCATTCTTCACCGAGAAATTTAGTTAAATGCCTGGCAAATCTTGTGCTACGTGCAGAATATTCTGCGAACTTAGCGCGGTGATGTAGTCGATGCGGCGCTATGCGCCAGGGCTGGCTATGACAGCATAGAAACGGGTTTCTCCATGCCCGCCAAGTGCCTCGTCCTCCTCGCAGGACCATCGAGGCCCCCCTCCTCCCTGCTCCTGCCTTTCACACCGCTGGCTGAAATGTCGACCAGTAAAGAGAGAAAACTGGCGAATCGATGTCAATGGGTGGTTTGAATAGTTCTAAAGGCATGCTGACAATCTAAATACAATTTTCATTAGCTAGCCATTTTCTTGGCACCAAGACATTTCTTGAATGGCGTTTCAACAGTGCATGTCGACTTAATACTTGCCTTTTGGTGTCCCTTTTATTTATCCTATTGTTCTCATCACTAACTGCATATACGCAATTTTTGAGTGATGGCGACAGAGCAAGAAGTTTTGTCATCATGGAAGGCCATCCATCACCATTTCCTGGCCAGCTAGAAAAGACCGCATGTCGCCGAGTGATTTTGCAACAACATGGCGGCAACTGAACTGCCCACTTCAATCTGAATTCACACCTAATTACTTGCTATTAGCACAGACAGCAAGAAACTTCAAATTGAGCCTTTGCTTAATCTCATGTACTAAAAGGGACAAAGTATTTGCAATGTTTTGCAGTCATTTAGAAAAGTTAATCTGACAGTGCTAGGCCTAAGCCTGTAGCACTTAAACCACTTCAAAGGCAGTTCGATTCTTACACACAAGACGTCATTACATGGGAAGACCACGAATGAGGCCGGAGAGAGGGGTATGGGGTGGTCTGACTGAGAGAAGGGAAGCTCACAGTAAAGTTAGGTATGAACAGAGGTTAAGGAATACGAAAAAAAGCAGATGGGCACAGATATTTGTATAGGAAGAACGCTGACTCACAATGGAGGATGAGAATGGAGGACGAGAACTAGGAAGCTTACCAGTGAGTATACTGCCAGTACAGGTGGAGCGAGAAAGAGTGTTAACAAGGTCAGAGAAGCGAAGACTGACTGGATAGCAGCAATGGCAAAGAAAACGGCAATGAGCAACTACAGAAAAGGCAAAAACGAAATGAAGAGAAAATTTTATATTAACTCGAAGGGAAGCACCTTTCTGTTTGAAGCAAGGTCAGAATGCCCAAGAACATGAAGTTACAGAGTGAAGTACTATAAAGAAGGGCATTAAATTCTGTGTAAAACATAGGGAAATGACCCAGCATGTTTTGACTGAATTTACGGATACCCACCAGGTGTATATGTGTGGGTACTACCTTGCAGGAGGGCATGGGTAACATGGATAGCATGGGAAAGCTTGAACATGTCACCAATAGCGATAAGTAAAAGGTGCTTAGAGTCTCAGTGGAGGAAAGGTATGAAGTACATAGAAACGCAAGATAGAATAACGTGGTTACTTCACAGAATGCCAAAAGATAAAATAGGTAGGTGGAAAGATAAACTTTGGGGTAATTGTCACCAAACCCGTGCTATGATGTACGGGACGCAATCGCCGGAAATAATTCCAAGAACCAACGTCTTGGTTCCCCGAAAAAAAGATCCCACGAAAGCTTGGACAATAAGATTTTTGGTCCCCTTTAGCACACTAGCAAAACGCCAGCAGTGGTTCAAAGACAGAGTCAGAGCCAAGGGTGAACAAACAAAACAAATATATTCTCATCAAATAGGCAGTTACACAAATCATACACAAACACGGCTTTTACAAACTCAACACAGATGGGTTGCAAACTTACACAAGGCCAACCAACACGAACAAGCTCATGCACTGCAACAAAGAACAAAACACAAAAGAGTCCTATTCACCAAGACACTCGGGCGTTTTCTCACTCGAAGCTTGCAGGTGGCTTGTCAGCTGGCTCGGCGACTGAGTCACACACGACTTCTTGCTTCTTTTTACTTGCAACTCTTCTACTCTCTTCTTCTACTCTCTCTGCGGCCCGTGTCCGACTGCTTTTATAGCCCTGGGAAGCCATGCTAGAATGTTCCGCGGGCCACGTGACTCAAAACACACACACAGTTGGGAACCTTCTCGCCCATTCTTGGACCTTCTTCGTTGGGGTGGCGCCTCTTTCTCTCTCTCACTGCGCGAGGAGCGTCTGTGTGTACTCTCCGCCTCCTCTCTCTCCTTACGTCTGTCCCGCGCGCGCGCTCGCCGCGATAAGAAAGCTTCCACAATATTCTGGCCTTTTGTAGACGCGGCGTGACTTTGGGCGCCTCCTCCGGGTGCCGCTTTTCTTGTTGTTGTTTTGGGCTTTCGACGCCTGGTTTTACTTCAAAATAGGCACTATTTTGTGACAGTAATATGTTTGATTTTGATGGCAATGAGTGCACATTTGTTCTAGAACGAATTCGATAAGATGAGAACGTTGGCCTCTCGGCACATTTTAATGTTTTTAACAGGTGCACGATTCTACTTATCAATACGACATAAATATGGCCTCCGAAATTTGCTCGCGCCGGAGCTGCTGGTGCGCCACGTGTCCGAGGCCATGATATGATACAACTAGTATGTTTTTTTCCCCGCGCCTTGTCGCGTTGCCTAGACGTGGTTGCTCCAGGCCGCGACATGTCAGTGCGACAGTGTCTGCCTGTCGCATCGCTTGCCGTTAGAATATTGCGTGCACGTGCTTAGGCCTTCAGGCATGACAATGGGGGAGGCGGCTACAAAATGCAACATGCCATATCAGCATCCTTATAGTACGAAGTACTACTAATAATAATAATAATAGACAAAAGCAATACAAAATACCAGCAAAAAAAATAAAAGAAATGCAAATGAAGATACTAGGTCCTTGATTTGATAAAGCAAAATTGGCATCGTGCAACTGCGCATTCTGTGTACATAATTTAAAAGAAAACAATTGCTGAAGGCATCATAGCTAGCAAAACGGGTGCCGCAGGTGTCAACAAGAACGGCACTCTCGTTCCAGTGTTATGACAGCAATGAAATGAATGTAGGCAGCCCATTTCACGTATGCGTGTTCCAACTGCAACGAAGGCCCATACACACACGTCGAAACCGCAGTGACCAAACCCTCATCCCCATTCACCTCGGCAGCTGATATGGCAACAGTTAATTATGTTGGCAAACGTGCTATTGACCATGGATGGATGGATGGATATTAGGAACGTCCCCTTTATAACGGGGCGGTAGCCGGGCCACCAAGCTCTAGCTTTATTTCTTTTTCCTCCACAAACATTTCTTTTCCCGAATCACACATATTTTCACAACTAATTTTTCACCTCGCCTACCTATTTTATTATCGTTCCACTGTGATGTACCAATCTTACTTGAACTGCCTTGCGCTTCTGTTTGCTCCATACTTTTGTGCCACCAATACTCTAAGCGCCTTTTACTTATTTCTATCGCCGACATGTTCAGCTTTCTCGTGTTACTCCTGAAACCCATGGCCTCCTGTAGGGTAGTGTCCACAGCTACCCCTGGGTGGACATCTGTACATTCAATCAAAATATGATCTGTTGTTTCCCTAGCTTTTCCACAGCACGTACATGTGTCCCCTTCTTTATTGAATTTCGCACTGTTTCTCAGGCAACCGGACCTTGCTTCAAATAGTAAAGTGCTTCCCTTTGAATTATCGTAAAATTTTTCTATCTTGATTTCGTCTTTCCCTCTTCTGTAGTTGTTCAATGCCGGCTTCTTCTCCATTCCTGCTATCCAATCCGACTTCTCCGCCACTCTGACCATGCTCTTAACACTCTTTTTCGTCCCATCCGTTTCGTTACTGGCTGTATACTTACTGGGAAGCCTCCTAGTTCTCTTCCTCCATTGTGAGTCAACGTTCTTCCTATACAAATACCTGAACACTTTCGCTGCCCATCTACTTTCTTTCATATTCCTCAATCTCTGTTCGTACCTAATTTTACTCTGAGCTTCCCTTCCCTCAAAGTCGGACCATCCCATATCCCCCTTAACAGCCTCATTTGTGGTCTTCCCATGGGTGCCCAATGCGATACGTCCGACCGTCCTCTGATTCACGTCCAGCTCTGATTGTACCTCCGACTTCATGCACACCACTGAGTTTCCGAATGTAAGTGCTGGCACCATTACACCTTTCCACAAACCGCGAATTACCTCGTACCTGTTGCAACCCCGCAGCGCTCTATGCTTCATTATTGTGGAGTTCCTCTTTCCTTTAACTATCATAGCTTTTTCTTGTACTTCTATGTATCTATTCCCATCATTTATCCATATCCCGCGGTATTTGTACTCTAGTACTCTGGGCATCCCCTCGCCCTGTATTGATATGGTCTGATCGTTGCTGTCATTGAATATCAACCAACCGCATTTTGTCACCATTTGCAAAATAGTGAGCGCCACCTGGATCCTCCCAGCCAAAAACTCTCGTGCACAGATTGCTTTCCTGTTTTACGCGCGTGCACGCGTGCGCATTCGTCATGCCATTTATCCCGTTCAGCGTCCTTCCCCGCCTTTCCTTTCTTTCGCTTCTGCCCCTGTCTCTCTAAATCGTCGAACTGGCTTTGAGTCTGCTTACTCCACGCAAAATTTCTGAGAAGCTTTTGTGGTGCTTGTGCGCGTCGGATGGGATGTGCAGACGTGAATGCGTTTATACATAGCTTGCACGTGACGTCACGACTGCCCCGCTGTCGGCGCGACGGGCATGCTGGAGGACCATGGGGACCACTTTTTGGTTCGTTCTATGCAGCGCCGTTCATACATTCGTTGATTCGACCGTGTTTTGGTTCGTTTTCTCTAACTTTCTAGGCGCAATGTCGCCGCCGTCCCTTGCGGATAGCTTAACAGCCTGAGTTAATCGTATCGGCACGATGTTTATGTGAGCAAATGCGCGAACGTGCGACGGGCACCAACGCTGTGTACTTGAGGTGACGCGCGGGGACATCGCCCAACTAAGTTTTTCTCCGTACGGCTTTCATCTTTATCTTCCGGCAACGACTGGCCTTGCACTGCGTGGACGCACGCAGGGCCGATCGACTCCGTGACTGCCGCTGCACCAGCCTCGCCTTTCAGCGCGCTGTTCATGATCTGCGCTACATCAGTGTAGAGACATCGGTGTGCCATCGATATTTGTGTCCTCCAAGATCTTACATAGAATGCCTACAAATGCAGTTTGTGCTGTTCTTTTCACCGTGTCCCTAAATATCAGTCATAAAAAAAATTCCTGACGAATGTCATACTTCCTAATGCGAGATGTAAGCGCAGCCATGCGCGCGTGTGTTAATGATGCGATATGCTGAGCAAAAGAATTGGATATCTGCGATCTCTACCAGCAAATATAGCTTAATTGCTGCGCCGACAAAGCACTTCCACCGAGTACGTCACCCACTGTTAACAGAAGCTCGATCGCGCTTTGAAGTACGATGAGCTTCCGTTTCGGCGGCGCGAACAGCTGGGTTCCCCTGGCTCGTCGAAGGTTGTTTTTAGAATACTTCCACGGTAGCCCAGCCGGCCCAACACCGCCGGCCTCGGCAAAAGTGCGTCGCGCGTGGCTTGAGGCGCGCGAGCCAGGACATCTTTCGCTGCGCTCGTTCGCGATCGGTTACGGCGGGAGCCGATGGACGATGCTCAAGGCAGGAACAGGCGCATAACTCTGCTCGTAAAACATTTGTAGGCCCTCGTGCACAGTTGGATGTATCAGCGTGTTCGGTGTCGCGATCGGCGCGCTTGATACGTGTCAGACACAAACTGTGCTGCCTCGGGCTTTTAGCTTCTTCGTGCGGCCGCATTGACTGTGTACGTACGTCTTTTGGCACGTGAAAAAGGTTTGTGTTCTTTCACACTGGTCTCATCATTGCTTTCCTGCGATTCGGGAACTCAAGTACCGCGGCTAACGAGAGCGAGTACAGAAACGCGTACGCGTCCGCACTTTCACTGCCGCGGCTGGTCCTCCACGATGGCGAAACGGTATCCCGCAGCTCCTGGTCGTGACGTAGGTGCAAGGCATGTATAGCAGGAAAGCAACCTGTAGACGAGAGTTTTTGGCTGGGAAGCATCCTTGCGGGAAAGCCAACTTACAGATTTTTGCAAATGGAACAGGCCTTCACTGAACAAGTTACAGGGCCACGAACAAAGCGGTTTTCATAAGCAGCGAACTCGCTCGTGTTACCTCGACTGGAGTCCATGCTCTTCTTCCAGATCCTCCTGTTGCTTACGAGCTTGGTCCAGAATCTTCTTGGTGAGCTTGTCATCTACAAACTGCAACAAAAGCCGACGTAGTCAGCGACCTACACCGCGGCACCAAAATGCGCGAGCTATGCGAGATCACGGCGTGCACCTTACCAGCTCGTCTTCATCCTTGCGGTTCCTAGACTTCACCCTGGCTTTTCTTGCCGTCACCTCCTCTTTAAGTTGCTCGTCTAGAGGCACATTGCGACGCTGTTTGCCAACTTTAATCTTGCTAGCCTTACCCATTTTATGGCTAAATGATCACAGCACGGCTGAACACATGGGCAACACGCTTCGCACGGCCGGCGAACCCGGATTGACTTGGATATATATACAATATATACTCGCAGGCTGGTACAAGCCGGGTACGAACCAACACTACTAGTAAGGACAAAATGCAGAGGAGTCTACGCTGATAACAATACATTTAATTTTTTGCAGGTGCATCCATGTTTTTTTAAAATATATTGTGTTACTGAAAACGTAATAGTTGTGCGGGTTGTGGTTCTTGAGCCGCATGTATACAACTCGAGTCTGCAGCGAAGCTAGAGTGTACTAGAATATTTTGAGTGGCGCGACCGCCGGCCGGAGAGGGGCCCTCTCCGCATGGAAAGCAGCGGCGGCGCTGCAGTCGTCAGACCTTGCTTGCTCCGGCCGGCCGGCACGCGTGTTTACATATCCTCACAGTTACAGCGCTCGACTGCAGCGCCGCCACGGGCCACGGCTGGCACCTATCTAGGGGCAGCGAGTACCTCCCTAACGGACGTCACATCCGTTTTTGAGCCAAACCGGATCCAGCCAGACTGCGGCTAGAGTGTACTAGAATATTTTGAGTGGCGCGAGCGCCTGCCTGTGCGCGGCGTTTCAGCGTGGAAA
>CM023483.1:33472014-33598089 GCA_013339685.2 Hyalomma asiaticum | reverse complement strand
GCAGTCGAGCGCTGTAACTGTGAGGATATGTAAACACGCGGCCGGCACGGCCGGCCCGCCTTGCGGGCGTCTGCTTGCCGGCGCGCTCATAAAAATGTTCGCAAGAGTGGCGCGAGTTTATATGAAAGGAACGTGAGAACGAACCGTTTCATCACACCTGAACTGCATTATCACCCTGATGGCAATTAATTTGCGCCGGGAGAGCGTCTGGCAGGTGTAGATAGGTTTATTTTGGTTTTATAATGAAGCGCGAATGGATCACTTGAGCAGCGATGCGCCACATGCAGCTTCATCAACTTTTAACTAGGCGATCGATGTCTTTTCATATTGCTTGCCTGCTTACTTCCAAGGTTTCTGCTCAAAACGCAATGTTATTACCTATGAACACGGCGAGCGTGCGAGCATTGCAATCATCAAATATAGTTTTAAATCAGCCCGCAGTTCTACTGCACGCTATATATCGGTGCTCATTTTTGGTATGGGCATTTTTACTCAAACACAAAGAAGGTTCTACCTATCGCCTACTTGTGAAAAGTGAGATATTGTTTTGCTGCGTGTCCACATCACCCTTTCGGTATAAACATGCTGTACCAAGCATAATTATTCACACTGTTACTTTCGTTTCCTATAAATATAGGTATAAACTGAAGAAACCATACACTCACTCCTATAGCTCAGAAATCTTAGAATGTTGAGTAATGAAAAGGATGTAGTGTGACAATGTTACGTTTAGGTACTAACGCTGTGGTGAAAAAACTTTAAGGATCAATTAAGGTATTCTATGAAAAATTAGGTCCGTGCTGTGCGAAGTCGTGAGAGATAAACTATTCCATTCAGAGATGATGCGAGGGAAAAATAGATATTCCGAAGAACTTGTTTTGGTACTAAAAGGGATTAAAGATTTAGTATGGTGATGTCTCCTCAGCTGCGACCGCAGTGGTAATTAAAGCATACAGCTCAGGGAAAGACATTTTAATTAGTCTGGATTTTCTGGCACACTCAGAATATTCATACATGGTGCTCTTTTTAATTAGGTCCGAAAGGTCAGTTCCGCTACTACTTAGAATATAAGTAGCGAACGGCGTTGCGCTTTAAATTTTCTCCGGTCTTTGTACTACGATATATGCAGGAGTCCCAAACTGCGCATGCATGTCCATGTCCTGGTCTGAAAAACGATATGTATACTGACAAATTAGGTTTTGCAAATGCTTCTTTTAGTTATTATCTAATGGAACCAAAATTACGGACTGGTGACGCTCTGGTGAGAATAGTGTGACCTTTCCAAATGAGAGAGTGAGTAATGCGACGCCTAAGTACTTGCATTCAGATATACCAAGGAGCGATTCCGATTGAAAACCCTAAGTAAAGAAGGTCTTGTATCGTGTTCTCTTTTTTTTTTGTTCTTATAAACACTGGTTTATCTCCATTCAGCTACATGCCGTAATGAGAGCACCAGGGAGAAATGTGTCCATTCCTCATAGTTGTTGATTTCGTTAAGATGGACGCAATAGCCTGCTAATAATTCGATCTCAAATGGTGCCCTAATAAGTTATAACTTCTATCAATATGTCGTTAATATGTATTAAAAATAACAGCGGATTCCGAACGCTAGTCCAAAGTACTCAGAAGTAACGAGTAGCTCACGAGAACAATCACTGTAATGCTGTCAATGCGAACGCATCTATAGATACGTGGAAGGTCATCTATTAAGAAGAAAGTAGGTAGACGGGATGACACCCTATGAATTAGTATTATATACATGTGGAACCAGTTCAGTAGCGCACCCAGGATCTCTGCCAGGGTTCAATCTTTCACGAAGGGCCGGGCATGCGATTACACAGTTGTTGCGTGTGTAAAAAAAGTAAATAAAATGCCAAAAATAAGAACATCAATGATGATGATTATTTTATTATTCTTTCGGCGTTTTGCTGAGACATTAGCGCCACATTCTTCTAGGACACAGGTGCAGTTACGGAGTGGGAGGGGGTTAGGTCGGCCTCAGGGGGGTTGTTAGCACCATATGGGGGGTTACAACCCCCATAACCCCCCTCCCCCCCTCCCCGTCGGTGCGCCACTGAACCAGTTAAACTGCTCTCTTAAAATATAAAAAATGACGTCGACTTCGCCTGACATAACGAGAGCAATTACGGCAGCAAAAATATACAAAAACAGAAATTACAGAGGTATTGAAGTTGGGTCATTTTCAAGAAATCTTTACGAAAGATATGGCTGCGATATGAACATAACTATCGGTAACGAACTAGCTAAATAATTGTGAGACGTATTCAATAATTTTACAGGATGAGAATAAGGAAGTTGGTAATTCCGGGCAGTAACTTGTAACAGTTCAGTATTAGCCAAACGGGACCCTGTACTCAGCATAAAACAGACCTAGAAGGTCTTGCGCCGTTTTCGACATTGGCCTGCTAGAGCAGATTGAAACTAATGTTGCTCATTTCGAGCTCTCTTCCCGTACTCTCTACATCTTTATGTATAACATCGGGAATGACGGACATCCGTGCCTCCACTCTTACGACGTTTTCCTTGTTTGTTTTTTCTTATTCTTCTTCTTATTTTGTGCAGGCTGCGTTTTTGCGATGTTATCCCCATCCTAAAATGTGTGCCGTCGTCACCTGCCAGATTTTTGCAATATATCCCACAAAGTAATTCACTGCCTGACGTTTTCCTGCACGCCAATCATGTGTAAGGAAGTTCTGATTGAAAACTGCTTTATTTTCAATAAAATTAACGCCTCCATCGCGCCCCGCGAGAGGGGATCGTGCAACGAAGCTGCGAGCGCATCAGATGCTTGCAAGGCGCACCGAACGGGTCTTTATTTTATTTTATTAGATGTATCTGTGAAAACGCTGGCCAGCGTGACTGTGCTGCCGTACCTATGTTTATACAATATTTATTGCAATGTGCATGGCACAGCACGCACGCACATGCGAAAAAAAAAAGAATTAGAATGAGCACCACAGCTCGGGCCACGCTGGCCGTGCCCGCCGCGCGTCGGCTGCCCCTATGGTTAGGCACGCCAGCGCCACCGCTGCTTTCCATGCGAGAGGGGACACCGGTTTGCACGGCGCGCCCGCTCCGGTCGCGCCACTCAAAATATTCTAGTACACTCTAGCGAAGCCCCTCCCACGCCCTTATGACCGCCAGCCACTGTGCCTCCGCGAAGCCTCAAATAGTTCTCTTTTTGAACTTTCCATATTGCCAAAATAAAGCGAGGGTGGCAAACAATAATAAATAGGTGCATAAACTTTTATATCTCAATTCGTTTATTAGAGTGTAACGTGGAAGGACAATTCTTTATTGAGCTGAAGTCAAGCGCTTGCAATGCGAAAACCCGGCGCGCAACAAGCTCCGCCATCCGAGTTTTTCAACCCAGTTCAGTGAAGCTTCACGCGTAAAACGCGCTCGGAAGCAAAATAAACTGTACCGCGGTCTTTTGCAGATGGAACCGCTGACACTCCACATATTTTTGTCGATACTTCTCGAGCACATCACGGCTTGTACCGATGAAAGAACTCCGGAGCAGCAGACGCTCCGCAGATGCCAAAGGCATAAACACGGCGCCATTTTGAAAAGGTCGCATGACGACGATTTTGTTTGTTTTCTGTGATTGGCTGGCGGAGTAACACCGACGAGCGCGATCCGTCGGCCCTTGTTTCCAACTCCTGTTTTTTTTTTTTTTTTTAAGTTTTATCCTACTATAGCAGACGCCTTTGACGGGCTGCAAGCCTCAGCCGTTGACGAAATGATTAATTAACCTCTTTGCTGACGTTGGCCCGTCCGTCGATATCGCACGTGAAGACAATCGGCTAGGTTTTAATGTGCGCTGCTTAATCGATCTTCTCAATAACGACAGGAGTGCGGGAAATACAGCCCCAATATCAAGCCTGCCCGCATAACCGCCGTATTTTCAGCGTGCACGTGTCTTGCAACAGCAACGACCTCGCGGCCAGACGTCCTCCACGAGACGATAACGGGTCTATTTGCGCGGCGTCGTGCATATTATCGCGCGCCCTGCCGCATTGTATGCACACTCTTAGCGCGCGTAATACGAAAAATGAGCGTGGCCGAGGTGCGCAATGAATCTGCACGGTCTTCACGTCTCCATGGTCCACCTTTTTGTATATATATATCTCTCTCTGTGGACACAGCGGGTACAACAGCCCAAGAATCTAAAAGAGCGTTGCAGCAGCCTTTCTCTCTACTACACTCGCGCTAGGAGTTCTCGCCTTCCCCCTTTGCCGTTGTCCCTTTCCCGCTATCTCATTCCCCGCCGCTTCTCGAAGCGTGTGTGGCCAAGAGCCTTCAAGGCTTTGATCCCGTAGCAACCTTCTCTTGTTTTGTCTTATTCTGCCGATTGTGCGAGGAGCAACAATAATCCGCGCGGAGTATTACTTTCTTTTTTTCGTCCGTTCGACGCGCGTTTTCCGAACTGGCAGAACGTGTTCGCTCTATCTTCCGCCGGCGCGAAGCGAGCAACATATCGGCGCCGACATCGAAAGGAGGCGTGAGCAGCCGGAGCATCCGAAGGAGCATATCCGTTGGAGGTGCGACATCATCGTCGATCCGAAAGTTCAGGCGTCGGCGCGCGACATAAGGGGCGCCAGCATCTTCATGATAAACGCGCGCAACGGACGACCAAACCACGACTTCGGGAGTGGCGAGTGCAGTAGCAGCAGCAGCAACACTAGCGGCATGATACTGTGCCTCTTCAACTGGCTGCTCTTCTGCGTCGAGCTCGGACGGTTGTTTGTCCGACTCGCGCTGGCGTCTGCCGAGACGTTGTACCGCACTGTTGTGCCCAAGTCGAGGAAGGACGTGTCCAACAGTGTAGTCGTCGTAACGGGAGCCGCGCGAGGTCTGGGCCGCGAGATAGCCTGCATGTTTGCCAATCTGGGCGCCAAGGTTGTGCTGCTTGACATCGATCAGGTGAGTTGCCGAGCGCGAAACTACGGCATTGTGGACAGTGTAGTAGTACCACTACAATGCGTATGCGTAACGCATTGTGATACACACTTCCGTAGTCTTCTTAAGACAGCTTTCCAACCTTCTTTCTCAAAAGTTTGTTGTGATAGCTGTGACAAAATTACATCGCCGCAACGACACACTGCATGCGTGACTGCGCGCTTATCGTGAAACCACCTGTTGGTTTCCTCTTCTTTTTTTTTTCTTTTTTCTTATCCGCACGGCTGCATAAACAAGTTACGTTTTCGCCCGCCTACTTGCTTTTCGAAAGCGCTTAACTAAATGCAGAGCTTAGATGAGTCCGTTTCGTCACCCGCTAGCTTTTTTCTGGAGGCGGTCGTATAACTGTGCTTGTATGAACTACATAACTACGATGTAACTAGAATAGTTCTAGTTCACTCTAGGTATAGCCCATTCCTCACATCGTTATAGTTTCTTTGGGAACGACTTTGTGGCACTGCGCTGCCCGCGCGCGAGTACTCTGTGTACTTCCCCGTTCTTGTCACGCACCGCGCATTCAACCCCCCCCCCCCCCCCCACCTCTTTTTTTTTTTTTTTCGCTGCTAATATCGACTTTCTCACTTTTTTACTCTCTCTCCCTCTTTCTCTCTTGCGCAGTCGATTGCGCCTCTTGTCGTTTTCAGCGCGCTTTCTCCGATTCTTCGTTCTTTCCTGATCACCTCCGCGCGTGTCCTTGGATGGACAAGGAAAAAAAATCCTCAAGCCAGCTCGTTCGATGAGATGGTTTTGTGGCGTTTCTTTCTCCTCCTTGTTTTGTTTGTTTTCTTGCGTGCCGGATAGCTTGTGCGTCACGACGATCGGTGTACTTGGCAAGTTTGGTGTTCGCGACGATGGTTTTTCTTTGATGCTTGGTGACATTTCTAATTCTATATTTCTCGTTCCATGGAGCAGCTAGGTGTGTGTTCTTCGTAATATGTCATGTCCATGTTTTGTTCGCGTGGTTTTTTTTTTCTTCTTTTTTTCAAAGACATAAAGCACCATTAGTGCTACAGGAGACGTGCTGTTAAAATATCGTGTTGTTTCATGCCTTGAGAAAGGTCGCTGATGACTGCAAATAATTGATCTCCCATTGTGCCACAAATTAAGTGTTGCACGCATACTTTGCCATGCAAAAACGTAGCATGAAACGACATTAAGTATACATCCTACATTGTCAGACTTCTTGTGGTTTGCTGTTTCTCATATGGTTCAAAAGTGAGCTGCCACTCACTCACCTCAGCATTTTCCTGGCACAGTCGATGTGTTTTTTTTTTTTCTGTCAATTTAATTGAATTGCAAACAAAATATGCTTGCTTCCCACCACAATTTCTATGTCCTACTGCAGCTTAAATTATCCAGTTTGCATTAATTATGGTCATGACAATTACCTGTGAGTTTGATCATTTTGTGAACTTGTATTTCGTTCTTTGGCACTTTCTGTAGTATACAGCAGTACCGCTGGATGGCAACACAGCATCCACAGCTATATAAGGGCTATCCTGCTGTGCATTTGCCCGCCTGGAGACTTGGCTGCTGTGTTATTCGCTCGCTCGACACTTTCTGTGACAAACCTTATCTCTGTACAAGCCTCCTTTGGCCTGCTAATAGAGAACAGCCGAAGTTGTATACTAGAGGCTCAGTTTTTTAAGGTGTTACTAATACCCTGCACCGTAAGAGGTGTATGACACGAAGGGTCTTTAAAGGGGCACTAAAGTGAAAAACAATGTTTCTCGTATTAATACGTTGCATTTTCACAATACCGAAAACCGCCAATTTTGCGAAGAGAAGACCATTGGTAAGCTAGAAAATGTTCAAAAAGCAAATACAGGTGGTGACGCCACTTTGAAGTTTTAGCACTAATGTGCGTCACGTCAAAGATCTTTGACGACGTCTGCTAAGGCCCACATAACTATTTATTGGTAAGAAAGACCTTGTGCTCTAAGGAAGCCTGCGGCTTAACACAGGGGTCTTTCGGAACATTTGATGGAGCGAATTTGGCGAGAATACAAAAGAAAAAGAATTGGCCTTCTTGATGTCATGAGGCTATAGTTCCGGCTAGAATTTCAAAAGTAAAGCTTTGTCAGTCCTTTCCTCTTCTAATGTTGAACACAATGTGGCGAAATTATGGTAGTAACAATCAGTGTTCTCAAAACATAAGTTAACTGTCAAAACCACTTCACCTTCTTACTTCAGTGTCCCTTTAATCGTGAACCAGTACAGGCAATTTCATCTCAACATGCAGGCACGCAACAATGAACTGGCCAAGACAATCCGGGCATCGGGTGGAAAGGGATTCTCGTTCACTTGCGATGTCACCGATGAGGACCAAGTAAAGAACATTGCACAGAAGATTGGCCGGCTCATTGGAGATGTGGACATTCTGGTGAACAATGCAGGCATCGCCCAAGCTATGCCCATCCTCAACATGAACCCAAACCAGGTTCGGCGCACCATGGAGGTCAACACCCTGTCACACTTTTGGGTAAGCTATGTCTGTTCATGGCAAGTAAAGAAAAGGGAACTGTGTGCCTATGTGCTCATATATCTTGCAAGTCTAGCAGCAGCACCAGATAGAAAGAATTCATTCACTTCCCACAATGTGCAGTAACCCACATGAACTCGACATCGCATACCTTATTCTCCATGGACGTGATGATACAAAAACCCTAGGCGGAATTTGTTCAGCCACCATGAAAATGTCAGGCAGTTCATGAACTTTTCTGACTTTGCTTGTATGCACTGATGAATGGATGTTGCTGGTTCTTTCATTCTTCCCATTTGGTTTTATGTTAGCCTCAGTTTTCCTGCACAGTTTTAGAGCTTAAATGGTGGAGCTGGTGGTTATACTTGTCACCTTGTCACTGTAGTGGGATGCAACTTAAAAAAACAGCAGTTGGTAACAAGGGCCGACTGGGACCACGCGCATTCGGTGTTACTCCGCCAGCCAATCACAGAAGCAAACAAAAACGTCAGTCATGCGACCTTTTCAAAATGGCACCGTGTTTATGCCTTCGGTACCTGTGGACCGTCTGTTGCTCTCGAGTCCTTTCATCGGTATAATCCATGATGTGCTTGACGGAGCTTAGACAAGAATGTGTGGAGTCTCAGCTTTTCCATCTGCAAAAGGCCGTGGTACAGTTCATTACGCCTCCGAGCCCGTTTTATGCGTGAAACTTCGCTAAACTGAGCTGAAAAACTCTGGTGGCAGAGCTTGTGATGCGCCGGGATTTTGCATTGCAAGTGCTTGATTTCATCTCATTAAAGAATTATCCTTTCCATTTCCACTCTAATAAACGAATCAAGGCATAACAATTTATGCAGCTGGCCATTATTGTTGCTACCCTCGCTTTATTTTGGTAACATGTAAAGGTGAAAGAAGGAACTATTTGAAGCTTTATGGAGGTACAGTGGTTGGTGGTTATAAGGATGTGAGAGGGGCTTCACTGCAGACTTGAGTTGTACTCGACTATAAGTCTACATGGTCCCCAAGGAGCTATGGCCATGCACAATTTCTTTTTAATGTTTCTGATGCCCATTTGTGCTAGCGATGCCCTAAAAACTGTAAATCGAAAGATAAACTATTCTTAACTGCAGTGATAGTAAGACTTTGGGGTGAACCTGTACTTCTATAGCAATGATGTAAGAAGTTTCAAGGTAATCTAAACTCGGAAGGACTGGGAAGTTTGGGCAAATTCATCATTTCTGTTCTGGACAATTGGCCATATTGGTGGTGCACACACAGACACTGGTTAGTCATCACTGTACTTAATGATAAATACACCTAATACATTGAAAAATGGATTGTTTGAGTAATACATCATACTAAAACAGAGGATCCCTATCTGTACTGCTTCAGCAGTACTTGAGACATGGCATTATAACTTATGAAGCATAGGCACATCTTAATGACTTTGATTTGGCTGATCTTCATAATGGAACATGTGTAACACAGAGAAACACGTGGAAGAAGGGCAGGTGTACCAGATAGCTACTTTTCTATGGTGTTAGGTACTGTTTTGCTTTTACCGTCCTTCACGTTGGTCTCCATTACATGAATCTTTTACTGATCAAATGGTTGGCCTTAGAAACAGTTAAATCTCATAATCGAGTCACATGCCCCTATGTTTTTCTGCTTTTGAAACTATCAACATCAAAGATGAAGAGTGGGTGTGCAGCAAGTATATGTCCATAGTGCTTCATTCAGCACAGTCCATGTCATTGAGCTGTTTGTAAATGAGTAAAAGGGGAACACTGACCACTAATCCTGCCCCCCCCCCCCCCCACCCTTTTTTTTTTAACAACAGGGGCTTCTAACGTTAAAGGGAAAATGTGGTGTGGTTAGATTAATAACTTATATATCAGGAACTCAATTGTCATTAAGTTCACAATTTTATGTTCAGTACTAAAAGAGAAAATAATTGCAGAGATTTAGTTTTGAAATTTGCACTGGAACACCGGCCTTGTGACATCGAGAAGGCCAATTTATTTTTTTCACATTCTCGCCAAATTCGCTTCATCAAATCCTCTGAAACTCCTTGGGTTAAGTCTCTGGTTCCTTAGAACACAATGTATGTCTTTCTTACTGATAAATAATTATGTAGGCCTTAGCAGACGCCGTCGAAGATCTGTGACGTCACACGTATTAGTGCTGGAACTTTAAAGCAGCGTTGCCACCCGTATTTTGGCACATTTTCAAGCTTACTGAGGAATTTCCCTCGCAAGATTGGTGTTTCTGGTATTATGAAAAACTAATCTATTCATGGCGAGAAAAAATGTTTTTCACTTAAGTGTCTTTTTTAAATATACCATAACCCTAATTAACCTTAAATTTGTGTATTGGGGTCTTGACTGAAAGTGTCTGTTTAGTGCAAATGTATTCTATTACTCTCAAAATATGCAGATGATCCAGGAGTTCCTCCCCAAGATGCTTGAGCGCAAGCAGGGACACATTGTGGCAGTTTCGTCTCTGGCTGGACTGGTGGGAGTGGCCAACTACACCGAATATTGGTGAGCTTGTAAACAAAGATTAAGCTATCTATGCGATTCTGGCTTTTTGAAGACACTCTGCACATTTAATCATTACACTTTGAAAAATGTTGAGTCCATGTGCCGTAGGTGCTGTCTGTATGTGCTGTTATATAAGCTGCTCATGCTGCAATGGGTTCAATTCCCACCAACGGCAGTGGCACTCTAGTGGGCATGTGAAATGTGATTACACTAATATGCGGCACTGGTCCAGTGCACATCACATGGTTTACATTGCTTTGGAGGCTTTCAGAGGGTTGCTTTTGACGGCCTCACAATTACGTAGCAGTGTTAAGGAAATTCACGGTGGTGGTTAGCCAAGCCTGTTGGTGTGAAAATGTTCTTTTGAAAACAGTGCAAAAACAGAACACGTATCAGAGAACATAGAACACAAGCAATTAATTGGCTTGCAACATAGGAGATTTGTGCCTGTGCCGTGTGTTCCTTAATCTGCATCATGTGTTTGCACTACCTACATTTGAATGGGGGGAAGGGGGGTGCTAAGTTTTATCAAACAAGAAATAGCCCATTCATGAAGTCATTTAATCGTCGTCCACTTCATCAATTAACCAACAAATCAATAAAAATGGAGAAACCAGTCAATCTGCATATACAGACTTATTTTCTACTTTGGTGTATGTTCAGCTTGTATCAACAAGGTGCGAAAACACCTGTGCGAGTTGGGTAATTCATAGTAAATTAACGAAAGTGTTTTTTTTTTAAGTGGCACCATTGCGCATATTTGCGGTAACCTTGCCAAGTGCACAGGAGACATTATAGAAGCAGTAGATATTATCTTGAAGGATTGAGAAGACTGTATCAGTGTTCTGTTCTCATGATAATCAAACAAAAGAACTCCCATTTCTTTCACACATCTGCAACACTTGCTTTGATCATGTTAAAGGGCCCCTAAACCATCCAGAGGTCAAAATTTAGTTGTGGTGTTGCTTTTGTGCCGGCGTCCGCAACAAACACGTAGCCGTAAGAATTTTTCGAAACGGTGCCAAAATAGCGGAGTTACACACATTTGATTATTAAAACGCGGCGCGTGCTTGTTTCACTCTCTCCTGCGCCCCACGGACAGCTTGCCGGTGCCACCTCCTCGCCGAGTGCTCCTCCGAATGTCACGTGACATTCATCGCCGATGATGCGCATCCGGTTGACGCGCCTCTGCCGGGCTCCCGCGTTCGCGCAAGTGTTTTGTTGGTGCCGTACCAACGCTCTCTGCTAGCGCTATCCGTCGTGTTCTGACAGTTGCTGCAGTTTCTAGTCGGCTGTGCCTGACTTGCACTTGCGTAGCGTAGCGCAGTTACGAATTCACAAGGGTGCACACGTGAACACCACACGAACGACACGCGACGAGGAAAAACAAGCAGGCAGGGAGCACGTGCATTTGCTAGCAGACTAACCGGAAGTCAAAGTTCTCCTTCGACCAATCAGCGGAGCTCGGACTCTTGTGACGTCACCAAAAACCACAATGTCGTCGTGGCTAACTTTGGTGTGCCGGAAATGGTCGGTGAGGCGCATGGGAATGTTTTTCGAGTTTGTGGCGCTGCCGCGGCGCGTAGCGCTGCCACATTTGACATCGTTCATCGTGGCGCCATTCTCAACTCGATGCGCGTGTTAACTTGAAATGTTCAAAAAAATGTCGGCAGTGGTCTAGGGGCCCTTTAACAATGTCGTGTGTGGCGTATGTTTGAGTTCACCACAATTGGTTACATAACTATTGACATTTTTTATTTATGCTCATAGTGCACTGAAACAAGATGTCATACATGTCTGCATATTATGTTTTTCTTTTTCGTAATGCATTCTGTTATCCTCTCCATAAATGCCAATTTGAAGCAGCACCATGTTTGTTATACTTGTTTGTTTTTTTACTATGACCTGAGTTTTAATGCACTTTCATAAATGTAGCATTAAGTCAAGAAGTGGTACACAAGCCAAGAGCCTTAGTAAATATGGTGGCAGGCGTAAGTGCACACACCGCTTGCCATTACTGGTCTGGTTTTGTTTTCACTGTGTTATGCTCACACAATAATGAAAACGCCCAGCCGAGTCACTTTAGCAAGGTGCTAAAGCTTCTCACTTTAAGCTGGCCCTGCGACACTTTTTGAACAAAATCATAAAATGGTGCTGATCAGTCATGGAGGCTCCTGCGAACACGTGAGACAAATATTATTGCATGCATGCACTAGGAAAATTGCAGTTTGGTCTGAAACGCAGCTGGAAAGCACCCGCTTTTAAAACTTCCAACGAGTGACGTCACTGGGGGCTCTGGTTAATTCGCTCGAGGCAGAAATTTCATTGGCAGGTTTCACAATCAAGGAAGTATCATCTGCTATAATTTGTTTGTTCGTTTTGAATTCAGCAAATAAACACTGTGTTCATATCTTTCTGAAAGAGCAACGAAACAAGTCAAGCAACTTAGTCGGTGCCCCTGTTGGAAGAAGAGCCTTAGTAAATAAAGGCTCTTCTTCCAGCTGTGCTGAAAACAAATTGAAATTGAAAACAAATTGCGAATTCCCTAGTGGGTACAGTGCAATAATGTTTGACTTACATGTTTACGGGAGTCTCCACAACTGGTCGGCACCATTCTATGGCTTTGTTCAAAATGTGTTCGAACAGGCAGGCCGAAACAGAGACACACAGATGCGCAGTGCACCTCACGTTCACATTGCTGATTTCGTACGTGTCATAGCTGCACCATACTCTTATCAGTCTTGTGCTTTGGAGCCGTCAAGGTTGTCTTGTTCTAGAAGGCTCTATATTTTCTCTGCTTGCTTTTGTGAGGTTTCTGGGCACTGTCAATCACATTTCTGACAGCATGAGCAATACCTTTCTGTCTTAGAGGAAAGCGTTAGCAGAAACTCAACCAGGATACAAGTTCAGTCTTTTTATAAAATATGAAACAAGGTGTTGTGTGATAAGGAAGAGAAAATTGTGGATTAATGCTTATGGCACAACACTTGAAGACTTGACTTGTCGACGCCAACAGCACCGCTAGCAGTCGTTATGGAGCTCTTTGTAGAGGCAAGTAATTTAAGTACAGTAACATACGCTAGTGTTTACAAAATGATAATTGAATGCAGGTGTTTTTACAGATGGCAAGGTGAAGTGAAAACAGTTGAGGGCAGCTACATATTAGATTATGTGCATGGAATGGTGTACATCGTCTCGGGCACCCATCGAAATCCAATTGCTCAAATACATACCTGTATGCATGAATTGTGAATTTCCTTATTTGTCACTGCCAGTTTGATTTGAGCTCCTGTAACTCAAGAGGTAAGCTGAACGCAACACTGACTTCGTAAAACATTCTTTCAACAGTGCATCGAAGTTCGCAGTGATGGGCTTAATGCTGTCACTGGAGCGTGAGCTGTCACAGACGGAGGCAGGGCGAAACATCCACCTGACCACCATATGCCCTGCTGTGCTGTCCAGTGGTTTCTCCAACATGGGACTGCCTTACCTGAGCGCATGGTGGGTTCAGCATGTGTCGTTCATTCTTTCATCCATTCATTCATTGTGATGTTCTTTTTTTTTTTTTTTCATTCGTTCACTCCTTTGTTTATGTAAGCTCCCATGAACGGTGGATGATCTTGTGACAGTGCATTTAGCAAAATCAGATTGACTATATTACATGGAAGGCGGCCCTGCTACCTTGCTTTGCCTAATATGTTACTGTGTTATTGACCTTCCATTCTTGGTGAAAGTAATTTTTCCAGCAGCAAGTGTGAACTGTATCGCAGCTAGAAACAAAACTATGCGTCTGACTACCTTCCTATGTTGAAGAGAAAAAAACTGGCATAAAATCTTCATCGCCACCAACACACTGCATTAGTACCACGTTAGGGTACTTTGCTAGTGTCCTTTCCAGCATTGCGTATTTACACAACTGGTGGCTGTTGCTGAAGTGTTCATATAGCTAAATAAATTTCTGAGAACGAGACAAGCCTGCTTTCTTTTTTAACATATAAAGTCAGATTGTATGTGACAAACAACTAAAATTTTATAGATGCGACAGTGATGGACAGAAAGGCAGAAACATAGACACACAAAGATGCAGTGGACCTCACATCTGTGACCACATATTGCTGATTTTAGACGTGCTATAGCAGCACCAAACATTTATCAGTCTTGTGTTTTGGAGCCATTGAAATTGTCTTGTTCTTGAGAGCCCTATTTTTTGTCCATTAGCCCTCGTAAATTTCGGGGCGTTTTCGGTCAGATTTAGCACCAAGTTTAGTACCGCATAAAAATTTTCCTACATTGAGAATTTAGGAGACTTCTGTCTTGCCCGGCAGTACGAATCCGAGTATATCACCATTAAAAACTTAGCAGCACCTCAATATTGTGTGAATTCATCAGACCTGTGAAGAGAAAACCATGTGAATTATTTCAGTGTACTTCCATAACTTGAGAACTGGCATGCACACCTTCATGAAGCTATGTAGTTCTTATATGCTATAACATGCCCAGAAATATTGTTCAGCTACATAAATAAACAAAATATGGTGATGCTCTGTGGTGACCTCCTCCCTTAATGAAGACAAAATTCATTTCATCACAAGAGTCACGTGTGCATTTTTTCTTGTCATACAGTCTGTTCTCATAAGCACTGTTTACCAATGCGACTGCGCTGATGTTTCGCCCTGCTTCATTGCAAGAAACGTAGCTATTCAAAAGTAGTCCCTGTTCTCTCTCTCTCTCTCTCTCTTTTTTTTTCCTTATCCTAATCTTTACTTACATGAACTTGCATCCATAGCTACAGTGGCCGCACTGACGGGGGGGGGGGGTTCGGGTGTTGTAACCCCCCCCCTGAGGCCGACCTAACCTCCTCCCCCTCTGTAACTGCTCCTCTGTCCTAGAAGAATGTGGCGCTAATGTCTCTGCAAAACGCCGAAAACAATAATAAAAATAATAATCATCATTGATGTTACTATTATTTGGCATTTTATTTGCTTTGCGATTCCTCCAGCTGAAGCAAGGAAATGACGTATTGCGCAAGGTGCGCAAGTCGCATGCCCTTCGTGAATATTTGAACCCCCCCCCTGATAGAAATCCTGGGTGCGCTACTGCATAGCTAACACCTACTACCATGTACCAGTGGCCATAATATTCCGCTGCATGACGCAAGGTCACAGGTTTGAATCTTAAGAGTAGCAGCTGTATTTCTATGAAATTAATTCTTGTGTACTTAGATATAGGCTTGCTGCAAGTAATCTTGAGTGTTCAGAATTAAAAAGGTCCTGCAACACTTTTTGAACACAGCAAGAAAACTTGGCTGATCGGTTGTGGAGGCTCCTATGAACATGCGAGCCAAATATTATCATATTTACTCAATTTTAAGTGCCCTCTTTTTTTTTTAAGACAGTGATACTGAAAGTAAGGAGGGTGCTTAGATGCAAAAAATCCAAAATTGCTGCACACCACACCCCCTTTTCGTACCAATATTTCAACAACATGGGCACAAGAAATCTCTTTTTATTTTGCAAACAGTAAAAATAAAAATAAGTACACACAGTGGACCTACCACTTCTTGTGTCTGATAGTCAGTCACTCACACCCTCACTGCCACTCTTACTCAAGTCTGTCGAACTACTTGATCCACTGCTTTCGGTATTCCATAGCAGACACAGATAGACATGGGCATAGTCTCAGGACACAAGACATGGGCTCAGAGACTGGCAGTGAGCGAGCACGCCTGGCATTGGCTACGTGCTCTTTATTACAAGACAAGGGGTGCTTAGAATTGCAGGCAGATCTTCTTTTTTTTCCCAAGGTTCTTCAAAAATAGGGAGGGGCTTAGAATCTTGAAAATACTGCATTTCACTGCATGCGCCAGGGAATTTCCAACTTGGTTTCTAACATAACTGGAAATAACCTGCTCTCCTTGCAACAATGACGTCACAAGGAGCACCGTGCGACACATGTCGCTGAGGTGGTGGTTGTGGAAACATGCTCATCGCTGCTTTATCTGTTCGTTTTTAGTTCAATAAATAAAGAAAATGCATCTATCTAATGTATCCGAGAAAATCTAAGAAAATCTATCTTCCAGAACATTGAAAATGTCAAGCGTCGTATAGTTGGTGCTCCTTGTGACATAATTTGTTGGAAAAAGAGCAGGCAAGCTCTAGCTGTATTCGAAAGAAAGCTGAAAATTCCCTGGTGCATGCAGTGAAATAATACTTGGATAACATGTTCACAGGAGCCTCCATGACTGATCAGCACCCACTATGTGTGTTCGAAAAGTTTTGCAGGGATTTTTTAATATAGAGGCATTTGCTTCCATGAATTGTATGTCCATGTGCTGTTTTATGAGTCTTACAGACAAACACTGATATCAAGAAACTGCTGAAACATGATTGAACCTATTGCTCGTTCACACCTAGGTTCCCCTGGATCTTTCCCCCGGTGGATGCCAAGGTGGCGGCACGTGACGTAGTGAGCCGGGTGCTCCGAGACCAGGAGCTCATCATTCTGCCAGCAAGTTTCAGCCTCATCCTCAAGCTTTCCCTGTGAGTGCAGTGTCTGAAGTAGTCGCAGTTACAAAGGACGGGTGTACCTGCACAAATGTTTGGCCAAGATTTGACAGTATTCGGCATCTTGCCAACAGCGTTCTGTGGCAACTTCGTGTGCCTCGCTTCGGTGCACAAACAGCAGGTTTCGAGTGAGAAATTTAGCCAATCACAGAACGGAACAGCATGCTGACAATTCGGTTCCCTTCGAAACCCATCATTTCAGGTTGACTGTGCATAAGTGTGATATGTTTGCTGATTGGTTCTTCGCATCCTCTAGGGCCTGATATAAGGCCCAGAAAGTCATCCAGTCTGAAAAAGCAAACTTGTGCAAAAAGACACCACTGTATTTAAGAAGTGGCTTGGAAAACTCACCATTGTCTTTCTGCGGAGCACTATGTCGCTATTATTAGGTCAAGTTGCACATTGTCAAGCATGACATTCTCACTGCAAACTGCAGGAAATGTCACAAGGGCTTGCATTATTCCAGGGTTAGTTGCCAGCTAGTCACTGGCTCATCGCTGTGAGAGGCCGAGTAATCTTCTGCTTGCTCCTGGCGAACTAAGGAAGCGTTGAGCATGATCTCATCTGCGTTATCAAACTGTTCCAGTGTAAGTTCAGGGGTAATGCTCAATAATGTCAGCAGATAAAGAAGGGGGTAATCAGCCTCAGTAGAGTTGCTGTCACCGGATGATGGTGGCACTTCATGTCAAACTGTGGAGCCCAGTTGGCAAAAGTGATTTCATATTGTTTCATCGGTAGCCGCTTTTGATGCTTCCGAAAGCATGTTGAGTTATGATACCAAGTTGATGTTTTAGCTATGGCCACTGTCTACATACAGCATCATGCGACTACATAGGTATGTCTGATATAGCTCCTTGAACATCCGGATAATCCCTTGATCCATTGGCTGCAATAGTGGTGTAGTGTTTAGCGGCAAGAATTCCAGTTGCATAGCTTTGAAATTCTTTATTTGCCCGTGCTGTGCATGGGCACACCAAGTTGTCCACTAATGCGTCAGTTGCCCACTAGCATTAGAACTTTGCACCCTTACACTTAAACTTCCTCTCCAGGTTCTGAATATATGCTTCAAAAACAATTGCACTGTACACACCTACGTGTTGGCTTCATACAGCTGCGGAACATGCGCTGCCTTAAAGCATCTTGGATTCTTTAATTCGCTTATAACAAGCATCATACGTCTAAGAACATATTAGTCAGTGAAAACCTGGTTGTGTTTATGTTTTCAAGCGATCCATTTGCGTTATGGTTGTTCCCACATGTTTTTCAATGTAAGTGGCACCTGTAAGGGAACTAGCATAATTTTTCGAAGCACCGAGGGCCAAATGGCAGGCACATCGCTTCCTGCTTTCTTGACGTTTCATTTCTGACAGCTAAACAGCACAGTTTATGAAGCATTCTTACAGTGAAAGCTTATTTATGGTGACAAATTGGGTTATCCAGACTTCATCATACTTGAACAAGGAGCACAGTACAGAATGATGACATAAGATGAGCGCCATCTTCAACTGAAGATGGCAACATCTAGTCTAGTTCTGTATTGCACTTCCTGTTTGAGCATGAACTCTTACACGCTCGCCTAAGTTTCAATTCTTAGGTATGTACAGACTTGGTACCTGTCCCTGGCAAGTTTCATACTGTGTACTGCCAATCACTCATTAATTTGAAGCAGGTTTCCCTTACTCATCTTATTTAGGGAAGAAAAGGCACCATGCTCATGCTGCGTTATTTTTCATGCATGTTTCATCCTAGAAATATTTCTCTGTGAGAAATATTTCTATAGGATGAAAAGTGTCCTGTGCGTTCAGAATAACCAGCGATGCAAAGCATAGGCATTGACAGTGCCTTCGTTATAGCACGCGTAGGTTGCAGTGCTATACAGAAATAGCACATCATCTTTTGCCTGATAGTCCCGAGCTTTTCGTGAGGAAGAGATACTTTTGCTTTGTTTAGAGCCAACTTTTCTTCAAGTACTGTTTGACACTTAGACAGTTATGCTATCTGAGCACCTCTAACTTTAACAATTCTCTATCTTTTCCAGTATTCTTCCTCACAGTGTGGGCAAGATTGTGCAGGAGTACCTCGACTACATGGTTAACCCCATGACCGAGGGCAACACAGTCCTCTGAGGAGCCTCGCCCGTCACACATTCTCGTCAATTTAGAGGCTCACGCTAAGTCTTGGCGTAGCTTGGATGTGTGTGTGGCAAGTTCATTCCGTACGTCAGCATTCCCAATCTCTTCCTTTTTGCCGTGCCTTACTTTCAGTCACGTAGGGCACAGAATTGGTGCATTGATCACTTGCAGCGCTAGTGTTCAGGGTTTCACATCGAAAATAGGCTTGTTGCTGAAATATGTGGTAGTAACCACTAGTGAATACAAGCAAACACAGCTTTTCTGCCTGAAGTTCAGTTTTAAAACCCTATGAATGAAATTTATCTATTAACGCTTGTCATTTCAGCAGGCTTTGCCAGTGCTTCCAGCTGCCCTGTTTTAAAGGATGCAGTGCCATTGGTCTTGGTAGAAACTGAAGTCAGCATTTAGACCCGTGTATGTGCATTCGTGCAGAAATGTTTTATATTTGGACATCAGTTATTTTTTTTTCCTCTACTAACAGTATTGCTGTTTGTAGTGTTTGTTTGTTGTTAGAGATTTATTCCGAGATTCACTAAGTGTTGTCAGTCATCTGCAAGCAAAAAGGCATATTATTAACGGTCGCCTGCTTTCCAGCACTTCAGGTGAATTGGTTGATAGCTGTCATGTCTCGTAAACCTTTCAAAGCCTTTAGTTATAGCGTCACATTCTTATTGTTTTAGAAATGGCCCACAGCAGCATGGTCACACCTGTGTTATCGGTCATCATAGCACTGCTCAGGTTGCTCTAGGTCAATCTCTATGCCATCGGATGCAGGCCTCTGTACGCCTCTGTACATCTTGATGATACTGTCCAGTTGACAAGGCAGTTATCAAAGCTCACAGCAGCAGGGTCAAGCCTTTGTTATTAGTCACAACAGCGTTGCTCAGGTTGCTCCAGGCCAATCTTTGTGCCGTCCGATGCAGGCCTCTGTACAGGGTCGTCCACTCTTAGGGTGAACACGACGCAACGTGACTCCCTTTTTGGAACGCCAGTGCTTGCGACGTGGGCACGCATCGAAGCTAATAATGTGCAGGCGCACAGAGTGATCCAAGCCCCTCTACGCCTGCACTAGATTAGCGTCGATGCGCAGTCCCATCGCGAGCGCTGGCGTTCTAAAGAAGGCAGCCACGCTGCGCCGTGTTCACCCTAAGAGTGGACGACCCTGTACATCTCTGTGCAGCTTGATGATACTGTCCAGTTGACAAGGCAGTTATCAAAGCTCACAGCAGCAGGGTCAAGCCTTTGTTATTAGTCACAACAGCGTTGCTCAGGTTGCTCCAGGCCAATCTTTGTGCCGTCCGATGCAGGCCTCTGTACAGGGTCGTCCACTCTTAGGGTGAACACGACGCAACGTGACTCCCTTTTTGGAACGCCAGTGCTTGCGACGTGGGCACGCATCGAAGCTAATAATGTGCAGGCGCACAGAGTGATCCAAGCCCCTCTACGCCTGCACTAGATTAGCGTCGATGCGCAGTCCCATCGCGAGCGCTGGCGTTCTAAAGAAGGCAGCCACGCTGCGCCGTGTTCACCCTAAGAGTGGACGACCCTGTACATCTCTGTCCGGTTCCGACAAGGAATCAAGCGGCGACGACACTGACACCAGTGACGCAACTCTGAATGAAAGTTAGGGGGTCAATGAATGAAAAAATTAAAGGGCAATATGCAATGCATGTAGTTCGTGGGTAATGTGTGCGTTTATTACAAAGGCAAGCCTTACTCAACTTTTATTTTTGGTTATATTCATGATAGATATCGTAAGAATTCTGATACGCAACTTGTTTGCGTTCTCGGTGCTCAAAATATTATTTCGCGGAAAATTTACCCCGCGTAATGATCGCACCCCGAAATTTGCGTCAATTTCTTTTTTTAATAAGTGCGATCATTATGCGAGTAAATACGGTATTATTAACGGTCGCCTGCTTTCCAGCACTTCAGGTGAATTGGTTGATAGCTGTCATGTCTTGTAAACCTTTCAAAGCCTTTAGTTATAGCGTCACATTCTTATTGCTTTAGAAATGGCCCACAGCAGCATGGTCACACCTGTGTTATCGGCCCGCTGCGCCTGTGTTCACCCTAAGAGTGGGACGACCTGTACATCTCTGTGCAGCTTGATGATACTGTCCAGTTGACAAGGCAGTTATCAAAGCTCACAGCAGCAGGGTCAAGCCTTTGTTATTAGTCACAACAGTGTTGCTCAGGTTGCTCCAGGCCAATCTTTGTGCCGTCCGATGCAGGCCTCTGTACATCTCTGTGCAGCTTGATGATACTGTCCAGTTGACAGGGCAGTTATCAAAGCTTCAAAAACTACCAGAGACCAACATGAAGCTTGGAGAAGCTTGCATTATATGTGCAACAACTTACAGTGAGCAGGATGTCTACTAAAGTGCACAGCAGTTGTCATGTACATTACGGAAAGGGTTATGTGGCTTTGTATCCAGCAGCAAACGAACCCTGTTGTACAGCGTTGCTTGTAATAGTGTCATTGTTTGTGTGTTGAGATTTTTATGTGTATATTAGTATTATTTACGCATATTGTGTCCCGTTACTTAACAGAACTGCCTTCTCCTTCTTGTCAGGCTCAAGTGTTCGTTGTAGTGATTGTAGCCAAAATTAGCCGTGGAACTCAAAGCATAACTATAGTCTGTACTGTTGTATATTGTTGCACTGATGTGGATTCTTGGCTGCCATTTCATCACCCACTGTTCTTTGGTTGTCAATATTGATTGTATGATCGATCAACCAAACCATCACTCTTTTTTCTCAAGAGTCAAACATGATATGATAGAGGTAGGACCTGCAGATTGCCTTTTTTTTTCTATTTGTTAAGATATGTTGGTGTGCAAAAGGAAGAGTTACAGCTCACTACATTTGTGTAAAGGAGGGGACAACAAGCATTGCTTTGGAAATGATGCTTTTATAACTAAGTGCCAACATAATGTTGTTCCTCTTTCACTGAGCACAGGGAAAACTTGCGAGAACACCCGCGGTGGTAGCTTAGTGCCTAGGTGTCGGCTTTCGAAGCTGGGGTTTGCTGGATCAAACGCCAGCAACGCCGACCACACTTTGATGGGAATGAAATGCAAAAACACTCGTGTACTTAGATTTGGGTATAGAATAAACAACACCAGCTGGTCAAAGTTACTCTGCAGACCCCCCCATAATGTGGCGTGTGTCATAGTCATAGCTGGTTTTGACACATGAAACCCCATCAGTTGGTTTTAAAGCTTACAAGAGACATATTTTATACGTTTTTATAGTCTGCTATGACGTTGACCATTGTTAGTTCGAAAGATGGAGAGTGATAAAGACACGAGACCATTCCTGTACCCTTTCCTTTTATGTTGTTGCTTGCATCAGCAGTCGTTACAAACCACTTTTAATTTAACAACCATGTTGTTGTGCCAAACAATTCCTTTCTTGAAAGGCCAGACCTGTGCAGCTCCTTGGGGAGGTATGTGCAGTCAAAATAATGATAAACTCACATTGCCTCTTTCATGATTTCCAGGGTTTAATGGAAACTATTAGTTGTGTTTCTTTGCATCACTGTACTGTAAGTTTTCTAAAAGTTTTCTGTTGGCACTTCTGTGGCAATTTACAATCCATGTTTGCCATAAAGAGATATCATAACCTACATACAAACGGCACCTCCCAGGCATCCCTATAGAATTTTGAAAACTTTTTGATTCAGTTTTGATGCATACTGCAATGGACCTGCGTTGGTGTTTTTAGTGTTGCATGGGTGCGTGTGATCCTGTGTCAATTTAGATTGTTGCCACTAACGAGCTTGTAGTGTTTGTGATGGCAAACAAAAATATTTCTTGTTTTGTGAGTTCAGTACATGCCTGTTCTACCGCGTAAATTTGTTTCCTGTATTCAGAGAGACCTCTCCTCTTTTTGCACATGTTACCTCATTTGACATTACAAAAATTGGCCTCTGATGACAGATTCACGTTATGTCGCCCACAGTTACACTGCTCTACATTGTAGTTGAAGACTGGCTGACTTTGTGTACAGTTGCCGCACAGTTGACATGCTGCTTCACCATCTTCATTGGCTTGGAATCGTCGTGGGCGTTGCAATGCCTTTCCAGCTGAGTGCAACATGAGCTAACAGAATATATATCACTGCAGTGTGCAGTGACTCTAAAACAGTACACAAAACGAGAAACTTTGCGAGGAGAGAGGAACGAAGCACTTTTATGTAGGCCTGTTCATTTTACGTACTGTTTTTGCTCAACATGAACCATGAAGCAATTATAATTTAGTCGACAATACCTTTGTCGAGATGTTATCGTGTCAGTTGCTCTTACACATCCTTTAATACAGCCGGTACGTAGTAGTAGTTCGCTGTTCCTGTTGAGTGTTATACAGGGTACTTGCGTGATCTCTGTGTGGTAAGGTATTTCTGCTGCATCTTCGACATCTTTGCTGCCTCCATCTGCATGCATAGTACATGAGCCGTGAATCATTTTTTGTGCTGTCACTTGATTGCACTTCCTACTTCATTTTAGGGGTCAAGCCTGTGCACTTTTGAAAACAGTTTTCGCTGTACATCTTGCTTAAATGATGAAACCACTACTAACTGGCTGTACTAGCTGAACCTCTGGCTTGTCTCTGCTGGACGTCGCAGTGCCCTTTGTTAAAGGCCATGCGATGCAGTATACTTGCCTGTTCTGCCTACAGCATGTAGCAGCTACACATCATCTCTCCATAAGTACTGGAAGTAATTCTAGTGAAACCAACAGTGACACAGCTTTTCACTGTTTTGATTACACAAAATGCGGCTGTTACAGTGACAGATGTAACCCCCCGTGTCATTGAGATATCTTGCAGTTTTCAGCCGAGGTCAGTTGGGGGCAGACAGTGCGGGGTTGCGGTTTATTAGAAAAATTTGCAACTCTTGCATCCAAACGGAGTGTCAAAGAGCACACATAAAGAAATTGTCACATCTCTGACGTTTGGTGCAGATAGGCCAGCAACATAGTCAAATATATTTTTTAAACCTGATCCCCTCGGTAGTGTAAAGTTTGTCGTTATCAATAAGTTAGCAAAAGATGAGTGTCTCGTGAGCGCATGGTACAACTAGTATATAGTACCAGCATGAATAAGCTCACTAGAGGAAACAAACTTTGTGTACAGTACTTAGGTTGAAATGCTATATTTGAAAGTAGCCATCCAACAGTATTCAGGCTTATGGACTTAATTTTTTTTTATATCTCGCTGTACATTGAGGCTGAAAAAAGCCATTTCGTATCGATTGAAGAAAACTGGTAACATCCTGTAAATGGATGAGTGTGGACTGGGAACAGAGTTCGAATTGTTTCCTGTCTAGTTCATGTGGCCTTGCCTCCAGTTAGTACCTGAGTCACCATAACCTCGCCTGCTCAGAAATTAGTGGCTAGAATTAAATGTTCACATTTCTGCTTATAATGGAACTTGCACTATAGTGCAAGGCATTGGAACTGCGTATACAAATACGTACAAGGCCACCAGATCAGTTTGCTGTGCAACGATACTACGAAAACAGGGCATTAGTTGTAAAATAATGCGCATCATGTTAGGATAAAGCTATTTGTTGTATTTTTATAGGTTGAAAATGTAAACACCAGCAATAATACCAGAGTATTATAATGCAGTAGGTGCTTCTTGTAATTACTCTTGTTTTCTTTATTTCTTACTCCAAGATTTTATACTTTTATGTCATCATTATTTGCTGCATGGATTAAGTGCAAGGGAGTCATTTCTATTTCTCTGCTGTTCAAGTTTTATGTAAATGCAGTTGTCCTACTTCTTTTTTTCTGTGTGTCTAATTTGCTTTCAACTCTTTTCAGTGCATGGTGTAGTGTAGGCTTTTTGTGTAAACCGTCGACTGTCTTCGAAGTGAACTGTTGTTGCAAATGCCTCTTTAACAACATAACTCAGATGAGACCAATAGTATTGCACTTTAATAGCTTAAGCCTCTCAGTACGAACAATATAAAATCGAATACTTTAACCTTCACTGCAATCGTTAAGTTCTTATATAATGGTAGGCACAATACTTACAGCTGTCACTTAGCGATGCTCAGATTGTCGGCGTTGGTTTCTTCAAGCAGTTCCTGCTATACATGCCATGTATACATATTTAGTACATTGCTACAAGTGCTCTAAATGGTTTTGTCAGGTTTGTTGGTTTGTTTTTAGTATGGTGTGCAGTGAAGTCAACGAAATGTGTTCAGTTTGCATTAGTGCTCACCCAGATGTGCGCTTTTATGTTTTTTAAACGCGATATCTCCTGCAACATAAACTGCAAAACCACGATAATGTACCCTCGGTAGTTATTATTTCATGGTAAAGCACAATTTCTCCTAAAGGGCCCCTGAACCAACCCCGATATTTTTTGAACATTTCAAGTTAACACGCGCATCGAGTTGAAAATGGCGCCACGATGAACGATGTCAAATACGGCAGCGCTAAGCGCCTCGACGGCCATTTCCGGCACACCAAAGTTAGCCATGACGACATTGCGGTTTTTGGTGACGTCACAAGAGTCCGAGCTCCGCTGATTGGTCGAAGGAGAACTTCGACTTCCGGTTAGTCTGCTAGCAAATGCACGCGCCCCCTGCCTGTTTGTTTTTCCTCATCGTATGTTGTTCGTGTGGTGTTCGCATGTGCACGCTTGTGAACTCGTAACTGCGCTACGCTGCTCAAGTGCAAGTCAGGTACAGCCGACTAGAAACTGCAGCAACTGTCGGAACACGACAGATAGCGCTAGCACAGAGCGTTGGCACAGCACCAACAAAACACTTGCGCGAACGTGGGAGCCCGGCAGAGGCGCGTCAACCCGAAGTGGAATGGCGTCATCGGCTATGTATGTCACGTGACATTCGGAGGAGCACTCGGCGAGGAGGTGGCACCGGCAAGCGGCAGGTGCGGCGCAGGAGAGAGCGAAACAAGCAAGCGCCGCGTTTTAATAATCAAACACGTGTAACTCTGCTATTTCGGCACCGTTTCGAAAAATTCTTGCGGCTACGTGTTCGTGGCGGACACCGGCACTAAAGCAACACCACAACTAAATTCTGACCTCTGGGTGGTTTGGGGGCCCTTTAAAGCTAGTAGTATTATAGTTCCAAGAAGCTCTTACTCTAAACAATAATTGCAACAGCACACAAAGGGTGGGACCGCTTGCCTCGTTTACAGCCGCATCTACACCATTAAAACACCTGTGCATGATATGTGCGTGATGTGAATGAAATAGTGCACCATTCCGTTTTCTTAACATGAATGTGAACGCATTGAAACCCAGTGATCGCCGCATCACGGAGTGCAATGAAAAAATGTGCAAGGATACATGCCTTGGCACAGTTGACATTCTGTTGCAAGACTAATGGACCGAGCCCAGTGTCAGTGAGCACATTGTTATTTTGTTCTTACTTTTCTCATGAATGCTGCCGTGGAGTCTTTGCGTCACATTTTCTTTGCTACGGGCAAATAGGGGGCTCCACATTTCCATTCTCTTCTCAGTGGTTTGCAGGAAACACAACAAAAGCCAATAACAGACTCAAAAAGTAACTGTGGTCGGGTCTGTTATCCAAAACAGAGTAGAGCAGGCCACTTGCACCAGGCTGTTGATAGCGCGCTTGTATGTACAACTCTTGCACGCTTCACCCCTGTGCTTTGCGGGATATCTTATCGGTTCGGCGGTCAACACTTGCGCACTCCTGTTGAAGAGTTAGAAAGCTGTGCTCTTGTGTATGAAGCATTTGACATGGCACTGGATCTTTATTTTAACTTCCAGTGTATCTAGAATAAATTTCCTTTGTTCAGAGTGTTGTTCAAGGTCTGCATAGGCGCTCTTTCGTACCTTATGTCATAATGAACTTCATTCACTGCATTGCATGTACTGTAAATGAGCTCGTCTTTTTCCTGGTTAAACTTTTTTCAAGATAGTAACAGTACTGAAAAGCTTAAATAGTTTGTTGACAGTAATTTCGATTAGACGACACAGTACTAGAAAGGCTATAAAAAAAAAAGTCTGGTAATGAACTGTTTTTTGAACTGCAGTTGTGAGAATCTCAAAAATTTGGTTGTTGCAAAAATTAAGTTTTACACTACAGTTGCAATAGACGTGTTCAGGTACGTGTTCTCGCTAAAAATTGTATACTAAATAAGGGTTTTTTTTTTTTTTTAACTGTGTCATTGACACTCAGGAGTGCCATCAAAACTCCGGAAGAGAAATGTAGCTATATTAAAATCAAAATGAATTTTCAGTTTAAGAAAACAAGCTTCCATCCTCCTTTGTTTTCCTTCTTGAACTATTGTGACAAGAAAGCCTGCCCACCCCAGGTCAGGTGCTTTTCTTTTCTTCTGGACTTTTTCTGTCAGAGACATATTTTTGTACATATCTCCTGTCTATCATTTTGGCATGTCATACATTGCAGTTTGCAAAAGAAAGAAAAGGCAAATATGTGTTGCTCCTCAGGACATCCTTTTTCTATTATGAGACATTGTAGTAATTGTCTCTTTGAATAGCTGCCGGAAAATACGTAATCGCTGCAACTGAGACTTACGTGCCACTCTATTTTCTGGCCTGTCACATCTCTCACTGCAACCTTGAGGCACCACTCATCATTTGATCTCATTGTGTTCGACGTTATTGTACCACTAGGCCCTGTGCTTATAGTAGCTTTGCGGAAACAAACTGAATTCACAGACAACAAGTTCTGCACTGCCTTTGAAACAGTGGATAGATTTTATGATAGATTATACAGTTATAGGTGTACTTAATTTTGCCTTTCCAGCACATACTGATTGTATGGTGACATATCAAATAAAGTTGCTCTGGATTGTGCGTTTGCACTTCTCCCTTTTCACAGCTTGCACACACTACTCTCTGCCCATGGTCTCTTTTAGCATTCCGTAAGCTTTAAATGTAACAAAGTTTATGTAATGTTTATAAGGAGTACTGGTACTCCACCATTCTCTTTGTAAAACTGAAATACACTGAGCTTTTAGGGGTTTCCAGCAAAATGGTGGCCTTCTCATATACGTGGCTCATTGGCATTCCAGCCATATTGATCTAGCCCTAACCTAATTTTTTGATATATTGCAAACAGGCTTGTGCTCCCATGTCAGAAATATAAACATTTCCTGAGGTCATCATGCCTTACCTGGCAGATGTGTTGTTTACTATTTGCACATAAATTCATTTGTGCTTTGAGTTCGGGGCAAAGTACCCAGGACATATAGATTGTTGTCTTCACCACTATTTCCTGAGTCTCTTTGCAATTGTAGCTGAACTTACTTGCTTGATAAAATTACTTGCTTTGTCTCCACATGATTGTTGTGTTGTTGGTTTAAGGTAGCCTGTATCTGCTGCCTTGCAGAATATCGCTAAATTCACGAGCGCTTGAGGGATCAAGCCTCCTGTATTGCGAATAGCTGAGTTCAGCACGATGCTGTCACAGCCACAACTTGCTCAATACAAAATTGTGGCATGTTATCACAGAGGCCCTAACAAAATTTGGTGATGTTTAAGATCTTGCTTGCTTAACAAAAAAATCACACACCACAACAATGGAACTACGCATAATTCTGTGAGAACCAGCTCTCTTGTAACTTTCATTTTATTATCTGTCCGTCATTTTTGTCTTGTTAAGTAACATATTTGAAGGATTTCTTAAAGGAGTACTGACGCAAAAATTTCTTATGTAGTTGGTTTTTTTTTCTGTTGCAATAAGCAGCTGATGATCCTTATCTTGACTGGAAACCTAGTTTGCTCGAACTCGTGACGGTTAATTGTTTGGATCCTTTTTAACAGCGCCCGCTAATAGTTTCGGTTTCAGAAACCACCGAGGAGGGGGGGGGGGGGGGGTGAGGGTGAATCGTAAACACAGCTAGCCACGTGACCACACGGAACAGTGACGCGAGCGCCGCGTCGACAACAGGGGTAGAGGGCCCGCTCAGTGATTTCTGTAATGCAACAGCCGACGTAATATACTCGATTGTTTACATTAAAAGCAAGTTGATCTCGATGTCGCGATGCTGCGCTTCGCGCTTAGTGGCGAAACGTTGAGGCCCGTGTACTGTGCGATGTCAGTGCACGTTAAAGAACCCCAGGAGGTCAAAATTTCCGGAGACCTCCACTACGGCGTCTCTCATAATCAAAGCTGGTTTTGGGACGTTAAACCCCACAAATCAATCAATTAGTGGCGTGGCGCACACTTTAAAGTTGATTTTAAATATGCTCCAGGCTATATTTACTGTTGATATTTTGCAGATGATGTGCGCGTCT
Source organism: Hyalomma asiaticum (assembly GCA_013339685.2). Classification (NCBI taxonomy): domain Eukaryota; kingdom Metazoa; phylum Arthropoda; class Arachnida; order Ixodida; family Ixodidae; genus Hyalomma; species Hyalomma asiaticum. The sequence continues at coordinate 33,569,133 of CM023483.1, read as the reverse complement.
CCACGCATACATCATTTGCAACTCCAGAATCTATTGCTTCATCTGGCAACACTGTTCAAATAAGCCTTTGGGAACACTGCTCAAAAATGATAGGCAGCACGCACCTTTCGATCACTCTGTATTAAATCGGTCTGAAAGATATCTGAGAGGAAACAATGTAAACAGTTAATTGCTTGCACGTGCAAACGCCCAGCCTGCTCAGTCGAGCCACTTGGAGGTTGATTTAGGCGAGTGTTCGGCACAGCGGTCCCCTCAAAGATATTCGTTCCTTGGAAAATGATTTATTACAACGAAATGCGCTTGCATTCACAGCATCGGAAAGCTAGGTAAAGGGACAGTGCCTTGGTCGAATGCGCCAAAGGTTGGAATAAGCGCCGTGCTGTTGCTCTTACATTTCCAGCGAGCAGATGAACTGCCAACGCAGCTTGTTAAATAACACAACATTGTCCGCATACATCGCAGTGCGTACCCGTGTGTAGTATACTGTAAACAGTACGCTCAGCAGAACTATAACCAGGTTCAGGTTCGGTTGGGGTGGATGCAGAATTTTTCTGAGATCGGGGTCGGCTTACGTCAAGACCTAAATCTGAATATGTGGCGTCAACCTAAGAAATCTAGTGTGCGGGCTTTCGGATGCGGTGCATGTGATGCTGCTGAAGTGTCGCCTGTAATAATGTTTCTGAAATAGGTACCCTTCATGGGGGCAGACCTTCAAGAATTATTAAGAGGACATCCGGACTATATCCCCCTTTACTCTGGATCCACCACAGCTCTCCAGAGTACGACATATAGCCGGAGGGGCTATACAAAGTAGATTGAGCATTCAGAGAGGTGCACAGAATAAGTCACCGCCGTGGTCAGAAATTTAATTTTTTACGCAAGGTTCATTCTATCTAGAACGCGCTATATGCCTAGAATGCACAAATTCATCCCGTAATTGGGGTTGTTAAAGAGTTCACCTCCATGTGAAAACCGCTCAAAGGGCGCACGCATGGTGTACGCAGTGTGCAACTCCCCGGATGACCCGTAAGGTGTAGCGCTGCTAAACCCTATGGCGTGTTCTCAGTTCGCCGCCAAGGCGGCCGCATTTACGTGGGTGCGAAGTGCCGAAACACCCGTGTACTTAAAGGGGCCCTGAAACCATATTTTACTCGCTGAGTTTTGCATCGAAACGGGTTCGTTGTATTGTTCTGAGGTAAATGCAAAAAGAATTTTCGAGATCGATGCAGGCAAACGCAAGTTATTCAACTTACAAATTCAAAATAAAAGCAGACGACAGATATCGGCATCCCAAGGCGTGCATGCTGCTTCGAATCAAAACGCGGCTTACATCTTGCAGAACCGGAACCGTGCTGCCCTCTGTGGCCTTCCTACCACAACCACCACGTGGGCCGCACAGCGATCCTTGTGTCAGTTACAAGCAAAATGAAGTTGTAATGCCCAAATTTGTACCTTTAGCAAGCATAAAACACGTTCTGAATTTGGAATTTCTTATATTCGGTGCATTATCGATATGTGCGATGTATATTTTTATTCCCTACTGTTCCCGGCCAATCAGAACCTGCAGCAAAGCAGCATGGTGATGTCATATCCGCTCGGAGAAACTGTTGATGTATGGCGCTGCAGTCTGCGCGGAAACCGATTTCAGGTACAAATTAAAATATAATACGGTTCAATTTCGCCGCTTTCACTGGTGTTTCGGTCATCGTCAAGTCCCACACAAAGCAAATCTGCAATAAAATCAATGTGCGTAAAATGCGTTTCAGGGCCCCTTTAAGGTCCGTTCGATTTACCTGCACTGCCGGAGCTAGTTCATGTGGTTAGAGTGTAATGTGGTGCCGCACTCGACCATTCGTTTTGGATGGATGGATGGATATTAGGAGCGTCCCCTTTATAACGGGGCGGTGGCCGGGCCACCAAGCTCTAGCTTTATTTCTTTTTCGTTTACAACCATTTCTTTTCCCGAATCACACATATTTTCACAACTAATTTTTTACTTCGTCTATTTATTTTATCTATTATCGTTCCTCTGTGATGAAACAATCTTACCCGAACTACCTTTCGCTTTTGTTTGCTCCATACTTTTGCGCCACCAATGCTCTAAGCGCCTTTTACTTATATCTATCGCCGGCATGTTCAGCTTTCCCCTGTTACTCCTGAAACCCATGGCCTCCTGTAGGGTAGTGTCCACAGCTACACCTAGGTGGACATCTGTACATTCAATCAAAATATGGTCTGTCGTTTCCCTAGCTTTTCCACAGCACGTACATGTATCCCCTTCTTTATTGAATTTCGCTCTGTAACTTTGGGTTCTCAGGCAACCGGACCTTGCCTCAAACAGTAAAGCGCTTCCCTTTGAATTATCGTAAAATTTTTCTCTCTTGATTTCGTCTTTCCCTTTTCGGTAGTTGTTCAATGTCGGTTTCTTCTCCATTCTAGCTATCCAATCCGAGTTCTCCGCCGCTCTGACCATGCTCTTAACGCTCTTTTTCGTCCCATCCGTTTCGTTACTGGATGTATACTTACTGGTAAGCTTCCTAGTTCTCTTCCTCCATTGTGAATCAACGTTCTTCCTATACAAATACCTGAATACTTTCGCTGCCCATCTACTTTCTTTCATATTCCTTAATCTCTGTTCGTACCTAATTTTACTCTGAGCTTCCCTTCCCTCAAAGTCAGACCATCCCATATCCCCCTTAACAGCCTCATTTGTGGTCTTCCCATGGGCGCCCAGTGCGAGACGTCCGACCGTCCTCTGATTCACGTCCAGCCCTGATTGTACCTCTGACCTCATGCACACCACTGAGTTTCCGAATGTAAGTGCTGGCACCATTACACCTTTCCACAAACCTCGAATTACCTCGTACCTGTTGTAACCCCACAGCGCTCTATGCTTCATTATTGCGGAGTTCCTCTTTCCTTTAATTATCATAGCTTTTTCTTGTACTTCCATGTATCTATTCCCATCATTTATCCATATCCCGAGGTATTTGTACTCTCGTACTCTGGGTATCTCCTCGCCCTGTATTGATATGGTCTGATCGTTGCTGTCATTGAATATCATCCAGCCGCATTTTGTCACACTAAATTTTAGCCCTAAATCTTCACTTTCCCGACCACATATACTAACCAGACCCTGCAAATCTGTTCGACTGTCTGCGAATAGCACAATATCGTCTGCATAAAACAACCCGGGGAGCTTTTGTTCTATCACTATACCTGCCTGTCTGTACGACAGCTTAAAACCAATATTGCTCATCTCCAATGCTTTCTCCATTCTCCTCATGTAAAGCATGAATAATAGTAGGGACAACGGGCATCCCTGCCTCAACCCTTTACCTATATCGACGGCCTCCATTCTACCATTATTCGCCATACCTTCCCATTCCACACATACTGTATTTCCACTGTATATTTCCTTTAAGAGCTCTATACAATCATCCCCTATACCAGCCTCTTTCATTATGTCCCATAAAATATTCTGATTCACATTGTCATACGCACCCTTAATATCCAAAAATGCCAAATGTAGAGGTCTGTTCTCTTTTCCGGCTATTTCTATACACTGCGTAAGCGCAAAAAGGTTATCATCTAATCTCCTGTCGACTCATCCATTTTGGAGTTCGCCAAAAGTGCCATTAAGCTCTGTCCACATCTGCATTTTAAATTTAATTGCCTGCATCGCCAACCTGTAGAGTACTGATGTAATGGTCAGTGGTCTATAGGAGCGAATGTTATTTTTCTCTCCCTTGCCCTTATAAATGAACTTCATCCTACTTTGACGCCAACTGTCCGGTATTCGCCTGTCCTTTAACCTTTTTTCAATTGCTTTTAACAGGGCTTCTTTGCTGTTTCTTCCGAGCTCATTTATTACAGTAATGCTAACCCCATCTAATCCTGTGGCTGTTCGTTTGGGAATCATTTCCTCCGCCTTCTTCCAATTGAAATTTTCCAAGATGGCGCCCTCTGAACTTAGCCGTTCGTTTTAGACGAGTGTAGATGTCGTGCAGGGTTAGTTACGACAGACCCCTGCACTACCTGCACTGACGTGAGAGCTAGTGCCGTTCGTGCAGAAGCATTTTCAGCCATGGCAGCAGACGACATACGCTTGTCAACCAGTGGCGTCCTGACGACATTGACGCCGATCACGTATGAAGACGGGAGCCGCGCGTCCACCAAGACTTCCACAAAGCACCTCGGAATTCTGTTGCGTTGTATCCTAGTTAGTTTGAGAGCCAGAACTGTGACGACATCGTCGAACTCTTCGTCTTCGCTGTCGGAGCCTGTATTCGTCCACTGGCTATACTCGGCTGCTGATCCAAGGGTCGCAGGATCGAATCCCGGCCGCGGCAGCTGCATTTCGATGGAGGCGATATGTTGAGGCCCGTGTACTGTACGATGTCAGTGCACATTTTAACGTGCACTGACATCGCACAGTCCATCCCCAGGTGGTCAAAATTTCCGGAGCCCCTCCACTACTGCGTCTCTCACAATCACAGCTGGTTTAATTTTGGGACGTAAAACCCCAGAAACCAATCTGTCGGAGTATATAGTTCGACAATTGTTCGAACGATGCATGGCTACAGATGCATGGTGCAACGCAGTCCATAGCTCCAACGCAATTAGCCAGTTTGTGCACCCAACACCTCTCAAAAGCGTGCAGGCAAGGAACAACAGCTGGATCAACGCGAACAAATAGGTGCGAAGTGCGGAGCAGTAACAAAAGGCTTGCACTACCTGCACTACGGTATTCGTTTCAGTTAGGCGCTAGTGTCGTACTAGGCCTGCACTTGTTGAACTGGCGCTGCACGAGTGCAGCACCGACAGCACTTTCGTCTGAACTCTAGTTCACGCCGTGCATGGTAAATCGAACATACCTTTAGACTTGTGGGCTAGTTGAAGAAACCCATGTGATCAGAATTATCCCGGAGCCCCCTTCTACGGCGTGCCTCATATACTCTCGTAGTTTTGGCGGTTAGAACTGTAGTAATCGTTATGGATGTGCCCTTACCGCAGATCTGTCGGCGATGTTCTATTCTAAAAATCCCCCCCCCTTTTTTTTTAACAAGAAAGTATTTATGGAGGGCTGCGCAAGGAATTGCCTAGCGTCATTTCCGTCACGGAAATGACGTCAGTAAAAGAGCTGGCCTAAGTGGACGATCACGACTGCTTCCTTGCAGTCAACCTGTATATATCGTGCAGCCTGTCAGTATACTAGCCGCGGTAGCCACATTTCTTGAGTCTGTTGTTTTGTACCTAATCATTACTCGATTTGATTTTATGAGCATTTCCACGAGCATTTTGCCCATTACATACACCTTTTTCTTTGTGCGACCATAGAGGACAATCCTCTTCACAACGTCCATGCAGGGCGAATCGGTGTTTTAATGAAGAGTGAGTATGCTAAGTATATATATAGCTTATACAAGTATGTTTTCCGGGTGCCGCAACCGCGGTAACGTCTGGTGACGTACAAGCCGCGCTAAGAGTAAAGGATAAGATAAAAGACAACGCTGAATAAACAGTTATGAGAGTGCGAAGCCGAGGTTTTCACGGAAGCCCGTCTGGTCGCGAAGCCGAAACGTCTTTCTCCTTTCGTTTGTTGGTCGGCGTTTCCGTCTACTAGGGAAATCCGGCAAGATTTATCGACCCGACTGTCTCAAAAGAGGAACGTTTTGAGCATGTTTCCTAGGGTGTTAAATATGTAGTTGCTCCCCTCCTTTTGCATACCGAATCGCGATAACTTTCTTCAAAACTGCACACCTCGACAACTTTAAAAACTCGCCATCGCTCACCTTACATTAAATAACGGCAACATTGGGTAGTCAAGCTTCAAGTACAACGCGCATATGGCCGGCCACTGCTGAAATAAAAGTTATATTTAATGCAGACACAATTTTTTTTTAATAACCGTGGCGCAGCCATGAATTTTCGCAGGCAGACTGGGGATTCGGGCTGCGTGGCTATAGGACTTCATTCGGGGGTTTATCCAGCGTTTGAAACTTATCGGCGTGTTACAAAACAAGGAGGAGAGAGAGAGTGGTATGCCACTGTGTTGATTTCATATTTTTTTAGTGAAAGGCAGGTGCGTCAATCCTTGAGTCTTCATGTCCTGTGACGTATGTGAGCATGCATCCTCTCGAGGTCTACTGACGAGTGCCCGTGGTGCGCAGACACACCCTCATTAAAACAGATCATACATAGCCCGAGAGGCTTCCTCACGTAGAAAGCCCCGTGATGCACAAACCTCCACGAATAAGAAATGGGCAGTGGGGTCGTGGCTTGCAGGCGAGGACCGAGACGCGCGTGCCGGTGGAGCCCGGGGGGAGCCGCCCCCCGCCTTTCTTTTTTTTTATATCTTGCATAAAATTTTTACGCAACAAATCAGATGACTCAACGCTTTATTACAATGGTTGCGCTGTATACGTGCGTTTTGCACTGTACATAAAAGCAAACTTCCGCAGTTTTGGCTATAATATGTTTGTATTCACTTGTATATTATGTATTCTATATTCACTTTCTTATTAGAAGTAACGTTCGTGTGCTTGCTGTGACGTTCAGCCGTGTCATTTTCACAGGCAAAAGACACATACGGACCGACTCGGAAGTAGCCGAAAAGACTGAGAAGAAAGAAGAAAAAAAAGGGGGGGAGGTATTGTGTTAGCCCCGTGAAATATTTCAAGCCACCTTGCCACCATTTATTTCCACAATGCTCAGGCGGGCGTAGGCTACACCTGCGTCAACGGCATAATGTTTTATGCTGTGCGCCAGGGTTTCCATTCATTTCATTGTTCCGTGTTTTCTTGGCAAGAGCTGCGCGGCTCCCGCGGTAGCGCCCGGTATTATGTACACACATCGTTGATAAAATTGGTGAGAGTCTTTATATATCTATGGCTAAGAGACCTAAAGACGAAAGCTATAGGTGTTTCGTAGTCTAACCCGGAACCTATAGCGGTTCGAACACGGAGCTTTTGACAGTCGAACATTACATGAATTCGGCATAGGCATTTTGCCAAGTCATGCTCATCGCTGTCACTTCCACCATCTTCCTTTAGGGTTTCCTTGACTTGGTACCCACGTCCAAACCCATATTCCACAGGGTTTTGAGTGTTGATCTCTTTTCGTTGATTCATCAACATTTTTGCCGAGTTATGGTCATTCATCATTATCATCATCCGCCTGTCTACGCCCACTGCAGGGCAAAGACCTCTCCCATTGTTCTCCGATTGACCTGGCCCTTGGCTAACTGTGGTCACGCTGTCCCTGCAACCTTGAGCTCATCTTCCCACCTAACTTACCATTTTGCCATCCCCTGCCACGCTTGCCTTCTCTATAGGGATCCGCTCTGCTGCCCTTAATGACCAACAGTCATCTTGCCTTCCCATTACATGCTTTGCCCACTCCTATTTCTTCTTCTTTATTTCCACCAATATGTCCTTATAGCACGCGTTTGTTTTCAGACCCACTCCGCTCTCTATCATTTCCTGTTCTGTTGCTCGCAGCGCTGTCCTCAATTTATGATGAACCCTTTTAGTAAGGCGCCAAGTTTCTGCCCCGTAGGCAATTGCTGGCCAGATGCAGCACTCTCCTCTCTAATGGCAAGGTGCCATCCGGGATCTCAGAATGCCGGCCAAATGTCCTCCACCCCATTCTTGTTCTTCCTCACGGTTCGGATTTGGGATCACTACGTGGCCTAAGATGTATTCGCTTACCACTTTCCAATACACCGCCACCTCTCTCAAACCGCCCTGCTCTTCTGACACTATTGAACACTACCAATGATCGAGGGATTTGTACACACACACCCCAACAGCCCCCCCAAATAAGATCGAAATTCTGGATAAACCCCTGAACGCTACTTTCGCTTTCTACAGGGCCATTATTGAGTTCATTAGTGTATTCTATCGTTTTCAGTACCACCGCAACATAACCTATTCCATGATTTTTTTTAGGATTAACCTCCTTTCAATGAGTCATTCTCATCTTTGCTGAGTCATTACTAAACTGTGTCATTGCTATACGCTACTGTCATCATCATTAGCATCAAAGCCTTGTTTATATCCACATCCACTAAGATTCCACGGAATCCATGGAACAACTGCGTTGTTGGGAACTGTGTCACATAACACGCCCCCTCCCCAACTTCCTCTCTCTCTCCTACGCGCACACAGGCAAGCACAGTTCTCCATGAACGCACAGAACAACTTCTTTATTGATGGTGACTGTGGTTCTGTTAGGAAAGGACGCTAATTTCTGCAGCCCACGTAGGGAGCACGGCTAAGCGTCCGTGGGGGTGGGGGAAGGGGAGTGAAAGAGAGAGAGGAGAGAAAGGCCGTAGTGGAGGGCTCCGGAAATTTAGACCACCTGGAGTTCTTTAACGTGCACTGACAACGCACAGTACACGGGCCTCTGGCATTTTCGCCTCCATCGAAAATGCGACCGCCGCGGCCGGGATCGAACCCGCGTTTTTTGGGTGGCAGCCGAGTACCACTACACCACCGCGGCGGACCAACTTTTTTATTGGGAACTATGTGTCACATAAGGCCGGGGCCCCTCGCCCCCACGCGAACATGCAAGCACACACATTTATGAATGTACGGAAAAAAGCGTGTGCCGAACATTATTCTTCCGTGCATGTTTGGCGCGTTTCTTTTTTACCTAACCATCGGGCTGTGCTTTCCCTCTCACTCTTCTTGATTACACGTTTCCGGTGTAATGTGAGGGTCTTGGCCGTCGCGGTTAATTAATTAAATGAAATCTGTCCTCCCTGAAGGGGCTGGCGTAAAATAAGCGGTACCGTCGTGTACCTTCTCAGCCATCGGGTCCCCCTGGAAGTTAAACGACCGGATATATAATCGCCGACAAAATGGGCTCCCTCTGGCAACGTAATGGCTCATTAACTCCGCCCACTGTGCCTCGCTGAGTTGAACCTCTTTCGGAGAGCCCGTGCACGTTACATGCTTCGTTCTTTACGGCAATTTTCATTCTATAACATCGAGAAATCTTGACGGGGGCCGCTTTCTTGCTCCCAAGGCCGTGATACTCGAGGCTGCATTTCAAAGCATGCCATGATTTTGCAATCCACCTGCTGTCGGCGTGTTGATACTTCGGATCCGCCTCGTTCTCGGATGTCTTGTAAATAAATAAATAAATAAATAAATAAATAAATAAATAAGTGAGCGAGTGAGTGAGTGAGTGAGTGAGTGAGTGAGTGAGTGAGTGAGTGAGTGAGTGAGTGAGTGAGTGAGTGAGTGAGTGAGTGAGTGAGTGAGTGAGTGAGTGAGTGATGGTGAGGCGCAAGATGTCGAAACTCTGGCCTCTGCAATTGTCTATTCAGCTTTGACCGCACTTTTCAATGCAGCATACTCACGGCAACCATTATAGAGGAATTGTCGCGCTTCGTGCATACCAGGTTATGTATTCTGTCTCGCCTCATGCCTTGTGTAACGTATAGTGACACGTACTACCTTGAAGATTTTGTAAATAAATAAATAAATAAATAAATAAATAAATAAATAAATAAATAAATAAATAAATAATCCGTTAATAGCACGCGTGCAAACACTTTATACTATGGCATGGAGCTAAACATTTAGTTCACAAATACGTAAAGGACAGACAGGATCAAAGATTAAGTTTCCGCTTGTCGGTTGATGTACACGTCCGCTAGATGAAACGCTTTACATCCACACCAGCGGCTGTGTATGATGGCAAGAGGTTACCGTAGTCGACAGGTTACACGTGCCTGTTGTGGGGCCGTTATCCGTGGGGGCGAAACGAACGCAAAGAAGCCTTGAACATGACGTTCGAGAACGTCAGAGCGAGAAAGACTGGGATGGTTATGCGAAAGATAGGGAGATTCACCGGAAGATGAATATCTAGTTGTTGTTGCCTACACTGCACTGGTGAAGGCGTGAGGGGAGAAACGCACGAAAGAATGAGAACGAGGGAGGGAGAGATGTTAAGGTATCGGCAGACGACAACTCGGCTATTTCGATGGGACTGAATGAAATCAATGAACGTGTTTACTAATAAGCGCTGCAGCATGGTAGCATGCCTGTGAATGCGGTGTGCTATGTTGACTGAGCTGCCCCTATATGGGATCAGCCCGTGCATGTATGTCGGAAATTGGGCATCAGATATCACCGCACCCCATTTTGCGGGCGGAAGAACGCTATGAAGGTATTTTCTTTAAAAAAAACAGCAATAAACTCATAAGGCGGTCTCAGCTTCCACTTTATGGCGCTATAGGTGACAGCGCTTGTTGCGCTTCTGGTTTACTCAGTGGATTTTTGGTTGACTGCGGTATACTTCAGGTTAATTTTAGTTTGGACTGGTGATATATCCACATATCCAATGCTGGTATGACCCGCGCGTGATTTCTTTCTTCTTAAATTTCTGTTTATTTCTCTTTGTTTCATTCTGTCTTTCTTTCTCTCTTTCTTATTTGCGGTGCACACCCGTATATCCAAGGCTTTGTGCACGTAACTCCATTTAATTAATTTTTATGAATTACACCGGTTATTACGTGACTCTTTCCCGTACTAAGCTGTATACGCTCCGACACCTACACCTCCATACAGCTTTATAAACCTCAGGTTCCTATATGATTTTTTTTTTTCGTTTCCAAGTCTTAATATTCGTAACGACCCCCATCCGGAGATGAACCGGAGGCACTGAGCAAGAGACTGCTAGTGCAATTAAAAAGAAAAAAAAAAAAGAACAACACTCGCGCAAGATACGCGAGAAGGTCATACGTTGTTCAGCGGGGCTGATTGTCCGCTTTCGCGATATAAAGTTTTTTTTCGTCACTTTCCGGTCATTATATAACTTCCGGCATTTCAAAATTGATCGCTCTGAAAGCGGCTGATCGTCGATGCGTGCTAACGCTGTCGCTAGAGGTTCTAGATTTTTCCTGCACCACTCCCCCCCCCCCCCCCCCCCCCCCCCCTTCTTTTTCTTTATTTGCGGAGTTTTACATCCGAAAACCACGACATGATTATAAGAGACGCCGTAGTGGAGGGCTCCGGAAATATTTTACCACCTGGGGTTCATCAACGTGCACTGACATCGCACATACACAGGCCTCAACATTTCGCCTCCATCGAAATGCAGAGGGCCTGCTGCGGGCTGTATAGCTGCTCTAAGGACAGCCTTGTGTCACATTCCGTCTTCCGGTATGCAGAATGAAAATAAACACGATTTGATTTGATTAATTACTTCCCTGTATAGCCGCAGCCCACCGCCTTCGTAATACCGAAGTGATAGGCGCTTTCCACGGCCGCCTGCACAGGCGGCCTCGACCGTGGCGTGAGAGGTTGGCCGTATATCGATCTCGCCTTGGTTGCACTATATACGTTCGCCAGCATGGCTCTCGCAAGCCCGTGCGCGGAAGCTCGCGACTCAATGAGACGTAATGAGCGTCCCTCAAGCATGAGCCGGCACACTTCTCGCTTCTCGAGCTCGTCTCGTGGGAAGGAGGCGCTCATCAAATCACCCGACCCCGGTTCTCCGAGACCGTCGCCGGGGAAGAACAATGCAGAAAGGGCGGACACTGTGTATACGGGTAAAAATAATAGTTGAGTGGCGTAATCAGGCACTTGTGCTTTCTTTGGATTTCTTCGTGTAGATTCGTAGATATACGTATGTATAAGCTGCAGGCACACGAGTGATATTAGCCAATACTTACGTCCTTTGTTGAATTAAGTTGCTTTTTGCTGTGTTAAACCTCGGCGTATGACCCGCTTATGTAACGCCTTCGCGCCTTTTACAGGTGTAATAAACGAACGGAAATGAAATATGTCTTGATCCTCGATGTGCCAAAGCGTTGCATTCGAGCCTGTGTGGTTGTGGTTGGCAAGTGTGTACACTAGGTACGCGCGTATAATGCAATGCTCCAAGGAGGTTACTCGTAAAGGAATGCCATGTACTCCGTTTGCTTACGCATAGGGTGTGCATACGTATGCAGAAAGCACGATGCCTGAATACCCGCATCGGAACGCATCGGTCGTCATTTCTGGGAATTCATGCAAGCAGATACGCATGACTATCAAGTAACTGTTTTTTTTTTTTTTTTTTTTAAAGATGCGGAGCATCTCTTGCTCGTGGGCATGTCACGCGTCCGGCGTCCGCACTCACACTACGCATGGGCGACTCTCCTCTCCCTTCCCTCTCTCCAACAGCTGCTGCAATAAAGCGGGAGAGAGCGCGCTTCGCTTCGCTTCAGTAGTATCTCCTCCGATGGAAGAAGTTGGTGGTGTTGTGTGATGGAAGCAACAGTTCCGTCAGCGAGTGGGTTGACGCAAGTACGGATCAGCATCAACCCACACTCTGACAACGGTCACGCGATGCGTGGTAACGAACCAAGTTAACAACGTAATAACACGCAAGGTTCACCGCAAAGGTAACACCGAAAACACTGCAAACCTGTAAACACCGCCGTTAAATGCACCGTTGAAACTCCCAGCGATGCTCCTCATCACCCCATGGTCCCCTTCGGGGAGATGGTGTAATTTTTTTCATTATCAATGCGATAGCGAACCTGCCAACGATCCCTTGAACTATTCTTTTTTTACACTTTTTTTACATTGCATCTAATCTCTACAGTGTGTGCACGAATTGTATTAATTGCCTTGCTATGTTCAGTGCTGTATATTTTTTTTATATTTGTGCGCATTTCTCTCATTGTGTCGATGTAGGGAAAGGAAGCGTTGCATTGGCTTATGTTCTCAGTGTTTGTGAATTCCTATTCTTCATTTTCTCCCGGCACACTGTCTTTTTTTGTTTTTTTTGAAGCCTCTTCGTTGTTTGCATTGGACAACGTATTGTAATGTATCTGCAACCCACTCCTGCATACCACTTCGCACAGAAGTGGGCAGTGTTGAATAAATAAATAAATAAATAAATAAATAAATAAATAAATAAATAAATAAATAAATAAATAAATAAATAAATAAATAAATAAGCTGCACGACTGAGTAAAGTGAGTAAAGCAAAAAAGAAAGCATTATAAGGCATTTACTCCTCTGCGCACTTGCTCCACTAAATTGCATCACATTGACTAAAGTTCAAGCTAAAGTGAACGATTTACGATTTATCACATTAAAGTGCACGGCTGAATAAAGTGGATGAGGCAGAAAGTGAACTATAATGTGTCTTATCCTGCATTCTCTTACAGTATATCATAAAGCGCACTTCTTAGGGGCCTTGGTATAAAGAGTACAAGGTCACGCTATACACTTTAGCGCCTTCGTACAAGCGCACGCTGTATATGTAGGTTTGTTCGTGTTCGGGTTTATTTTCTTTTTCTAATTCGGTGTCGCAAAAATCCGGTACTATTTTTCAAGGTGATATTCGGCGAGGGATCGGTCTTTTTTTTTTTTTTTACAGTTCCGAATTTCGGTATTATTTTCTTGTTCTATTGCATATAACATCACCCGAATTTTGTAAATTTAAGCTTGTAAGTTTAAACTTACAAATGCCAGTCATGCAGTGTCCACAGTTCCGAGTGCACGCAGCCTGTGAAATGAACTGTACGTCACTGGAGCTCGCCTATAACTTCGTTGTCCCGAGGTCAGGTGCATGTGAACCGCAAACTGTGATTGCTTGATTGATTGATTGATTTGTGGGGTTTAACGTCCCAAAACCAGCTATGAGTATGAGAGACGCCGTAGTGGAGGGCTCCGGAAATTTCGACCACCTGGGGTTCTTTAACGTGCACTGACATCGCACAGTACACGGTCCTCAACATTTCGCCTCCATCGAAATGCAGCCGCCGGGGCCGGGATTCGATCCCACGACCTTCGGATCACCAGCCGAGTGCCATAACCACTAGGCCACCGTGGCGGGGCAACCGCAAACTCTGTGCAGCATTAAAAAAAAAGAAGAAGAAAAAAAGGTTGACATGAGGTATAGCAATTCGGAGAGGAATCTGGTTCAACCCGATTTTCCTGAAACGCGTTTGGACCTAAAGAATCGGGCTAAATCGGGTCAGGAAAGGCCACGGCACCCGAGTGCTATGGAGCGATTTCCCTACACATCCCCTGTGTAAAAAAAAAAAAAATAAAAAAAAAAGAAGAAGAATAGAGAGAGGAATGCACACACCCCACCCCTCATAATCAAAAGGCACACCCTTAATTTCTAAAAATTTGTAACAAATTCAAGATATCCACCACCACCCTTACTTGACATTGAGACACACCTCCTCGTTTCAATTCCTGGGGAAACGCCTCCTAGTGTGCCACACCTGCTCCCTAGTAGTCAGAGGGCCGTGGCCTTCACTGTCTACTTGAAAAGAGAGCAAAGTTTCTGATGACATAAAAAAAAATAGGAAAACAGCTTCAGTCATGTCGTTTACAGCCCCCCTGGGTGGGGCACGATTCAAGCCGATTTCAACTTGCTTGTCTCAGAATCCCACTTTCTAAACGACCGGTCGCTGTGACACTTCGGGTGTGTTCGGAAAGTTTCCCACTTTGTGCAAATTATGAAACACCTTTCGTACGCCCCGTTTTGAAGGAAAAACGCGACCGCACAGCTATAATTACGACTTCTTAAATGTAATGATCCTAAGGGCCATCATCAGTAGCGTTGCATGTCTTGGCGCAATGCAGAGCTAATTTTCTAAGGGACCAGATGCTTAGGGGGTAGGGGCACGCCCTGTATCTCATGCCGGGCCCAGTACACGCCTGTGCATGTAGTGTGTGTGCCTCTGTAATAGCCCAAGTGTTAATCAAGTGAGCGGTAAATTAAGAATACAATTTCTTTCGTCTCCGCGTATTCGGTGTCAAACGCGCTTGCTGAGCGTCATGCCAAGCGCTCTTTGTATTGCATTGCGAAATGAGGAACAAGGTAGCGTGCAGGCGCTTGCCTTGAGAGAGGCGTTCGCAGTGTTCGCAGCGAACGACATTTCCTTCTCCCATTGTGCGTATATGACACAGCGTGCTGTATACAGGATCAGCCGTGCAATGCCTTTCAATGCGCGTAACCTCTATATAGAACGCGAGCAAGTGCACGCTGCTGGCTGGCTGCGCAGTTATTTCATTATTATTATTATTATTTGTTTGCCTGTATGTTGTTCTGAACCTGTTTCTTGTACCTCTCTGGGTCTTATATTGGTTCTGCCCTGTCGTGAAGATATTTTAAGTTTTTCTCTTTCTTTTACATTTATTTGTACGTGTGCATATTTTCTCGATTTCATATATATAGTAGCGCCATTTGTTTGCGTGCGCCAGCACGAAGCCCTCTAGGTTGTTCTTGGGCACGTTTAAGTAGACTGACTGATAAAATAATAATAATAATAATAATAATAATAATAATAATAATAATAATAATAATAATAATAATAATAATAATAATAATAATATTATTATTATTATTATTATTATTATTATTATTATTATTAGGTTTGCTGAAGTACGTATTACAGAGAATAACATTTTGTTCATGCGTTAACTTTGGGTTGGCACTTACGATGGGTAAGTTAGGATGTCCCACGAAACAATTAAGCAGCTGTCAACATCGTATACGTTATCGGTAACCGTATTCTCTGCATCCTGTGACGTATCGCCAACGCATTTTCCACTGAAAAGTTCATCGCCCTGTAAATGGCATCGCACCATGCTAGATGCGCTGTTATTTATTTATTTATTTATTTATTTATTTATTTATTTATTTATTTATTTATTATAGCCTCAGGGTCAACAGACAGCTACTACAGACATTGATACAGGGCTGCGGGCTGTGCCATATGGGGTCTGTGTGAAAACAATGACGGCGCTCTAACCAAGATACGTATGTTATTGCTTTACTGGAACGACCGTGAAGGCTGTACGACGTATATAGCGTTGGTCGGTACGAGGGAAGGGCTGTAGGTGAAATGTGAGCCGATCTCGAAAGCAGTGACATCCTCATACAGTGCGTTAACACGCGGAATCAGTCAACCGACTACGCACTCGTTAAATTGATATTCAATGGGTAGTGGTCCCTGAGAAAAAGGGAAATGGCGCCATCTTCTGCAGCCCTAGCAGGAGATAGCGCCAGGGGTTTACACAACACCCCCCTAACCCCCTCGCGTTCTGGTAACGCAATGAGTAACACACCCACAAAATGGAAATTCTGCCTAAACCCCTGGATGGCGCCATTTTCCAAGTTCCTCAACAACCAGCATTCCTTCAATACGAATCCAATAATTGAGTTGTTTAAATTGACCGATTGCTTCCACGTGACAACAGGTGCTTTGAGACACCGGAAATGTTGCATGGTGACGTTGCACCTTTTTTCAAAACCACTTCCCACTTTCGTTGCGTGGCTTCAGTAATGCCAGGATCCCCCAACACTTTTTGAAAGAAGTATTGAGGGACCCTGGTGATACCTAACGTCCGTTATGTCGCTGCCAAACGGGAGAGGGTAGCTGGAAGTCACGCGACCGATACTTCCCAGGCACACGCTCTCCCAGTACCGGGTATTAAGTTCACTTCCGGTTTCAACTTCCATCATAAAGTTACTTCTATAGTTGTCACATTCAGGTACCTATTACTCACATCCGGTGTGCACTTAACCCACTTCTCGTCTGTGCCTAAGCCCGAGACGAGGTTGAATTCGGTCACTAAGTTCCACGCACGTCGCCACATCCCATTACAAGAAGTGGGTGGAAAAGGTCGAGGATGACTGCATATTCAAAAAAGGAAAAAAAAAAAAAAAACAGCGCGAGAGAAACGAATGGCCTTGCGTGCCGTCGAGGCCACGCACTGAGTGCTTCTGTGCGTGACTGGGGTGATACCGGTGACATTGAGCATTTCATCTGGTTATGTCCGCAGTTCGAAGAACAAAGAGAAGCGACACCCCGCAAGTTGCGAAAGAGCGGTCGCAGAGTGCTTTTGAGGACATTGTTTTCCACGCGGAGGGCCCACGCCAGTATAGGAACAGAGTGCAACGACTGCTGCTGGACTTCCTTCGAGACACGGGTTTGATCGATTCCTGGTGACTCATCCCTTATCAACTCACAGGCCGGAGGCTATTTGCTCCAGGCAACACGTCCAGCCCCACCACCACGAAGAGATTCGATCCCACAAACGGTCGCGCGCATTTCCATTAGCTTTGTGCAGATTTATTGATTGATTTGGGGGGGGTTTAACGTCCCAAAACCTGCCCTGATTATGAGAGACGCCGTAGTGGAGGTCTCCGGAAATTCCGACCACCTGGGGTTCTTTAACGTGCACTGACATCGCACAGCACACGGGCCTCAACATTTCGCCTCCATCGAAATGCAGCTGCCGCGGCCAGGATAGATCCCGCGACCTTCGCCATAGCCGCTAGACCACCGTGGCGGGGCCTTTGCGAAGGGGGAGGTAGCGTACTTTGGACGTCCTTGACAGAAAATCTGAAAGGTGGGCGCACACTAGCGCAGTTTGTACACGGCGTAATTTGTCAACAAGTCTGCACTCCTCGTGAAATGAGAACGACCAGATTCAACCGTGACGCATGATCGCGTTCATCGACATGCCAGGGAATGTGTTGTAGCGTGTATATGCGGTAAGAGCGATGCTAAGCTCTGGGCCAATTTCTTTTTCATTCTCTCTCTTATTTATTTATTTATTTATTTATTTATTTATTTATTTATTTATTTATTTATTTGTTTATTTATTTATTTGTTGTAACAGGAGGGCTCTCTTGTCCGCGTCCATGTTGTCACGTATTTTGTAGAAGCTCTAGTGACCGACAATACTTTCCAATTGAAAGAATGATTGAAAGTTCTCCTATGAACTCGTAAGAAAAAATAAAGAAAGAAAAAGAAAATGTTATTTAAACGTGCGTATTCCTTTTACTTAATATCATAACTGATTTTTATTTAGTACCGTAACTCGTCGTGAGTAGCGTTTTGGCACCGAGTCATCTACGTACTTGTCGACGAGATTTGACACCTCTTGCAACCGTTCGCTCCACTCGTCACTTGCGCTGCATGCCTCCAGATAACTTATCGGGCGCGCGCAGCCACCAGAAACTTCAAACATTACCGTAGGCAACAGCAATGGAAAACTTGGCACGTTTCAAGAGACGCACGGGTCGAACTTGGCGCTTTGAAAGTGTCTGTAGAGCATATATTCACGTGGTTTCCTCTCTGGTGCCGGACTCGATGTGGCTGACAGTCGCTGTCCATTCTTGTTCTAATGTTTCGTTTAGGTCAGTCTGAGTGAAAGCTGAATCATTATCTCTGGGCTTTTACGTCCCAAAACCACGATATGATTATGAGAGACGCCGTAGTGGAGTTGCTCCGGAAATTTCGACCACCTGGGATTCTTTAACGTGCACTGACATCGCACGGCAAACGGGCCTCAACATTTTGCCTCCATCGAAATGCAGCCGCCGCGGCCTGGATTCGATGCAGCGACCGTCGTCATAGCCACTAGATCACCGTGGCGGGGCAGTGGAAGCTCAAGGGGAAGCTTAGAAGTTGGGCTAGTGGGTGCATATTAAAACTTCGAAATGTAGCGCCCAACACACAAAGCAGTTGTAGACCGAGAAACATGCAACTCAAGCGTTGACTTACAACTGAGCGGAGCTGAAAAATGGCTCTAGAACCTTCTGATGAAAAGTGTCTGATGGAAACCTCCGTACCTGTTCAGCTGTATGTACCAGTTACTCCTTTTTATAAGAGGAAATGCGAAGAACAAGACGATATGACCACCTTTTTCAACGCCGATAGCCCGATGGGTTTAAAAGCCCGTTACAAACATTCCTCGAATGCTTGCCAGCGAGTGCTTGCCTGCACGTCACCTTGCTTGGTGTCCAGCCAACACCGATTCGATGACAACCAAGTCGATTTGCATGTTCGTACGCCATACGTATGTCAGAGACGCTAATGCCACACCGGTCCGCCCTTAGCAAAATAACTCTTGTCACCGCAGAAGGTCGCTCTTTGAACGCTCTCTCTGCGGCTATTTCGTGTAGTCGCCGTGCTGAACCGTGTCCGACTCGAACCTTTTTCGCGCACCTATCCGGTGTGCGAAGTTCGTAAGTCCGAATCCGGAGAGAATGTGTGGGCGCCGAAAGGAGAGAGATGTCCGTTGAAGGCGAGAAAGAAGATGACGCGAGGAAGAGAGGCGGGAAGGATCAAGACAACCCCCCCAGTAAATGCGTGCTCCTCCGCCGAGTGAGAAAAAAGCTGGCCCACGACACGTGCGTTTGTTTACATGCGTAGGGACGCCGGCGGGCGACAGATGGCGCTTGCTGTCCCACGGCTTGGCGCTAACTTTGCTTTCGGCTTTGGGCAAGCAAGCGTCCGCCGCCACTCGACGACGCTCAAAGGGATCGCGCGCACACGCGCTCAGTCAAGTCTTGTTGCGGCCAGTCGAAATGTGTGTTGTTTCCACCGTGTGTGTGTGTGAGAGACGGTTTTTCACCGATCGGCTCTCCCTGCCCTTTAACGCTGCGCGCTCCGTCGCCGCCGACTTCAATTCGCCGGTGTGCTCCGACGACCAAACGTTTGGAAACTCTTTGCACTTTATTTCGTCCAGTGTGTATGTGGAAGTGTTTTGGTGGTTGCGGCTTACGTGTGGGCCCCACAAAGCGGATACATCTTCGCTCATCGACTAGTGAGGAGTGCGTGCGACGGTGCGCGTTCTTTCTGGACGGGTGTTTGAAAGGAGAAGCCGCGTTGTTGCGTGGTTATGTTTGAACTGGTGCTTCCTAAACTTCGTCTTTGGATTAAGCGCGTGGTTGTGACGTGATCTCAACGCAGGACAAAGTGCTGGGAATTTTTATTTTAAGAAGTGAAAGCGAATGTTCTCCTGTCGTTTCGAAATAGTCGTTATGCCCTTGCGTCGGTGGGTGTTATCTTGGACGCGACGAGGTGGTGAGTTATCCGTTGGGGCTTTCGCGGTCGTTGGAACTTCGACCGTGACGATTGCGGTGGCGGAAGGTCGCCGCATTTTATAAACTGTTACACAAGTTCGCTCGCCTATTTAGCGCTGCTGGCAAACCCGTACGCTCTGCACTGTGTTTTATTATTCGGCGCTCGCCCTTTTTCGTACTCAGTGCGCGCTTCATTGTCACTTTTTTTTTTTTTGTCACTCGCTGGGTCATATTAACTTGCATTTAACGGTAGCATAACGTCTACTTGTTGAATAGTGGTATCCTAGTTGTCATTGATTTATTGATTAATTGATTGGTTGAATAATACTAGAAGTAGCCCAACGGAAGTCTGCTAGAAAATGTTAACACTACGTTGGTAACTTTCAGTGCAATTTGGCCTGGGACGCCTCCGCGGCCTGGATTCGAACCAGCGACCTCGAGCTCGACAGCGCATAGATTCCATAACGAGTATCTTCACATTTTCTTTGCGATCCCTTAACTTGATCTTTTTTTCGTGTGGCAAGTTTTTATATGACCGTGCTAATCCCCTTTCAACTCTCCCCTTTCAACGCTTTGTGCCTACGGAATCAGAAACATTGCAATCAGAGATTTCCTACTTCCTTCTTTTTTTTTTTTTCTGGGGCATTCCCTTAATTTTAACAATTTGTGATAAACTCGAAAAGCCCACAGCCACCCTTTCAACTCTCCCCTTTCAACGCTTTGTGCCTACGGAATCAGAAACATTGCAATCAGAGATTTCCTTCTTCCTTTTTTTTTTTTTTTTCTGGGGCACTCCCTTAATTTTAACAATTTGTGATAAACTCGAAAAGCCCACAGCCATCTCCGCCTCCCCCTCCTCACTTTTGGGCACACCCCTTTATTTCAATTCCTGGTCAAACCCCTGGTTGCAGTTTTGCGGTGTCATCCAATTATTGACCAACCACTCGTTGCAGAGAAATGACCCAGACCGCTAAACAGCATACATTTATAGGTTGTTGGTGTTGACCGTTAATAGGTGCTCGTTATGACGTGTAGTTCGAGGAGCGAATTGCCGTTTGGTTTAGCGACAACCACAAGAGCCGTATTTCCGGCGTCCGCGCGTTCTCTGCCAGCTCGTCTATCGGCGCCACGCAATGCAAATGCGCACTCCGTACAACCGGCGCCGAAACACAACCCGCGCTCTTCGCGGGCGATTCCGAGAAGCGGGTTAATTATTCGATGGAGCATCTTGGGCAAAAATGGCAGAAAAAAAAAAAAAACGAGATCGAGGGAACAATATTATTTTTTAGGTTTTTCCATTCGCTGCCTCCAGGAAACCAAATCATCATCCCTGCACATCGTTCCTCTCGCCACTCGCACCTAAATGCTGTGTATCTACCACGTGCACATAGACCACCTACCAATGTTCATTTTTCCTGCATACTGCCGGAGAATGGAATGCCCTTCCATCCGATATCGCCCCCATCACCGACATTGCTCAATTCAAAGCTGCCATTGAAGACCATCTTTCAAGTCATGAAACCTAACCTGACCCACCAGTTCTTTCGTTCGCCCACCCCTCATGTAATGTCCCATGTGGGACCTTTGAGGTATTATGAATAAATGAATAAATGTATCTTTTGAGGAGGAGTCATGAGAGAAAGTAGACAATGTGTACACTGGCGTTTCCATTGTTTGCGATTGTATCGGCCAGGGCAGTCGTTTCAGCTGTGATGCACCTGTAAAGTGGCCTTCTTTCAACTGTTTCCGCTAACATATCGCGAAAGGAAACGAGAAAAAAAAAATGCGATTAGTAACCGCTTTGCAGATACAACGCAATGCAGCGTTCTGGGAGGTATCCCGAACGATGAACCTATGCAACGTAACGTAATCTTCGATTTTCGAGTGACTTCATTTTTCTTTTAAGTTATCAAATTATAATGGTACATGTAAATCCAATGCTGATCCCCACCCGTTGCAACGTGCTAGCGCGTCGCCTGTTTGAACTCGGCAACAAAGTTTTCAGCGCTAATATGGCGCGCACACACACACACACACAGCTTGGGGCACGCACACAGCGATACGATTGACTTTGAAGGCAGCCATTCAAACAAAACACGCTTCCATGCAGTAGTGTGAGAAATTATTAGAGATGTTGAAGCCATACGCTTCGGGGGCTGCAAAGGGGGCGCGTGACCCCCATCCTCGTAAGCTTTACCAGTAAGTACTTCCCATCCAACCTTGCCGACCAAAGCCACCCAGCAAACAGCCACCTTCCCTTGCCACGATGCAAGGTGTTTGCACAAGACGTCGAAAAACAAGACTGTCTTGCCGAAGCGTTTAGGGCGTTTACACGAGGTGCGACAACTTGCGCATCAAATCAAATTTCAAGCGCATTACATTTTTTTTTCTTTTATTTAGTGAGCTTGCACAGCCGCTGGAGTCTGAACATTGTAAGCCTTGAAAAACCTTTATAAAGTCCGCTGTGACGTGCACTTTACATTATAGTTAATGAGAAACCTGTACAGTATAGTCCACGTCTTCCCCCACACCTATTCCTTTGGTCTCGTTCGCTGAGATTGAGCCTTGTCTCGCCACCCGCCCTGGTGACCGATACCGCGCTGTGCTCAGGCTGAATGTCGCGGGATCGAGCGCCGGCCAAGGCGGCCGGATTTCGATGGGGTGAAATGCAGGGAAAAAAAAGAAAGAAAAAATAAAGGAGAGAAACGAAGTAGGGCAGAAAGAAAGCACCGGTGTACTTAGGTCTAGGTGCACGTTAAGGTCTTCCGCTACGGGTCGGGCCCCATACTACATAACTAGTTTCGGCACGTGTAAAACGCCATAAAAATTATTACTATCAACGGTGGCTCTACTTCCGTGGTTGGCTGTTCGAGGCGCTCCTTTGTCACGTGACCGTTTAATGCCGTCGTCCCATCATATAGAGTCAATCCGGCGTGAGATCTCGTGCGCCAGAGAGCACGACGACATATCGATTGCGCTGGAACATGAATGTATAAGCGCTCCCGCGTACGCCGGATCGGTAAGCCACTCCTTTTTTTCTTTTTTTTCTCAGCACCCGGTTTCTTCTTGCCTCTTCCGTTCGCGTTTCTTTAGTATAAGAGGTGTTCCTCTGTCGACGCGGTCGCTCTGTACGCATCGAATGCGGATTGCTCCAAAGTGCCCGCGGCACACCCTTGTTAGCGCGGCTAACGAAGTTTTCGTGTCCGCATCAGCTGGAAAAGCGCCCGGCGAGATGCGGATTCTTAATGGCGTTTACGATCTGCGTGACACTCGTCGCCTCGTGGTGGTGGCATTCGGACGTCGAGCCCCGAAACTAATTCGCCATTTCGCGCGAGCTCATATGGTGGCTTAATTAATTGTTCATTGCCACCTCCTGCCTCGCGGCAGTTCGTGGAATTTTTTTTTTTTTTCCTAGTCAATAATATGCTTCAGTGTACTTTCATTCTTATTTGGTCCCGCCACGGTGGTCTAGTGGTTATGGCACTCGGCTGCTGATCCGAAGGTCGCGGGATCGAATCCAGGCCGCGGCGGCTGCATTTCGATGGAGGCGAAATGTTCAGGCCCGTGTGCTGTGCGATGTCAGTGCACGTTGAAGAACCCCAGGTGGTCGAAATTTCCGGAGACCTCCACTACGGCGTCTCTCATAATCAGAGCTGGCTTTGGGACGTTAAAGCCCACAAATCAATCAATCGATCATTCTTATTTGCTTGTGTTTATCGTCCTTGCACGAATTTACTCTAAAGACTGCAGCTTGTTTTGCCACCCCCTCCCCGTACACACACACACTCACACACACACGCGCGAAATTGCTATGTTAGATGCATATATGTACACACAGGGGCACACAAAAAGGAAAGTCCCCCTGCACTTTTTTTTTCCCCTTCCGAAATAAAATCCTAGCTACGTCCATGCTTCAAGTAAATGTACTTTAGTCCAACTAGCCTCACTCAGTGCAAGCGTAAGCATTGCAGTGACAGAGATGGAGTGGTGTACACTTTAGGAAAATTACTATTTTGGGAGAGCACAACGCCCAACAGCCGTGCCGGCGGGCGCCTTCACCTTGACGGCTCCAAACGGTGCCAAAAGCTATGTGGGAAGTTATGAGGCATTTACATTTGAAAGGCCGCAACGCGGAGCAAGCGCGGAGAATACAAGCGCGTGATGCGCGGCGTCATCGGGAAAAAGAGAGCGCTATCATCGCCTCATCACACTTATCAAATGACAAAATAGCACTTGCGCATCATACACTTGGACAACTCTTACGAGGCGATACGCCTTCGATTTTCTTTTAATTTCTTGTGCCGGCGCACGCAGCGAACATTGAATAGGGAAAGGAAAAGGTCGCTTTGTGATTGTGTATATGCTTGCTAGGTTTCGCTTATCTGCATACAGTTCACGTGCATACGCGAAACCCAGCAAGCATTTTATGGCGTAATGACGCGTCGTTCGACGTGATTCGTGTTGTATTGTGGAAATATCTGGGAAAAAATAAAGATGTTTTGGAATGTACGATGTGTTTGTCAGTGAATCCTTCCGCTGTATTCTGTGGCAAGGGACAGGCGTCCACAGTACAGAAGTTGTGACTGAGCTGCTGTACACGATGCGAAGGAAAAACATGGCCAAGGGGACAATATTTTAAAATTAGCAGTCAGCCTTTAGAATTTGTACAAGAGTATACGCATATCTAGGAACATTACTAACGATCAAGTGAGCGCGTGCTCACGAAAAGGAAATTGTCGGAAGAGTAAGGATGAGCGATTATTCATAACATATAGCTCGGAGTTTATAGAAACGACTATTCTTTCATTTGGAGGGCATATAAATTTTGAGGTGCAGCCGAATGGATGTCAGTTTTGCACCGTGTGAAATTTTTAGTCGAAACTAAAAGAATCCCACGTTAATTTTTATGCATGGGATTCGCGGGTAAGCTTAGCTTTATGCTTAGCGAAGCCGCCGACAGAAATATGATCCTTTAAATCCTGCCTCGGTCATTCCCTGCGTTGGATATGCGCTAGTCTAGAAAGAAGACGAAGGGCAGACATACATGCGGCAGACACACATTCCCACATATTGACCGGAAACTTAACGCTGTCCTTAAAGCAAAATTATACAATCCATGCATGTTCCCAGCACTAACGTACACGGTGTATAAACTTGGGAGAGGCGATGCCAAAAAAACTCAAGGAGGAATGACGGGCCATGCACAGCGCGCAGTGCAACTAAATATGATCGGAATAACATTATGAGAAATAGCAAGCGAGCAGAATGGATCGGGGAACAAACAGGGACGCTGACATCCTTGCGATGAGAGAAAGAAGCGGACATGGGCAGAACGGCGATTATACACATGATTGTGATTATACAGATGCCAAAGTTCTTAAGGCTATGATAAAGCTTATGCATGAAAAAAAAAAAAACGCTTTTTTTACAGTACAAGTGCACGAACAGTCTTCATAGTTTATTTTTTCTTTTTCTCAGTTTTCCTTTTCTCTCATTTATTATTAATTTATTAATCTTTTTTATTCATCATGTCGCGGCATTCGCACGATACCAAATGAAAGTTAAGCATATCAGGTCTTGGCCAATCCCCTGACGTAGGTATGTGCCGTATATAAAGGATCATCATCATCATCATCATCATCATCGTCAGAACGGCTAATGCGGCGGAGAACAGACGACCAGTGGGTGTAATGTGTACGAGGAATGTATTTGCGAAGAGAAGGAAAACGAAGCACAGGCAGGCAAGAGGCAAGTGCGGCGATAGAATTACAAGATTCGCAGGCATAAAGTGGAATCAAATCGCTCAGGAGAGGACAAATTGGAGATCGTTGGGACAGCACTTCGTCCTGCAGTGGGCGTAGCATAGAGGCTAACGGTGGCGATGATTTTATTTGATCGACGGCGTACTCGGAATGGGGAATCGAAGATGCTGCGCTTTCCGTAACGAAGTTGCGGCGCAATCTCTGCATTTGGCGTATTATGAAAAATGAAATTATCGAGTTAATATTCGAACTCAAAACACAGGAATATACACTAAAACGGTGAACAACGCGAGATAGCGAGAAGGAACGAAAGAAAGAAAGAAAGAAAGAAAGAAAGAAAAGAAAGAAAAGAAGAAAGAAAGAAAGAAAGAAAGAAAGAAAGAAAGAAAGAAAGAAAGCCTTCATAATTTTTCTCAATTCCTGATGTCATATCCGGATATGATGTACGAACAGGCCCACATTTATAGACAACCAACAGAGTCATTACAGTATACAACTGCGGATTCTGTGTATACGTTGAAAAATTCGCAAGGACCGGCCTTCACTGTCACCCTTGATTCTGATGCAACATTTCTTGTACGGCTAGCGCAGAAAGACAGCATTATACTCAGCGGACGGTCTAATTTCACCTAGGTGGGAGAGTGGCGAACAAAGTGTCCTTGCGCAAACGGCGAGCTCTTTCGTCATTTTCCCCGCTTCGCGCACACATGACATTAGAACAGAAAACACCTCTTCCCGTGCTTCAGCGCTTGTCAGCCTTTCATACTCTCTTCTTTTTTTCTTTTTCTTTTGCAAATACAACGTGAGCTGCGCTGGCAGAAGGAACAAAAAGAAAGGCGCATGCAGTAACGCGCGCTTATGATTTCAGAGCGCTGGAGTCTATTGCTGCGCTCTTGATCTTGATAGCAACATTCTCCGCAGAACATCGACTGAGCGTAAATCTAATCCTATTGCTGGCGCTTGAGGTGCCTGTGAGCTGCCAGTGCATGGGGCTGAACCTCATTACCTGCACTACATTCTCCTCTTAATGCGAAATAGCGCATGACTCGGAAAATCCGCGTTTCTGCGTCCGCCGTCAGCACGAACGCTGTCAGATTAAGGTCACGTGACCAGGATATGACGTCATAACATGACGTCTTTGTGTCGTCACCATGCTAAGTAGTTGTGTTATGTGTCATCACGTGATCACGCCATAACGTAAAGTGGTCCGAATGACGTCAGATTCCTCAGGGAGGCCCTTGCTAACAAGCTGATATTGTCTTTTCGGTTGAAAATTCCCGGCCTAGGTTGGAATCGAACCCGGGTCCTCCAACCAAGTACGGTAAGCCACTCACCCTCGGCGGCTCGTTGTATGCATCTCGCGTGCGTGACTGCAGACAGACAGACAGGACAGACAGACAGACAGACAGACAGACAGACAGACAGACAGACAGATAGATAGATAGATAGATAGATAGATAGATAGATAGATAGATAGATAGATAGATAGATAGATAGATAGATAGATAGATTTTCTTTCTGTGACTCATAAATAACGTGTGGCTCATAACCGCGTATCCCATGCGGTTGTGACCCACATGTCATGTTATTGACGTCACGACTCATCAGTCATGTTAGTCATACATTCGTATCCCTCCTTGCAAATTTTGGCGTATAACAAGCGAATGAGATATGCCAGTTTTCAAAGCTTTTTTTGTGTACGATATTTATTGTGAAGGGCTTTTTTTTTTCTTTCTTGCCATGTTTTCTCAATGCCGCCCTCGCATGAGACACATAGGGCTTTCGCCTTAATAAATGTTAGCGATAATGTCTCCTTTCGTTCTTTTTCTTTTCTTTTCACTGCTCCTGACTCCATTGGGTACCATGTTAAACAAAAGCAACGTCTGTTCCTCTTTCAAGATACGCACTTTACTGGACGCCCAGTCGCGAACGGCATTACACGCGCGTTTCAAATTAATGCAAATTAGCCCGTTTACACGGCGCGCAGAAACGTGCACGCATATGTCATCACGTTCTTTAATAGTCAGAGACAAACGCGCGTAAATAAACAATAACACACTGAAAGAGCGGCCACTCGCATGGGTGCGCGGACTTCTCCGTCTCCAAACATCCACGCAGAATCGACCGCGTCCGTGCGACTGTCTTACGAAACCTCGTCTGAACAGATGAGGTCTCGAGAGCTTACACGACGTGCAGAGGAGAGCAGAAGCGCAGCCCACGCTACGGATTTCCCGGAATTACACGATCGAATGCCTCTAGTTGCCCCCCCCCCCCCCCCTTTTTTTTTTTTTTTCTACTCTCTTATCTCCAACGCTTTGTGCTCTCCCACGGATAAGGCTCGCCAAAAATAGCCCTGTTTTTCGCGGTGCAGAAACAACCTGACAGTTGTCCCCTTCAGACGAGACAGTTGTTTCCCCCTCCGTATCAACAGAAAGAGCCTCTTTTCGTTCGCTTTGTTTCTTTGCGAATGATTTCCCCGCGATATCGCAACTTTCGCTCGGTGTAAAGGTTTGTCATCCTTTTCTGCGCAGGTCAGTAATGCCCTATATCGCTGGAGGAGTCTTGTGCACTCAGGCAGCATGTGCAGAGAAAGGAGAGATGGTGCCGCTGATGGGAGCAGAGGCAGGACAGACAGACAGACAGACAGACAGACAGACAGACAGACAGACAGACAGATAGATAGATAGATAGATAGATAGATAGATAGATAGATAGATAGATAGATAGATAGATAGATAGATAGATAGATAGATAGATAGATAGATAGATAGATTACTTCATTCCCCGCGTAGGAATGTATATTTTCCGAGTTTGCAACTTCGACACTTCGACGACAAACTGCGGTACTTTACGTCAAACAATGTAAAACCTCTACAGTACGTGAACATCTCCCTAATGACTCTTAAAGCCCCGGTGGCACAACCTATCTTCTGCGTAATCCTCTCGCTCTGCTATGGACGTGGGCAATAACCGTGTGAGTCGTTGAGGGTCTTATAAGGTAAAAAGTGCACGGGGTGGTGAAAGGGGCCTATATTTTTAAGTACATACCGACTGCTTCAATTCCTTTCGGCAAGCTACCATGCTCCGACTTAGCCAAGCGCCTGCGATATCGCGCACCGTCGAATTCGGTTGTGAATCCCCAATGATTTGCAGAATCATCGACGTTACGAAGCTCGGCCTTATAGGAAGAAACGGCGCCGAGTTCTCCAAAAAAACCCGCGCAGTAGCACGAACTCCGTTCACTCTACAAATGGAACAAGGAAGGTGGGTTAAATTTTGAGACGCACAGACAAAGGCACCAACTACTAACAATATTTCAGAGCGAATCGTTTCGTTGTACTTTATATATGCGTAGCTTTTGTCCACCATGGTGGCGCAGTGGTTATCGTGCGCGGCTGCTGAGTGCTGCTGACCTGAGGGACACGGGATCGAGTCCAGGACGCGGTAGCTGCAGCCTGCATTTCGATGGTAGGCTGAACGCTAGAGGCTAGTGTGCTGTGCGATGTCAATGTGCACGTTAAAGAAGCCCAGGTGGCCGAAATTTTCGCAGCCCTCTGCTACGGCGTGCCTCATAATCATGGCGTGGTTTTTGACACGTAATACC
Source organism: Hyalomma asiaticum (assembly GCA_013339685.2). Classification (NCBI taxonomy): domain Eukaryota; kingdom Metazoa; phylum Arthropoda; class Arachnida; order Ixodida; family Ixodidae; genus Hyalomma; species Hyalomma asiaticum. Next base: position 33,539,919 of record CM023483.1, on the reverse strand, counting down.
CGTCAATTATTATAAATATTCGTAACTTTTGTTTCTAAAACGACTCATTTGAAAGTCACATAAAAAATCATTTATAAATAATTGCTACCGAAACATTGTGTAGCTAGCAGACTCCGCATGATTTATGCCTAAAGGATTTTTTTTTTTTGTACCTGCATATGCTTTCTCTTGGCTGAAAACGTTACAGAGGCACCGCTTTACGCAATTTGAATGCAAAAGCACGGCCTGTCTGGGCGTTCGACGTTATTACTATTCCTACGCCGATATCACGTGACATTTACGGGTGACTTCATTGGCGATGCCGTTATGACGTCATTATGTCGTCACAAGCGGCGCCATCATTTTGTCATGTGATGATGTCATCACTCGGGTCACGTGAGTTTTACCATTTTTGCATGCCTGATTTTCCGACTGGTGAATAATAATAATAATAATAATAATAATAATAATAATAATAATAATAATAATAATAATAATAATAATAATAATAATGCGATTCAGATATGCAAAATGACTCTACTTTCTGCACCCCTTTTGAGGACCACCGCTCAACATCCGTGGGTGAAAGGGAACGAAAGAGTAGAAAGGAGAGTAATGCTTCAGAAATTTTGGCGACCTGGGATCCCTTTAACGTTTATTGATATCGCACAGCATACGGGTCTTTTATCGTTTCGCCAACATCGAAATGCGACAGCCGCAGCTTGGTTCGAAGTTCGAGCCCGCGCCCTTTGGGCCCGCAGTCAAGTACAACCACTAGAGCACAGCGGCGGACTAACTGAGCCGTAATTATTTCGCACTACTAATCACCCTACCCGCTGTCCCCCCTCCCGCGACCAACCAGGTGGATCCGCGTCCATATAAAGTGCTTACGCACTGTGCCTTCAACTTCAGTTCAGTTCAGTTTAATACCTTAAAGACCCCCAAGGGGGTATCAGATAAGGGGTGGTTACAAGAAAAACAAATACAAAATGTTGCTTACACAATGCAGTAAATTTCTTGTTGTAAAGTGTTGTATATGTGTAAAGCGTTGTTGTAAAGTGCTTGCGTCCAAGTTAGCTTCTTTCTGTGCTCCTCAATGCTTGTCCGGCTCAATCACGATTCGTTTGAATGGCTCAACCTCACTATAGTAACTCGAACGACCCAGTTTCCTTAGCGAGCTTCCGAGATGAAAAGAGAGCACTTACCGGAATCATGCTCCAGACCCGGACCGATACTTGCTGTATACGAGGGGCGGAGAAAAGAGGGGGAGAGAGTAGCGTCGTTGATGACGTCAGCTGTTCGAGTTTGCGCTGGTTTCAGTTTCGCCAAAGCACTGCACGGTTTGAGCTGTACACACGACCGATCGATATGACAAGCACTGAGCAACACCGACGATGCTCGCTGCACTGTCTCGTCGAATAAGGGCGGCCGCCGCGCGGTTAAGAAATTGAGGGAGCACTTTTTATTCCGTGCATGGAGATAAGAAATAAAGGTGACAGCGTTCGGGGGAAAAAAAAAATTTCGAAGGGTCGCAGCACATTTCCCTAATGCTACGCAGAAACGGCGTCTGTACCCATTCTAGGAATTACGCGTGCTTTCTGTATAGTTCGACGCACCGAAACATGTGCTCATTCCATATATAATTTCATATAATTGCGTACAGTTTCTATAAAAGGTACCACGGAACTTCATGGTATCGTTGGAATGCATATTAAGGTCTCACTAATAAATTTTTAATAGTTACTATTCGACACTACAAAACGCGATATCATTTTGCATGTATAATTATTTTCTATTTGCACATGTTCGCATATTTCCTTCGTCCCTATTTTCCTTCTAGTTTCTGTCATCAGCCCTCTCCCGCCTCCTTTTCGTTATAGACGTTTACGGATGATGGGTTCAGAATAGGCAGTAATGATGCATATTAAGAAGCGTCAACACGAACATTTGCATACTGTAACTTGATCAGTATTATTTGTTTCTATGTCCCTGTATCCCTTTTTATGTCCTTTTATATGATGCACCTTCGCCGACGCGTTGTATGTGCCATTTATTGTATCTCATACGAAAACGTTTGTACGTGTATCGGTGCATTCCTGTCCGATTAAGGGACAAGCACGTCTGCGCCGTCTATACACACGCCGAAATCTTCTCATATAAAGACGGAAAATATTACGTTTAAAGAAGATACAGAGAGGACAAGTAGATTATAGCGGAAATATTCGAGCGGGGGGCCATGGCGATCCATGCGAAACGGGTCTCTCGCGTCAATACATGCATATGTGTCCCGGTTTGAAATACAAGCCAAGTTGGCACGTCACCCAGTGTGGCGGGGCGTTGCCTCGCTGGCGCGCAGGTGCGACGAATATCCTCTTCCGCGAATAGAGCAAAATAATGTAATAGTACTCCAACGCAAAGGGGTCGAGGACGGTATATGATTGGGTGATAAGTACATGCCCTGTTTGCAAGAAAACATTGCGACACAAAAGAAGAACAAATAGTGGAGAGGGAAAGGCAGGGAGGTTCACCTCGTTACGGAAAACCGGTTTGCTACCCCACACAAGGGAACGGGATGGGGGAAAGAGACGTAAACAAGTATAGACGACATGGATCGTCGTTTTATTGCTTCTTTGTCGCGCTATCTGTTTGCTTTCAAGACGCGTTCAACTATATATAGTATAGCGTTCTGACTTCGGCGATAACTAAATAAACATAAAATTCAGAGTTGGCTGCAGAAACTTGTTAAGAGCCTTTTAATATTCGGCAGTTGGATATTTGCCTAGAGTCTATAGGGAACACAGCTCGCCAACCACATTCTGATAAGAGTTGCTGTTATCTTGTCATATAGTACAGAAAACATAGTGTGGTTAAAGCGGTGTTTTTCTTTCTCTTGCTTTCTTTTTATTTCTATTTTCCCCTGGTACATTGCTCAGCAACTGAAAAGCGGCCAACAGCTCCACCGTTCAACGCTGGGTGACCGCGTGTAGGGCTCAAATTCAGCTACAATGTCAGAACTAGCTAAGGCCTTCGCTTTCACTGTACACCATAATGAGCTATCTATAGGTATGTCCAGCGTTCGCAGGTGCCAAGAAGAAGAAGAAAGACACGCAACACTTGTTTGCGTGCTGTGTATTTGTCATTTTGCAATCGCGCTACAATGTGACGCGAAGCGAAAGCAATCACCAATTAGTCCAGCAAATTCTTACAAGAAGGGCCGATTATTGTGTTTCATTTGCTGAGCACCGTAAACATATACGCGCTTTTAATTCGCAGTCCCGATTTATTATTACTGTACTCGCCGATTCTCTAAGCCCATGATAATGAATAACAAATGAGCACGCGAATAATCCGTTACGGCACGAAAGCAGATTATTAAAAACACATCGGAGTGTCCGCAAGAGAACCGCACGCAGACTTAATTATCGATCGATGTAATCACGATATCGGCCAGTTTGCAGGCTCAACTCAGTATTGAACTGCCGCTAGACTATAATTAATGGTCGCCAGAATCCATTACATTTTACGCGCAACTAAGTTGGCCCTCGGCCCGTTTTAAGCTCTGTATAGATGGTACAAACACCGTGGATGGGACACAAGCAAGTTTGAAAGCTGCTGAGAGGTGCATAGGGCGCCAAATGGCGGCGCCCATTACACTTCTTGCGCTGTTTCTCCTGCATTTACTGTCTCCCCGTCCACCCATCCTTTCTTCATCGCATCAAAGAGGCACCCATTTCTTCTTTTGTTTCGCCCAACCACGACGCGCCGTCTGATGCATAGGCCGGAAGCGATGGCTATTCAGGGGGGAGAACAACTAAATGGCTTCTTAGCGCCGCACCGCCGGTGAAAAGAGACACGCTTACTTATCGCTTTCGGCTGTCGCGACGCCAGAAATGGGAAGGAAAGAAAGATGGGAAACCGTTCGTTTCTCATGTCCGCGGTGTATTTGCTGCTTAACTGTCGTAGAGGGCTTGCTTCTTTCTTTCTTTCTTTCTTTCCATCAAATCTCTCCGCCATCTAGGAGCTCCCGTAAGCTGATGTGGTTTCGTCTCAATCGCCTGCTACACCTTTGCCGTCTGTTACACGTTTTATTATTATCATCGTCGTCTCCTCATCCTCTCACCATTCGCTCCAGCGCACCCGTTGGCGAAGCTGCCTTTTATAAATATTTTTTGTTATATACTTTCTTTTTTCTCCGACGCGTCTCAGTGTCGCTCCCCGGTCCTCGAACGAACCCCTAAAAAAGGAGGAACGAGAAAGAGCGGCTTTAGGGGGTGCGCGCACTCCTCTACTGTTCTCGGTCGGGGCGTATTATTATTATTATCGACGGGACACACACACACACACACACGGCGCAGGAGTTTCTCGCCACGCACATACGGACAGAAGCGCACTTGCAAACCGGGCAGGCAGGCGGGTTGAAGAACGGAGAGGTGCGCCACTTCTCTACTATGACCATACCACCCCCCACACAGGTTGCTACCAAGCGCACTCAGCGTCGTCTTCTCCAGCACGCACGCACACACACGCACGCACGTAGCGTGGTCGGTCGGTGGGTCGCACCGCTTTCTCACCCTCCTCGATTCCGACAGCTCGCGCCGGTGACGGCAATGTCCGCTCGTTTCTCTCGCCCACCTCAACCCGCAAAACCCCCGACCTCTCCCGTTCGCCTAGCTGTACTACATCGGCGGCAGCAATTTCTCTTCACCCCCCTGCTTGCTTGCCGCCTGCGGGCGGCTTTATGCTTTCCCTCACCATCCCCTCGCTGCCGTTGCTCGGGCCTGGCTCTTCTGCTATGCGCTTGCTCTCTCTCGCTTGACGTCTCGCTCGCACCCTTCGTACGTGCACGCGTTGTTGTTTTTATGACGCGTTTTTTGTCAGCTCTTCGCCGGAGCGCGGGGTTCGGGTTCTGCAATCGTTCCGCCTTCGGTCATTTAAGGAAAGGCTCCGCTCCATCGGGCTTTAAAATGCCGGAACTGGTGGAGGCGGGTAAAAAGGGGGAGAAAAAAAAATTAAACGGTATTGGGAGGGTGCTCGTTCTACTTCGATTTCGTAAGAGGTTTGGAAACCCTGAGCATGATTCCAGGGGCGTAGTAGTTGGGATCTTACTAAGGGGTGCGGTTCCGATCCCACATATAGGTATGTTGTTGCGTCTACACACACACACACACACACACACACACACACACACACACACACACACACACACACACACACACACACACACACACACACACACACCTGCTGGCGTTATCAGCTAGGTTGCTCGGTGGCCACCGCGCTTACGCCGTAAGGTTGACAATGATTGTGGTGCTATTTCCGTTCATGGCTGCCACAGCGAACATCAAGCGTTTTCCGAAGTTGCTGTCGAATCCGTTCCCTCGTACTCCACGTTTACATTTTCCGTATCTCTCTCCCCCTCACTATCTGCACTGTATACCGAATGAGACAACGCGGTAGTGCACGCGCACATTACTTGAAGGTGGGATAAAAAGAAGCGCTGTATGTCTGCTATAGGCAGGAAAGCGACGTGTCATTTCGCACTGAGGGAAAAAAAGAAAAAGAAAGTTCTTTAAAATTTGACGAGCATGTTGTTAAGAATGAAATGCACGATTTTATTAAACGACCCTCTTGTTGTGCTGGATAATAAATTGCGCCACAATTACCCTCTCTAATCGTCCCTGCAGCCCATTTCCTTGAGTCACTGACATGTGAGTGACATGTGAAGTCACATGTGAAGGTGGTCTTGCGACGCGTACGATGCACACCAACAGACCGGAGTGTTCTCTTCGACTAACCAGGCGACCTAGCACTAACATGCGCACCCAACACAGTGCACGGCAGTGCATTCGACGTGCCTGGAAAACCCACGTTACGAACACAGCCACTCTATTTGCGCAAACTCGTTGATCTTGTATTCGTAACAATTGTGGGAATTCCAAACAGTTAGGCATAGGCAATTTCCTCGCTGATTGGTTCGCATATGGCACCGGTTACCTCATTGTGCGGGTTATGCTGGGTTTTTCCTATATCGAACCACTATACCACCGCCACCGCTGGCCCAACTGCCTTGCATTTCTGTATATGCAGCAGTTTTTTCGCCCTCTCGATAATTATAATCAACTCAGTATTTTTCTCATTCATTCTTTTCATTGCCTCATCTCTTTTCCCTTGCATGATGTACACAGTCAGCGACAAACACGTCATTACACACTTAACAATCTGAAGCTTGAGACCAGCGTGTTCATTAGACTGAGTAATTATAAGTTTAACAAGGTAACCTCCTTTACCACTCTATAAATGACTACAGTTCTCCCCCCCCCCCCCCCCCCTTCGGCCGTCCCACTCTATTCGCCCTTGTGCAATACACTGAAAGGATCCTTAAAGGACAACATACGATGATGAAGACCAGTGTTTCTATAACGAACTTAGGAATGCTGTCGTTGCGTGAGAAGCACATGCAGTGCTTCTCCGTGGACTGACAACGTCTAAGAGCACAGTTAAGAGAAGAATATCATTGACGAATGATCGGTTTTGAACTGAAGGATTGATATCTATCTATCTATCTATCTATCTATCTATCTATCTATCTATCTATCTATCTATCTATCTATCTATCTATCTATCTATCTATCTATCTATCTATCTATCCGTCACGTACTTACGCCACACAGAAAAATAAAAAGCGGAGAACGACATTTCCGACAGAGCACAGAAGACACGGTCCTTGCGCTGACCTTAATCGATGTCTTTCTCGCCTATCGGCATCGTTGGCGATTTCGAGTTCCGCGTGTGTGCGCCTTGCACGCACTCGTGGTCCGAGAACAAGGGTTATGTCATCTATAATGCCTTCTCCTTGCGGGATCTACAAGCGCAGTGGACATCGTTTAAAGTGAGTGCACACAGGACGGATGTGGCCGATCGATGACTCGGACCACCCTGCTTCCAAAGTGTACACGCTCGGTACAACCCTCCCCGAACTTTAGTTCTTTATTTCTCTCTCCCTTTTTCTTGTTGCTTTCTTTGTGGGCGCATTCCGATGAACACTATAGCCGGGTCACGCTTGAGATGTTCCGACACATTGCGGGCGGCTGTTGCCTGCCGCCGCTGCCGCGTCAATCGACCGTTTGAGAGCGGCGTTTACAAAGGGTGCAGAATCGTAGCTTGCATTATACATCAGTAAGGTATCACCGTTGCCCCGCCGCGGTGGTCTAGCGGCTATATGGCACTCGGCTGCTGATCCGAAAGTCGCGGGATCGACTCCCTGCCGCGGCGGCTGCATTTCCATGGAGGCGAAATGTCGAGGCCCGTGTACTGTGCGATGTCAGTGCACGCTAAAGAACCCCAGGTGGTCGATATTTCCGGAGACGTCCACTACGGCGTCTCTCATGATCAGAGCTGGTTTTGGGACGTTAAACCCCACAAAACAACAAGGTATCCCCGTACATAACAATGCACACTGCCTCGAACTCTTTTCGAAACAACTCTGAAGCGGGTAGGTAAGATATTCATGCCGGATATAAAAAAGGACGCATGTGGATCTGCATGCATGGAAATGATATAGAGACAGTAAACAGAAATGTTATATCAATTACACTTTGTTTACTCTAACGAGACAGTTTCGCAGTCGTGTTGCCTTTATCGATAGTTTGCATGAAGAAATGCCTGTGAAGATTCTAACCGTGGTAGCATATCTCTCTTCTGCTGCGCGTGCTTCTTTGAGCATATATATCGTGCGTGTGGAGCGAGTGTTTTGTGTGTGTGCTCACCTTTTTTTTTTTTATGTGTGTGCGCTGAGTCGAAAACAAATTCGTGTTTCTAGAACAGCCGGCTCTGACGTAGCTACACATTTCCATGATTTTACATCTAAGTTTTTTTTTTTTTTGATAATTGAAACTCAGATTGTCACTTTTGGTTAATGTACAGCTATAACGGGTTGATCGGTACAGGAGGAGGGAATTCAAGGTCTGTCCTCTATTTCTGTTGTTTCGTTCCGAATTCACTTTCACTATAACACGCCCGCCGGCTGCTATAAATAGAGTAGACTTGTAAAGCGAACATTACTCTGGTGTCCTTGGAGATATAGTGCACGTAGGAGGCATTCAAGTGACATCACAGATTGTGACATCACTCGAGTGACGTCACGCACAAGACATTTCATTATATTGTGCGTAGGTTGCACCGTGGTGCCCTTTATATATGATTAATCGAGATCGAAATTGTAGCAGGTGTTCGTCTTTCTACAGATTAAAGCTGTATAAAAGCATCATAGCGGCCACTATAGCCATTCCCCTAATTGTATAATGCAGGTCAGGACGTTGAGTCGGTGCAAGATCTATCTATCTATCTATCTATCTATCTATCTATCTATCTATCTATCTATCTATCTATCTATCTATCTATCTATCTATCTATCTATCTATCTATCTATCTATCTATCTATCTATCTATCTGTTCTCACTCGCTCGCTCGATCTCTCAGTGAAGTTGAATAAACAACGAAGACTCATACAAACGGACGAATGAAAGATCGAACAAGCTCCGAACACACCTCGATTCTTCTTTGCATTAGAATGCTGCAGCATCAGATCGTTTGCGTATGCACGCTGCAGTGTGCGCATCCTCGAGGAGCAAGAAATCTATCGAGCGACTCCTGCAGGCGCTTGGAAAGTTTTTCAACGCCCGACGTAAAGTGTATTAGTCGCTTCGAGTCGCGTGGCATGCTTCAAAGACTCCATCCAAAGCACCGGAGCGTGAGACCTCGTCTGAAAGTGCGGCTTTTTTCTTTTTTTTTCCTTTCCGGAGTTTCTGTCTCCCCGGTGTAGGAAGCTCCAACTCAGGCATCTGGCCTATTTAATTAGACCGGTAATGCTGAGAGCTTCGCGGTGTGCGAGCCCGGTCCTCTGTGAGCGCAGGGTTGGGTTGGCTTCGGAAACTTCCGAGTACTACGTCATGCGTGATTCACGAAAGTGAGTGAGCGAGAGATAGATAGATAGATAGATAGATAGATAGATAGATAGAGAGAGAGAGAGAGAGAGAGAGAGAGAGAGAGAGAGAGAGAGAGAGAGAGAGAGAGAGAGAGAGAGAACATTTCAGCTTTAATGAAAAGGTGGCGACAGTTGGCGAGCATGTAGTGACAGATGGAGTCGTACTTCCCAGTTGACTGAACCTGTGGAGTGAAGGGGGGGTTGAATTACGTCGACACCACGCGCGTGATCTGGATAAACGGATCCGTTTCGGGAACGCTCATGTTGTCACGTCAGTCTGGCGCTTTTCTACAAATGATGATGTCGTTTTATAGCGATTACTTTAAGGTTGCTTTTCAGCAGGGGCCGGCTTGAATGCTTCTATATGCGTAGAGGACAAGTCCTCTTGAAAGCGCGACAGAAATTCGAAGCTTCTCGGTAGTACATGCTTGTTGTCGTTTCATGACACCGCCTTCGGGCGGTGTTGTTTCCGGCTAATATTTTCGCTGCGGATAATTTTACTGCGTTTACGCGAACAAAAGAAACTTGATATCGACCGAGCGCGTATGTATGTATGTATGTATGTATGTATGTATGTATGTATGTATGTATGTATGTATGTATGTATGTATGTATGTATGTATGTATGTATGTATGTATGTATGTACGTACGTCAGTATGTATGTGTACGCGTGCTTGTGTGTGCATATGGTGTGTGTCCTAGGAACCTAAGAATAGCAGGTGTCCTGATACATACATACATACATACATACATACATACATACATACATACATACATACATACATACATACATACATACATACATACATACATACATACATACGGGGTCGCTTTGCTACTGCAGTGCTCGTGTGCTCCACTCACATTGGACATGCAAGACACGCGCATGCTCAACCACTTTACTGCGCGCAGTTTCTGTGGCGAGTGCGGTCACTCGCGTACAGCCATCATGCCTCCTGTATAGCGTTGGCAACGCGCCGACGATATACGTTCACTGGTTCGCACGGGGCTCGTTAAGTAATTAGACCTCGAAGTGCGCGCGCATATACGTGCAATCTCGTCACAACACTTCAGAGTATATAACGAACCGTTGCTGATAAAGACCTCCTTCGCAACACTCGAGAGAAACGAAGACGTAAGTTATATATATGCTGCGTGTTATTGTACGTCTGTCATGTACATTATAAGCGAAAAAAGCGCTGGCGCCCTGCTGCAGGCAAACAGGGCGCCTCATCAGCTGCGTCTATTCACTTTCGTCTTTTGTATGTGCGCTCTGCGTTACATAAAATGATGGGGAGATAGCACACACGGCGGCTATTAAGAGCCGGGGCTCGCGGATCATTAGGTGGTGGCGGTAACGACACCGCCTCAACGCTGAAGATCGTTGAACTATATACGACATGCATGCGCACTGCGAGACCGTATAATGCGAGCACGGACAGGTGCAATCGGTGTCTATATATCGCGTCTATGTGTTTTGCGTGTATGGTATACACTCCCTGTTAGCTCTGTGAGCCAAACCAACCTTCCCAGAGGGAACCTGGTTAAAGCTGGTTAGGAGTGATGAGAACGAGGTCAAACTAAGGCAAGCGAGAGACACGCAGGCGTTAACAACAATTAAGGTTGCAGTTTAATTTCTTCGCCGAACCGAACGAAAGCGCTTTCAGATGACAAGGTCAACGGTAACGTCAATCACATTACAACAACATAAAAAACAACGATGACAACGAAGAAGAAGAAATACAACTGTACAGAACTTATATATATATAAGGACAATCTAAGCTCAAATGGCATCGTTAATTCCAGGTTGCGTTCACTTATTTTATGCGCATAAACCACCGTGCACAAGATGCACCGACATGCCCCCGTCATCGCCGTTGCTGAACTTTCCATGCTTGAAGTCATTATTTATTTATTTATTTATTTATTTATTTATTTATTTATTTATTTATTTATTTATTTAATTATTAACTTCTAAGAATCTGAGTCGGCATCACACAGGAGGGGTGGGAATTCAACCGAATGCATACGCGAAATTTCGAGGCAATAGAACCGAAAAAGTACAAAGAATAAAGGAACTAGAAATTGCAACAAGGATGAACAGTACATCAAGCAATAAAGACAGAAAATCGAACCAAATACAAAAGACACTAGTTCCTGGGATCTAAGGCCCCAAAACCACGATATGATTATGAGAGACGACGTAGTGGGCCTCCGGAAATTTCGAACCTTTGGGGTTCTTTCGGCTGGTTCGATCACCTGGGGTGCACTGACGTCGCACGTACAGTAGACGGGCCTCAACATATCCCGCGACCTTCCCGCAACATATCCCGCGACCTTCGGATCAGCAGCCGAGTGCCACAGCTACTACTAATAGATCACTGTGGTAGGGCAAAATACCAAAGATGCAGGCGCAGATAATCGTGTTGATTTGTCATTGAACCAATGAAATGGCGTAAGCAGCAAACACAGCAGAGCAAGCATTTTGCATGCGTATAGTACCTAAAGAAGGGGCTTCGTCACCTAATGTAACCGCTGGGACGTCATCGTGATGTCTCTATGACGTCATGTTATAGAATCAACACTTGATCATATTGCTTTAAGTGCCGCCGTTCGTGTTCAGCGCTGCGAACTACGCATTTTCCGACTCATACGAGCAAAAGTTAATGCTTTCGCTTTAAAGGGTTTTTGCAACACTTTTCGAACAATGTCAGAAAACGGTGCCAGTCTGTCGTGCATGCTTCTGTGAACATGTGAGCCCAAATATTGTTGCACGGCAGTTAACACGGAATTTGCAATTCGGTTTCGAACACAGCTGAAAAGCAGGAGCTGCTCTTCATTCAACAAATGACGTCACACGAGGCACCTATACTAAGCAGCTTGAGGCAGAAATAGCACTGAATATTTCATGACCGCGGAAAGAACATCCGCTACATACGCTTTATTTGTTCGTTTTGAATGACGACCAAATGAAGAAATAGTGCGTGAGCAACAAAAGAAATCAAGCGACTTTTGGTCGGTGCCTCATATCTAACGTCAAATGTCGAAGAAAGAGCGGGCGCTTTCCAGCTGTGTTCGAAACCGAATTGCTAATGCACTGGTGCGTGCAGTACAATAATGCTTGCCTTGCAATTTCACAGGAATCTACAAGAATGATCGAGACCGCTTTTTGGCTCTTTCAAAAAGCGTCGTAGTGCCCCTTTAATGATGTTCATGGCTCTTAGAGCGTTGTGAGTTTAATAGCCGGCGCCACGCGCCCAAACCGCGGTGGCCTATATGGCACTCGCGGCTGCTAATCCGAAGGTCGCGGGATCGAATCCCGGCCGCGGGGGCTGCATTTCGATGGAGGCGAAATGTTGAGGCCCGTGTGCTGTGCGATGTCGGTGCACGTTAAAGAACCCCAGGTGGTCGAAATTTCCGGAGCCCTGCACTACGGTGTCTCTCATAATAATGTCGGGGTTTCTGGGGCGTATAAAACCCTCAGAAATCAGCAGCGCCATGCGTTTTCGAATGCACTTCCTTCGAATATTTCATTTCGAGTATTGCAAGTATTTCGTGTTTTTAGTCAACAGCCATCTGGCCAAGCAGAGCTGAAGCTTCGAATTCCCAGAAGATTGTTTCATTTCAAGACTGTGCACATTAGGGGCGAACTCTGCGATTTTTATTTTATTATTATTATTTTTTTTCATTTTATAGGGCTGAGTCTCTCGAGGGAACCGCGTTTAATTCGTAGCGCGGATGGGCAGACAGAGAACAATCATATCCGCAGTTCAGTGTCGTGGGAGAAGCTTTACATTAGTTATTATATAGCTGAGCGAACAGGCGGAGAGAATGGGAGCCCTTGCCTCATGCTGTTGTTCAACTTCAATTATACTATCGATCGGCTAAGGCGCTATAAATGATGACGATCTCTCTAAAAAAAGAAAGAAAGAAAGAAAGAAAGAAAGAAAGAAAGAAAGAAAGAAAGAAGAAAGAAAGAAAGAAAGCTGGTGACGGACGCTTATAAAAGGTTCGACAAGAAAACTTAACTACGGGTTACAGTTACTGTATATATATGCTCGATCGTAAGACTACAAAATAAAAGAAGAAACGCGAAATAACGCTTGAACATGTGCATACTCACAGCACCAAGTGAAAGTGCACTTATAAATAAATAAATAAATAAATAAATAAATAAATAAATAAATAAATAAATAAATAAAGCTAGAAGCTACATGCGCCGTCGGTATATGCCTAAGAAAACCTGAATGAAAAAAGGAATTAAGAAATCATATAGCATATGAAGTCTCCTTTGCAATCTGTAGAAGATTCGCGATGCAATAACAATAATAATATGTTCGAGATGAAGTGCGTGCTCCTGATGCATTATGTGCGACTCAGACGAAATGTAAGCACAAGAGCGCATGGACTAACAAAGTTTGGAAACGAGTTCTCGTCTTCACTGGGCATGATAAAACAAACAAACAAAAGAGCAAACAAACAAACAAACAAACAAACAAACAAACAAACAAACAAACAAACAAACAAACAAACAAACAAACAAACAAACAAACAAATTATGTTATACTTGCGGAATAGAGCGTTGAAAATTTAGGAAGGATAGGTGTGGACAGGAAAGACGCTCACTTGCAACTAAGTTTATTCATACGAAAAACAGCTACCCACGAGAAAACCTGAACTGCGCATGTGCAGATGTCTCAAAACGCCGTCAAACCAACACAAAAGCCGAAAAAGGAAGCGAATGACGCAACAAGGTGAGAAGCTAGCCTAGAGCCAAGCATGCATCGCTACTTAGTAGCAAAAGGTGCGAGATTTTTGTTAATCACTAGCACGTGCAGAAACTACACGAGCAAATACCACAAGAAAATGAAAGGTGGAAAGGGGCACTAGTCAGTTCGAACATATGTCAAAGCGCATCAGCTCTTTGTCCTTCAGGTGTACAGACGGAGCGCTAATACAGCGATCACCGTACTCGTTAATCTGATAAGCCTCAAGGATTTCCCTATCCAGTCGACCCTTAGCCCTCCCAGTGACCTTGGTGTTGTATAGAAGCACAGTGCATCCACATCTCCTATAGTGTGCGCTGGTAGGTGCGCGGCGTTGTTGACGACCCCCAAAGAATACGCATGCTCCTTTAACCTCTCGTTAAGACACCGCCCCGTCTGCCCTATGTAAACTTTGCCGCAACTAAGCGGAATCGTGTACACCACCTCAGTGGTACAGGGCACGTAGGGCGGCGTGTGGCTCTTATCACACGCCTTTCTCTTGGTCGCGCTGCTTGCGAGTGCGCACAGCCGGGAGAGCTTCATAGGAGCAGTGAGAACAAGGTCAACGCCGTGTTTCTTTCCGATCCTCTTGAGGTTGTGAGAAATCGTGTGGATGTAAGGCATTACAACGTACTTCTTTGGTTTCTAGCGTAACGTTTCATTGGGTGGGGCTTGAAGCTTCTTTATCAGTGCAGATCCTACTAGAAGGGAAACCCGACGCTTTTAGCCGAGACACCTGAAGGTCAAAGCTGTGGCTCAGCCGGTGTTCACATGACTTAGTCAAAGCAGACTTGAGACACGATCGCGATGGCCCTTTTCACTTTTCACACGGAGGCGATGGCCCTTTTCACTAACTTAGTGTGAGATGAGTCATGGGGTAAAATGGATTTCTTTGAACGCGGCATGTATTCCCAGCAAAGGTGATCGTCATGATTAAAACACAACGATAAATCTAAAAACTGCAGCGTATCATTGTCAGGAAGTTCCATTGTAAAAGATAGGGACTGCGTGCATGCCTTGAACCTATTCAAAACTTGCTCCGCTACCGCAGGGCTAGGCACGTTGGGACGAAGAGATAAAATGACAAGGAAATCATCAACATACCTGTGTAGTTTCAAAATGCAGTCCAGGTTCAAATTCAGCTGTAGCGAGCGGTCAAATTTGGCTAGGAAAATTTCGCACAGACTGGGCGCCACGCACGAACCGATACAGATACCTCTTTTTTGTATGTAAGTGTTACACGTAAAGTGGACAAATGTGGAAGCCAGGTAGCAAGCTAAAAGCTCAATAAAGGATTCTACAGTGATGAGACACTCATTCTGAAAACGAAGAACACCGTATGAGTCTATAGCTTCACGAACGCTGACGAAAAGTTCATCATGCGGAACAGAGTAGAATAGTTCCTCAATGTCAATGGACATCGCAAAGTTCGCCCCAGGCACTCCCATCCTTAGAGTTTGTACAAGGCTGTCGGAATTCTTCAGCACAAACGGGTCCTCTGGTGTGAGCGGCTTGAGGTGAAACTGAAGAAAAACACTGACGTGACGCTGCCAACTGTCTCTTTCCGTGACTATGGCTCGGAAAGGACAAAGTGGCTTGTGGGTTTTCGCAGCGAAAAAAACTTCGAGGCTCTGTCCCTTGCATGACTTGACCTGCTTACACAAAGCGTCCAGTTTTAGGCTCCTTAAAATGGAAATAGCCTTGGCCTTGACTTTGGCGAGTTTTGCGTCCACTTGGGTAAAATTCTTTTCCATGGCTGCTGCGGCCTTATGGTCGAACAGGTGCTTAGGGAGAACAACGAAGCCCCCTTCTTTGTCACTGAGCATGACTTCAAGGTCTATATATATATATATATATATATATATATATATATATATATATATATATATATATATATATATATATATATATATATATATATATATATATATATATATATATATATATATATATATATATGCAGGTTCCTTATTTACTCGGATGTATGCCACACGTCTTTAGTATTAGCGTACACGTCTGACTGTGTATTCTGACACAGTCGTTGTTCTCGTTTTTGAAGTTCTTATAGGGCAAGTGCATCAAGATTCGCGACAAGTTCCGTTCGTGCATCAATCAAAACAAGCGCGGCTTCATAATACATTATAGCTCAAAACAACAACACACACACAAAACAGAAGGCAGGCTCTATATACCCTCAAGTTTCAACTGACATGGGTTCGCATCAACTACAGCCCGTCAACGCATTGTGCCCAGTATGGCTTCCTTCTCTTGCTATATTTGTAGACATCAGAAAGTGTAATGTATGCGCCGTTTACCATTCGTTAGAGTCATACGCACGCTGCATCAGAACGTGTAAAAGACAGATATATAGACGAGCCTGTTCGTATAGGCGCAACGGGAAGGCCTATTAGCAGCTTCGTCGACATCTGTCTGATGTTTCTGTGCTTGAGTAACTTCGACATGAATAGCGTTCCGGTGACTCAAGAGCACGCAAGACTCAGAAGAAATGTAAAAATATGAAGTTATAGGCGCAGGGCCGTGTTGACTGTAGAAGCGTCAGAGCGCTAGGTCTTTGGCCTGCTGTGAGCGTAGACATGATGATGATGATTTGTATGAGCTCCCGAATAGTGACCTATATAGTATGCAATGTAACTCGACAATCTATACATATTGTATAGAAGCTCCGCCGGCAACTGTTTTCCGCCGCTGACATATTCCGAAAGATGGCTCCCTGAACTGAAAGACGCCGATAATGAAAGAAGTTCACCCGTTCGCCGTGACAAAACAAAAAGTAAAGAAGATATTTTGCCGAAGCGCATCTATACAAAGTGCGACATCTATCTATCTATCTATCTATCTATCTATCTATCTATCTATCTATCTATCTATCTATCTATCTATCTATCTATCTATCTATCTATCTATCTATCTATCTATCTATCTATCTATCTATCTATCTATTTGCTTCTTCTTGCTTCTTCTTGTTGCTACCTTCTTGCTACCTGCTTCTTCTTGTTGCGTCCACATTGCGCGGTAATAAATGAACAGCCAAAAAAAGGGCTTGTGCATGTCGGAGCACAAACTGACGAAACGTGAAGGTGAACCCATTGAAGGGCGCCACGATGAAACGTAATTACAGTCACCGACGTTCTGCTTCACGGGGCACGCACATAACAGAGCTATCGAAAAGCGGGAGTACAAGAACAGAAAGAAAAACAAAAACAAAGAAACGATGAACGGAAGGGGGACAGCCAAACGTCGTACCTTCGAGTCTTTTTTTTTTTCTCTGATACTCTATGCCGCGAATGGTCCACGTCAACTTCGGCAAAAAAGGATGAGTGCCGCGAAGCGATGCACGCGCAGAGCCATCCCTCGGTGGACAAAATTACACGTGTTGTCTTTCAAATACGAGATCATCTACTGTATACTTATGCTTGAGCTTATTCGTAATTCCTGTAATATGTACCACGGCCACTGCTTTCGAGGAATAGCAGTGTGGACCAATACGCAAACTACATATGCCGTATAAGGTATAACCACGACATTTCGACGAAATATAGCTCAGGAGTTTCGAGATGCCCTATTGAGGGGACGCTGACGCAGTTCCTATTTTATTCAGAAACTCTACAGCCGCATTATTTTTTTCACGTAGAAGAATGCGGTTTGCGAAGCCACGTGTGGCCCACACAATTTCAGGACACACCCTATTCTTAAATTGCATGATACTATATTACTTATACAACAACTAATAGTAATAATAATAATAATATTAAGCATAAAAAAGGTTCACACTTTAGCAAGTATAGTTTCGGGAGATACTATCAGTAGTTTTTTATTCGATGCTAAATTTGCCTCGCACTTCAAAACCCGGAAGTTACGAAGTCGTCGACATCATCGTGACGTAGTAAATGTTGCTGACGTTGTGTAATGATAAGGCTAGGCATGACATAGTCACAATAAAGGGTAGACAGAACACCGTAATTGCAACGTAAGCCAATAACGCAACGATTCTATTCCAACTATGTAGAGTGTACTCCCCCCCCTTCCCCCCCCCCTTCCACCCTCCTCCTTTACCCCCTCAGGCGCTGCCCCTGTCGTCAGTGGTCCGAGGTCCACCCGCAGATGTCCACCAGCAAGTGTCAGTTTCAACATGTGATTAAAACATTTACATTGCAACACATTGCCTGCAATAAAAGAAAACAAAGAAGGAGAAGAGAGTACAGTCCCACGTTTCCTCTCAAGAACGTTGTCCGATATTGAACAGAACTCAAGCCAGTCGCCAGCCTCAGAGTTCGAATCGAACGAACATGGAAGTGCTCAATGACACACCAAATGTCTACGACCCTTGGGAATATGCGGCAGGTAAATTATTTGCACGACCTATGTGCTTACCTCGCACGCACGCGAAGTCATAAACGTGTATATATATTCGTTTTCTTTTTTTCCCTCTCTCTTCGCAATGTTATTCTGGCAAGTTCGATCGCCGTTCACATACGTGGGCGATGTTGCGAAACGTTTGGCGTCTCTCAATATAACTCGCTGACAGCCGTACACTTGCAAACGACGCGCGCTACTTATCCATTGAGCCTGCTTTTGTTAGCTCGGCGGATTGCGCAAGCGCGTGAGAGCGCGGCCTCATCGCAAGCAGCTGCACGAAAAGGAGCTTACGCGCGTTGGGTTACACCTCTTCGAGGGTGTCCAGCTGGGCGACTTCGCCGAGGTGGTGACTCTGAGGCACTCAGGGGGATCTGGATAGCAGGAAACAACTACGTCCGATCTGATCCAAACCGACCTGAATCCGTGCGCTCACACACAGATAGATAGATAGATAGATAGATAGATAGATAGATAGATAGATAGATAGATAGATAGATAGATAGATAGATAGATAGATAGATAGATAGATAGATAGATAGATAGATAGATAGATCATATACGTGAAATGATGTCTCGCTGTCTCCCTATATAGCAGCCTATATTTGCACGCGTTGATGCTATAGAAACGACTACACACGGAAGCTTTTATTTCTGTGACGTGCTCATCAATGCTCTGAGCTGGGACAATTAAAGAAACAAAATGGAGAATCGATGCAGTAGACAAAGAAAGTAAAAATTAACGTAACGTCAGATTTTATCTGACTGGTCTGCAGAGATTCTACATCCAACTCCTGTTTATCGTATCAACCCGGAAGCGATTTCGCAAACTGAATTTTTCCTTGCGCGATATCGTTATTTCGTAAGTTTTATATGTCCCCGCGAAGTAAGGTAGCCTAACATGATGTCGGATGAACAGCTACAGATCGGTATATATAGTTAGCGGCGGCTGCATGTAGCAGCCGCGCTATGGGCTTTTATAGAGCGAAGAAAGAAAATTTCCCTTAATCTGTGTGGGATATTACTAGAATATCGATCATCACAGCTAATCCACAAGGCGGGCGCATAAAGCAGTGCGGCAGGCGCTGTCCATGCAGCGAATGACGCCGCGTTACTGCGTTGGGTTTCGCGCATCGCTTTCACACCTCTTCATCTGTCGCTAAGTTTCGTTTAGGCCGCAAGTCAGCGCTCTCGAAGGATGGGCACGTGTTTCTTTGAAGCACAGATTACAAACTCGACGGGTGCCTTTCGGCTTTGCCATTGTTTGCGGCAAGACAAGTCTGCGTGCGCCCATCTGGCAGGTCGCATTGAGTCGCGCACGGCAGCATATAGGCATTTACAACGCCGTCTTACAACGTGTACACAACTTCTTAAAGTGTGGCTTGAGTAGAAACGGAGAGGTTGTGTCTTCTTGCCCATCATATTTCTTGATAGGCATTGAGTTGTTTGTTTGCGTGTGTGTGTGTGCGTGTGTGACAATATAAGGTAAAAAAAACACAGAAAAGTGAATATATAAGCGGGAGGCCAAAGCCAGTATACTGTTCAAATGGGCCTGATCACGTCGAGCGGCACTCCAGCGGGAAAAAAGGCAATCGTTAATTGTGGCACACAGTGGTGCAATCAGTCCGTGTTCCTTGACTAGCAATGCACGCGGCGTGGCGAATGCATATATTCTGTAAGATTTTGTGTTCGAGTGCCTCACTGGAGCCACAAGACGCACACAATGGGCTGTCCGCACGTCCTTGACGGTATAACCGTTCGCGCACTAACACAGAGCCAGCGCTCAACGACGAGGCAAGCCACGACCACGGGCACGGTGAGGAAATGACCCTGTTGCAACACGCTGATCTGAGTGCTGTTTTAGGAGCTGCCGATGGATCAGTAAACGCGCGTTGTCAAACGTACAAGTGATGTGCGGGCAATTGCATTCCTTGTGGACACAACTTGAAACTAGGCGATCAGCCTCCGCGTGTGCCAGGAATAACCACATGCGATGGTACCCACTCGGCAACGAGGGACACAACGAGAAGTAATTCTGCCTACAGGCAAGTACTGCATAGAAGTGGACTGCCAGCATCTCCCCTCAGCATTCTGCTAAGGGCAGCACGGGAGTCTGTAAGGATGACGACCTTCAACGCATTGAATTCTTCGGGAAATATATATATATATATATATATATACGTACGATAAAGCAGGAAAGAATCAGAAAAATATTTATTGATGATCATGATGCAACACTGTAACGTGATCAGCTGACACTTGAACAGCGGTCAGCAGGTGATGGGGAACGACGGCAGCAAAGGAGGAAATTACTTGGGCTGGCGATGGCGGCTAACTATTTAAACTTTGGAATCTACGACTCGTTTTACCACTAATCATCCTAAAACATCGCACTGTACTCGCCCTTTTCCTCCTTCTCTCTTTCCCAAACTTTCTCAAAACACTCAGAATGGGACACAAACTGCAAAGCCGGGCCGTAGCTGCCCGAGCCGCAGCCGCCGACCTGCGAACGTCGAAACGTAAATGTATGGCGAAGTAGATTCGAGAGGCAATAAGGACGTTCATGCAGTTTCAACCCAATGCAATGGGACTCTAGGGAGCAGTAACTTTGGCCCTCGATCCCATCCCCGTGCACGCTCTGGTCGCCAGCCGTCTGCTCGTCTGTTTACCTTGTCTACCGATCTCGCGCAGACACTCGTGAGGCGTACGGAAAGAAAAATGTGGCGGCCGTATGTTCCTATTTACGTTACGCAGTCCCGCTCATGCTGTCTCTTCGGACCCTTGGTCGCAGGGTCGTCGTTCTCACAAGAATATAGAGTGAGGAGACACAACGAACAGAAAGCCAAGTGATAGAGGCTTGCTGTTAGTAAATACGGAGTACAGGGATGACTCCGCGGTGTTGGCGATGAGTCCATCTGCGTGCCCTTCGATGTGCCTGGTATGGGCTGTACCAGCAATGGTCATTGGGTCTATAGTATAGCCAGGGGGTGATGCGCAGGTTCCTTTTGGTCAATAAATGATGAGATACTTGGGTAAGAGAGAGAGAGCGATAAGGAAGGGAAGGCAGGGATATTAATCAAAAGTCCGGTTGGAAAATGGAAAAAGCAAGGTAGAGAAGAAGAGAGCTGGGGTATTAAAACGCGCCCGGGTGCTCATTTAAACGAGACGTTCTCAGAAAGCACAAAAGTGCCTTCACTGCATATTCAGCCGTTCATCGGTGGGGACGGTGCTCCAAGTTTGTCCTTACTCAAAGGACGGTCATCTAGTTTGTTGAAAGAGTTGGACATAGATTGCCTTTGTGCGTCATATTGAGGGCTCGGGTAGGGAATCGAGATTAAAGATGTTAGGTCATTTAGTACGGTTGAGGAGGAGACACTCAACACCGCGGCTCCCGATTGCGGAAAGAAAGAAAGAAAGAAAGAAAGAAAGAAAGAAAGGAAGGAAGAAAGAAAGAAAGAAAGAAAGAAAGAAGGAAAGAAAGAAAGAAAGAAAGAAAGAAAGAAAGAAAGAAAGAAAGAAAGAAAGAAAGAAAGTGTTCTGGAGAATCACAGTGAAGATCGCCTCGGCACTTTTGTCAAGGTAGCCTGGAATCCATGCGGAAACTGTGCCGATGACTACACTCGCAGTATGGCTTCATGCCGGATCTATGCATGCTCTCTTCAAGCCGTGGCATTAGCAGGACTAGCTGTTTCAACCAGCCTTTTACCATATAGACTTCTCCATCTGCGAGTCAGCGCCTGAAGTCAGAGCATTAGAGCTTAATAATAATTGGTGTGGTTTTACCCGCCAAAACTACGCTCCGAGTAGGCATGCTCCGTATGTGGAGAGCTCCAGAGCAATTCTGATTACCTGGTATTTCTTTATGTCGACCTCAATCTACGGGTGTTTACAGAATTTCGTCGGTCCCAGTGGCCGGGATTCTATCCCGCTATACGTCTAGCTTCGCACGCCAGCAAGCCGCTACAGCGTCACTCTGCAGGCCGCATTTAGAGCTTGTTGAATGTACTACTCTTACATATTGTGATGACTGTGCGTACTCGTGGAGTGACGTGCGTTGCTCCGTTGAGTGCAAGGCCACCGCCGCTCACAGCCTTGCGCGCGCTGTCGTGGTCGACGTGAACCTTTAGCGTGTTTGTAAACGCGAGTCACTATATATAAGTGCACGACGTCGCCACAACGCGCAGCTGCGTGGATTGAGAAAGGCCAGCTGCCGTTCTTGCTGTCAGGTTCGCTTCAATCGGTGGCCACAGTATTGCAGTATTGCGAATGCATACTGCCTTCGCAATACTGTGACCGCGTACGATTATCCAGCTCAAATGCAACTTCAGCAGTAAAATGATATTTTAACACGTAATTAATCATCATCATCATCATCATCGTCATCATCATCATCATCAGCCTTTTTTAAGTCGACAACAGGACGAAGGCCTTTACAAATGATCTCCAATTCATTCTGGCCTGTTGATTTCACTTTACGACTGCAGATTTCTTGATTTAATCGTCCCCTCTAACATTTCGCCTGCTGCGTTTCTCATCTCTAGGTATCCGCTATATGGTGTTCACATTATGTTGTCCAGTGGTTGCTGTTTTGTCTGTTCTTCGCATTACACGTCCCACCCAGGTCCATTTTTTTCTTAATTGGCATAAGGACATCAGTTATACTCCCATCTGCTCCCTGATCCATTCCGCTTGCTTCCTGTCTCTTAAAGTTATACCTATCATTTTTTTTCGTTCCATAGCACGTTGTGTGGCCCTCAATCCCAGCTCGAGTTCCTATTTACCTCAAGATAATACACTAATAAACTATCAACGCAAAGTATATTACTATCAGGAACAATGTGTATAGATAGACTTGCTTGCAAGATTATGTAACTGAACTGATAAACTATAACAGCGTAAAGCAATGGCTACAGTGAAGGAATGTTTGTTGTTCCACACGGTCAGGCTGCTGCAATGCATACCGAAAAGGTCCTACACAAGAAAGCCATGTTCATTACTGAGAGAGAGAGCTCTTTATTGAAAGGCAGAGAATTTAGCCGGCGTTGAAATATCGCTGACATGCTACTCTGCGTGGGGAGGGAGTTTGGGGAGAGAAAGACGAGTAGAAAGAAGTTCATTACTGAGCCATTACTGTTTTCTACTATCAATTCTTTACATCATAAACTTATCTCTACTACTTACGATGATTAATTCTAGGTTCTCCCACACGCCATATTTCGCAATTTTTTCCTCTTGTTGTGGTCATTATCATAATAATTTACTAATTATCATGATAATGTACAACTTTTTGTATTCCTCGTGTAATTACCGGTCAATGGATATATAATGTCATGAGGCCTGTGTAGCGATCCATTAATTCTCGATTCTTGGACACCTGAGGATTTTCGACCCATTTCTTCGCTTTATCACGCTCATTATCGTAACTATTTAGTTACTATCATGAACGTGTATTACCATGTATATCCCTCATGTGATTACCTATAGATGTATATACAGATATGAGGTTCGTAATTATGTTGTTGAGTTATCGACTTTTCGGTACATATACTTTTGGATGATTCTTACCATTATTCTCACCGCTTTTTCAGGGTCACCTAAAAGCGAGGCATTTCGCCCTAAAAAAAACACGGAAACAAAAACAAAAACAGAACAGTACATTACGTCTTGTGTACGCTGCTAAAGTCACAGACTCAGAAATGGCTGGATGAAGTCCAGGAGGGTTGCTGTTCGAGCGAGTTGGTGCTTCATAACTGCTGCATAACGAAAGGGAAGGGGTCAAGGGCTCGTTCTTTATTTGTTAGAAACAACTTAATGAGCAAACAGACAGTGAAGCCTAGGAAAACATAGGGGAAGTTACTTGTGGTATTGTAATTGTGGAGAAAGTAGAAAGGAATTAAAGTGGACGAAAAGACAAACCTGCCCTCGGTGGGACCCGAACCCACGACCTTCGGATGTCGCGTCCGATGCTCTACCAACTGAGCTACAAGGGCGGTCGTCCCCCCGTCCACTTTATTGTGTATTTATGTAGGTATTATCCTGGGAGTGTTAGGCAGCGCCACTCGAGGCCAAGGCGGCGTGTGTAGAACACACTTTCTTGCCAGGAGGCGTCACGTAGAACGTGAACTTAGATGAGATGGCTGCTGCCCAATAAGCCCTCGCATGCCTCGAGTGGCGCTGCCTAACACTCCCAGGATAATACCTACATAAATACACAATAAAGTGGACGGGGGGACGACCGCCCTTGTAGCTCAGTTGGTAGAGCATCGGACGCGACATCCGAAGGTCGTGGGTTCGGGTCCCACCGAGGGCAGGTTTGTCTTTTCGTCCACTTTAATTCCTTTCTACTTTCTCCACAATTACAATACCACAAGTAACTTCCCCTATGTTTTCCTAGGCTTCACTGTCTATAACTGCTGCATGAATTATAGCGCCACCCACAAAATAAAACAATAGCTGACGCGTATACACTAGAACGCTGTACACTTACACCTCGTGCCCTATACCACATGTTTCTTTTATACTCGATGCTGCACCGTTTAAGGTCACCTTCGGTATTCTTGTCGGGGAGAGAGTCGACATCTTAGGAGCGCGCGATGAGTTGTGTCTTGTCGCCGAGACATATGTAATAGAACGAGATAGAAAAATAAACAGCCGGAAGTTTAGCTCTCTGCTGCCTCTTCGTGTGTGTGTGCCATTTTTTTTTCTTTATATAGCGATAGCCTTAACGATCTCGTGCCGCAAGAAATGTGTTGTCGGTGGCGTTGACCGCGAGCGAAAAATTCCAATGAGTTCAAAGAATAAAAAATAAATAAAGAAAACGACGCTGCCTACTTGGGCCACAGATGCCAACAGCGGGGCACTCACCACCTTGCCGTGTCTTCAAGCCGAGTGTCGTATAGACGCAATACAATGTTGTTGTCATGTGGGGTTTAACGTCCCAAAACCAGCTCTGATTATGAGAGATGCCGTAGTGGAGGGCTCCGGAAATTTTGACCACCTGGGGTTCTTTAACGTGCACTGACATCGCACAGCACACGGGCCTCAACATTTCGCCTCCATCTAAATGCAGCCGCCGCAGCCGGGATTCGATCCCGCGACCCTCGGATCAGCAGCCGAGTACCATAGCCACTAGACCACCGTGGCAGGGCACAATACAATGAGCCATGGGACAAACAATAGGTTACTCTGTGTGTCTTAATTGTTGATTAGTCCCTTAATTTTACGTCCCAAAACCAGTTCTGATTATGAGAGACGCCGCAGTGGAGCGCTCCGGAAATTTCGGTCACCTGGGGTTCTTTAACGTGCGCTGACATAGCACAGCACACGGGCTCTCAACATTTCGCGTCTATCTGAATGCAGTCGCCGTGGCCGGGATTCGATCCCGCGACCTTCGGATCTACGTGGCTTGTGGATATATGAAAAGGGAGTACGGCAACGCTTTCGCGTTCCACTCTTAAAGGCGAAACGCAAGTGTCTCCCAGTTTTAACAGCGGAGCTTTTCAATGTCGTGGTTGTGGCGTGCATCGTACGATCTCGTTGTCACGTGGGAGCTAGGAAAAGCGGACACGCTCTTGCCGACTCAGTACCGGCTGTGGCGTGCATCGTACAATCTCGTTGTCACGTGGGAGCTAGGAAAAGCGGACACGCTCTTGCCGACTCAGTACCGGCTTCCGCGCTCGACCCACTCTTGCCCTCAGCCCTCTGCTACATCGTGGCGATTATGCGAAGGCAAAAGTGACAAAAAAGTGTAGAAATGATTTAGCGTGAAGTTGCGGGTTCGATCCCGGCGGCCGCGGCTGCATTTTCATAGCGCGAAATCCAAAGAAAGAAAGAAAGAAAGAAAGAAAGAAAGAAAGAAAGAAAGAAAGAAAGAAAGAAAGAAAGAAAGAAAGAAAGAAAGAGGGAAGGATTGCACGAATGCGTGATGAGGGATGGTGGTGGTGGCAATGGGGAAAGGATTTTTAAAAAGTGGACAGGAGGTATGCTGGGCCAACCCTTAACAGATTGGTCCTTACGAAAACTAGGTGGGAGTCCCTAGTCCCCGGCCGTGCCTGACACGTACGGTCAGTAGACATTCATGAATGGTGGTGCCCCTAACGTAACCAACAGGGCCATGGCATCAGCAACTTGACGACTTTGCCAGCTACGTCACGGCTAACTATAAAAGGACATCTTCGCTGTCATGGCGGTTTTCTCGGCGTTGGGATTGGCTAAAATTTCTTTCTCTCTCCCTTTTGTTTCATATGTCGAGCTATAATTCACGCATCATTTACGGCCTAAATTTTTCCCTGTCACATATTTGACGTGGAGAGAGTCGATCAAGTAGGCCCGGCTCATCATCTGTCGTTTCCTTTCCATGCGTGAAGTATATGAGTGGACGCCACTAAGTTTCTACTACATCCAGTTGGTTCTCAGGTCTTCTGTGCGTCCCATCGCTCTCAAGAACGGTGGAAGACTGTAGCTGGCTCTTCGGTGCAGCCTGCGCAGAACGTGTACGGCGACACCCACCCCTTTGACGATGCCATTCTCGCCAGCCGCCGTGCGACCACCGAGATGGAAAACAACATCGCTCGGCGCGGTGAAGGAGCAGAACATTTTCTGGCGCCTCTCTCGCCCACACCCAGCCTCTCAGTATCACCACTGCCTGCATCTATCTCTCTTTTCTCGTTCTTTCATTTTCATCGCTCTATAGAGAGAATCCTGTCCACCCTTCCCTTAAGATCCTGGTTCATTCCTGTACACATAGGCATTGTAAGAACGGGCCGGCCTTGCTGCCGTATGTGCTGCGCACTATGTCCGTTGTTTCTTTTGTTATAATTTCTCTGTAAGCTGTTTGTTGTTTTGTGGGGTTTTACGTCCCAAAACCAGTTCTGATTATGAGAGACGCCGTAGTGGAGGGCTCCGGAAATTTCGACCACCTGGGGTTCTTTAACGTGCACTGACATCGCACAGCACACGGGCCTCAACATTTCGCCTCCACCGAAATGCAGCCGCCGCGGCCGGGATTCGATCCCGCGACCCTCGGATCAGCAGCCGAGTACCTTAGCCACTAGACCACCGTGGCGGGGCGCTTCTCTGAAAGAGAAAAGAGTCACGTGAGCAACTTGACGACACTGCTAGATATGTGTGTGTCCACTTCTCCAATCCCATTTATTTATTTATTTATTTATTTATTTATTTATTTATTTATTTATTTATTTTAGTTGGTATTGACATGTTCAACAAGGTCAAGGTATAGGTGTGCACGTACATTCTTTCAGAAAGAGAAACAGTAAATAATTCGTAAATAACTTCAGCATTGGTGATAGAAAATAAGTTCTGCAAAACACTCGATTGGGAAGGTTAACCGTGTCTTTTTGTTTTATGGCGTGTTATTCAAGAGTAGCACAACTCCGAGGAATACGCAATAATGTTCAAAGGGATTGAAATGACAATGAAAAAAAGGGATGACTAGTAATTGTCTTTGAAACTGCGTGGCGACAAAAATAGTTCAACCAAGTCTTACTGCAATCAAACTTTTTTCATATCTTTCCTCAATTTGCTTTCTGCCTTCACTTAAAATCTATTTATTTTTATTCATACACTTCCTTACCCCCTAATTGCCAATGATACCTTAAAATTTCTCTCTCTTTCTTTTCAGTTTTCTGAGAATTTCTGAGTAATATCAACAACTGATAAGTTGACGCTATACCGTAAGCATTATTATCGATGTTTCTTGAAGGCAAACGTTCCATGTTGTCTTGGACGAGTGAAACTTGGACGCATTGAATCGTCGCAGTATTTTTGCCTCAGTACACTAATAGACAGGTTTGTCATCAGGCCGTAAACATATGCTATCGCATGCTTTTATCTCCGATCAGCCAGCTCTGATCTTGAACAGCAAGGCCCTTTACACGATCGTACAAATTTTCGTTCCTGATTGCTTACTATTTCCCTGTCACTATATATCGATGGACTTTCGGTGGCTCTTCTATCATTCGTACCTAATTTACCGTCTCACCTTTCTCATTCTCTTTTTGACTACGACTTCATGCTGTCGTCTGTTTTCACTTCCCGTGTCCTCGCACTCGGCGGCCGACCTTTTTCAACCTATTCATCCATTTCAATCCCACGCGTTTGACGTGTAGATGTAATCTGCGCCACTTTAACCGGCCATTGCCTACGATCACTACCTCCAGACGCGACCGTAAAAACAGAGCAAGAGCACGGCATTCCGCAGAGGCTGCGGCCCGTGCTACAAATTTGGAAGACGGGCGTCGCACTTCCAGAACGAGCCGTTTCTTTCGTTCACGTTTCAAAGCGGGGCTGCACCGCTGCTTGCTTGGCCGCTCGCTGCGCTTGGACAAGGCGCTCATCATACATCAGGTTCAACGCTGTCAGAGCTAGTGCTCGTGTTTACTCTGTGATAATTAAGTCCCACGACCAAAAAGCAGCGCGTTGGTTGCGATGAGCGACAAACAATAAATATTTCGCTGGCAGCCTTAAATCATAATACATTTCTCATCAGCTCGACAAAACACTCTCCTATGGCCGGGGGAACAATAGAAATATGCGAGTTTGTATTTTATGTTTGTCGTTCCTCTATCGGAGCGATACACATCTCCTTTTCTTTTTTTCATTACGGACTACTTGAGCCTTCACAGCGTTGCATGTGATGTATGAATCGGAATATTTCTGGAAGTATTCTAGAACACTATATCAACGCCTGTGCATACGAACAGCCCCCCCCCCCCCCCTCCTCCACCCCATCTCATTTATTTTTTTTTCTACATCGCCTCTCATTTCATTGCGCCCGCTTCTTGCTTGGCTTCGCGACGGACTGCAAACATCGCATCGGCGACCAACTGCGCGCGCCTCCTTCGTCGCCAAGTAGGGGGCGACGGCCGAGCCATTTGTAACCGAGACCCGACCCCCCGTACGGAGTAGTTCGAGCATGTTAGGATAAAGTAAAGCAGAAGAAAGAAGTACCCGGTGATGTTGGATTGGGGAAGAGGGAAAGGGGAGGAGAACTCAGGACAGAGAGAGTGTGCGTGCAGTATCATTGCCGTACACGAGGCCAACCGCAGAACCGCACAAACACTTTTGCACACCGTCGGCGCGGCTCAAACGCCACCCCGCTAAAACGAGAGTTGTGTGACAAGTCCCAGTAGGCACGCAGCCGAGGATCGAGCTCCCAGCCGCAAGTCCCCGCCGCTTCTCGGCAGGCCGTCTTTCAGCTCCCTTTCTCGTTCACTCGGGAATATTGGGGAAAAAGGAGGGGGACCGTGTCGGTGCTGCTGGATCGCAGCTCGCAATCTCTCCCTCCTTATCTATACTTGCTTTCCTGAGTCTGAGAGCCTCTTCCTCGCCTTCGAAACGCAAAGGGAGTCTGGTCATCCCGACTCGAACTCTTCATTGCTCATTAGCGTCTCACTATAACTTTGTATTTTACACCAGAAAAGGAACGGAGGTTTGGCGGTATGCAACGGGGAGGTGCACTTGTTGCAATGGGGAGCCATGCACCTTTAATCGCGCTCGACAGGCGCGAAGAGTACCGCTCCCCGCTGCCACGGTGATCACACCCGAGTGGCTTCCTGCGTCCCGCTCGCTCTGCTCCGTATCACGTGTTCCCCGTTCCTTCCGCGGTGCCCCCACCCGGAAAGGGGGAGAGGGGGCTGGAGTTCGCGTTCGTCCACCTAACCTGTGTGCATCTATTACTTTTTCTTTCTTTCATCAGTGAGTGATATAGCTCCAGAAGGCCAGTCACCCTAGGGACACTTCACGAAATTAATTACAATCGACTCAGAAGAAAAATATTTTAATTAAATACTGAATGTGCGTGTGTGCATAGGAGAGTTTGGCATAGTCGGTGATTCCTGCTAACTCCTTCTATGATTGATTGATTTCTGGGGTTTTACGTCCCAAAACCAACTACAATTATGAGCGACGCCGTAGTGGAGGGCTCCGGAAATTTTGACCACCTGGGGTTCTCGTGCACTGACATCGCACAGTACACGGGTGTCAACATTTCGCCTCCATCGAAATGCAGCCTCCGCGGTTGGGATTCGATCCCGCGACCCTCATATCAGCAGCCTAGTACCACAGCCACTAGACCACCGGGGCGGGCAACCCCTCTATTACTTTTCCGGTCTGTAGCAAAGATAGATAGCTGGATTTCAAACAAAACTAACAAAAGAAATACTAGCCGAGTCCAGCAAACACACAGACGATGTGGACTAAAATTAAGTGTTAACTTTGAAGCTAGCTTATTGTCTTTGAGAGTACACAGGGTTCGCAATCTAGCAATCACTTGCAGTTCATTTGTACTGGCTTGCACATTCTACAGTAAAATGTCTACAAGATTTTAGCTCAGGCTACAATAGCACTATAACATCAATTGCGTCTCGACGCGCATAAAACACTCCCTGAGAGAAGTTTACAGTTTGGCTTGCCTGGTGTGCAGAGATAGGGATTCGGAATTTACAGTTCCTCACCTGCTGTGTTCTTTCAACGCTTCCTAATGTCTAGTAGCAAGAAGCTCACGAGAAACCGCGCTTTACTTTGGACGTTTTGCCAATGCCACCCCCCCCCCCCCAATTTTCTTTGTTTTCACTTATGTTGAATTCATTTCTACAGAGTTTAACTGTAATCGCGTTCTAAGTTGTGTTGTGTGGTGTCACGGCGGTAAATTTTGTGCTCCTAAACGTTTTTAGCTGTTGGCCTGCTCAAAACCAAGAACATTTAGGGCATCCTCAAAATGTTCTTGTTTATGCTTAACATGTCTAAGTAGAGCATTTTCAACACGGTTTGGTAGACATTCTGGGCCATTTCTTGTAGTGCAGTTAGTGGTGGCGAGTGTTTAGAACTAGAGCGGAGTCCCAACTTCGGGATTTAGTATAGCGGTCCGGTAGTAATTAATTTTGGGCGTGGAGCTTGTGCTTCTGCTTGCCGATGTCACAAAAACTATTCTTTTTTGTTTATGTTTCAAACACCTGGGCAGCACATCATTTTGTAGAACACAGCACATATAACTTCTAATAACCCTCTCTCTCTCACCTCCCCTCCGTCCATTCCGTTTTATGTGAACGGTTTACACAACAGAAGAAAAATGCAGTGTGCTGTTCGCGTCGAAGGAAACACGCTGTGGTCACCTTCATAACTAAGGTAACCGCGTGGTATTCACCGCAGCCTCGGAACTTAGCATGTGCTTGTTTTGGACAGCCATACCATCCTAGAGAGTAAACGACGATAAAGGGAGGGAAATAGAAATAGGGTATTCGTATATAAGTTCATATAAACTCTTCATTTCGAAAAATAGCTAACAAAGAATTAAGAGATATATCTTCTAGTTAAAGAGGGCCGGCTAGTTCGGGCCCTCTATAAGATACATATCTTATGGAGGGCCCGAGCTAGCCGGCTGAGCGACAGCCGACTCCGAACCGCAAAACGTCATCGAGAAGAGTTAGCTTTATAGGAAGCCTGACATCAGTAGTGTGCCGAATTTGATAAGCGAAAGTGCAAGAACGAAACGGAAAAGACGTACGGACAAGCGTTAAGAGCCAAATAACTGGTAATACGCTTAATAATAATAATAATAATAATAATAATAATAATAATAATAATAATAATAATAATAATAAAGCATGGTGCGTTGGGCAAGTTGGTATTAAGTATTGGTAGCATTGCGAGAGAAAGAGATAGAGGAATGAAAAGGATCGGTTAACCAAGCACGTGCTTGGCTAGCTACCCTACACCAGGAGAGGGGAGGTGGAGAGTATCATATACCGCACGGAGTGGCACTAAGGTACCCGACGATCGAAGCTATATAAACATCATCCCGAAAGCGCCACCATTATAAACAGTATCCGCGTGTATACATCCTTCCACCTTTGGCTATCGGTCACTTTCTTGTTACTCGCCGGCTCAATATACCGAGTCCACTGAAACGTGGACGTGCGGGCAACGGTCGATCATTCAGTCGTTTGCTGTGTGCGTATAGCGTTTTACTACTCCGGCGCGCTATGACTTATTCATCGAGCTGTACACGTAGATAATGCACGAAGTTATGCGCATAACTGTCACAAAAGCCGCCTTACTTGGCTCCTGTAATATATACGAGCTGTTGAAAATCGCGGCATCGACCCGATAGTCGGTGAGGCATTGAATAGTAGGCCCGACACGAATGGCATGTATGCATACGACTCCCGCAGTGCTTGCAGAGCCTGTATTCTTCTTATTCAAAACCAAAGTGGTGCCCTGTTCAGATTGCAGCTGGGAATGTCACTCGATGTGCCTCTGTTTCTCTGAGTGGACCCTCTTGCGTTTCTCTATGCAGTGCTCTGAAGCATGGACATCGTTGTTTCTCATAGCATCTGAGTAAGATAACAATGAGCCCACACCCACATGTGAGGACGTGCTTGTGTGCATATCTCGTCCGTACATAAGGGATGGCAGAAGTGCTCGTGTGTAGGTTTCCTTCACTGCGAGCCCCGCCACGGTAGTCCAGTGGCTATGACACTCGGCTGCTGATCAGAAGGTCGCGGGATCAAATCCCGGACACGGTGGCTGCATTTCGATGGAGGCGACATGTCGAGGCCCGTGTACTGTGCGATGTCGGCGCAAGAACCCCAGGTGGTCGAAATTTCCGCAGCCTTCCACTGCGGCGTCTCTCATAATCAGATCGTGATTTCTTGATGCAAAACCCCGGAAATCAAATCAGTTCTTTACTGCAGGAGGGTTAGAGGTGAGTGGAGGGGCTCCCGACCAGTAACGTGATAACAATAATAATAACAATAATAATAGACTTTTGGCATTCATACTTAGAATTTTATTGATGCGTTTACATCTTTACTTGTATGCGGTCATTATTAAAACATCGCACATTTCAGCAGAATACGCGTCCGGTACGTAATGTAAGCGCCAGTTGGAAATGCCTAAAGTTTACTGTATTGGGGAAAGGGAGAGGGGGGCACTGCCCCCCCCCCCACTCCCTTGATTTGCGAAAGCACAGATAGATAGATAGATAGATAGATAGATAGATAGATAGATAGATAGATAGATAGATAGATAGATAGATAGATAGATAGATAGATAGATACCTCTCGTGCGTAGCAAGAGCATGCAGTAATGATGGTTGGTTGGTTGTTCATTAGAAGGAATATATTCAAAAGGTGGGAGGAAAAGGAAGAAAACGGCTTACCAGCAAAAGAAAAAAGGTTGGCCACTCGTTTAATGCTCTTGGCACGACGCAGAACGATCGCCTCTGCCCGTGGAATCGAGGAAGCATGAAACATGATCGATGGTTTCATCGCAACAGCGGAAAACACGCGCACCGTTATGGCGTATCAATCACACGTGCATGAAAGGACGTGTATATGCTCTGCTCATATAGCTTCCATTCGACAATATACGTCGAAGAGATGCTTCGCACCGTGGCTGTCGTCCGGGTTAGTTCGTATGAAGTATACTGCTTCGAAATGACTACCGCTCGGAACTGTACACCATGCAAAAACTTGCGGACATATACATTATGCACATACGCAGTGGTATAGGTCCGACTGTTTGCCGAAAATACCGCAGTATAATGCATATGCATGCACCGACAGGCCAGTCAGGACATCTATAGCATTAGAGATTCTCGTCAATTTTCATTGTCGCAATCCGCTAACAACAACAACAACAACAACAACAACAACAACAAC
Organism: Hyalomma asiaticum; assembly: GCA_013339685.2. NCBI lineage: Eukaryota > Metazoa > Arthropoda > Arachnida > Ixodida > Ixodidae > Hyalomma > Hyalomma asiaticum. The sequence continues at coordinate 33,506,135 of CM023483.1, read as the reverse complement.
AACAACAACAACAACAACAACAAACATCGTTATGCTGCCTCTGGCTATACAGGTTATGTTGAAGCCTGTGCCAGGTCGAGCAGCCTGTGTGCCTACTTCAAGACAGGATAATTTTTGCCGAAACGATACAGAAACACCTGGCTAACGTATACAAGCGGTATATGCTTCTGCATGCTTAGAAAAACGCGTATGTAAGCTTTCTATAACGGAACAGAATTAAACAATAAACGAGCATCGTTTCGTTTTTTAGAGAGGTAGTTAAAAGATATACGGAGTTCCTCCAGCTTGCATGCTCGCCGGCACCGTCCAAGAAACTCATTTGCTTCATTTTTTTTTCCGAACCGTAGTGGTATAGCGTAGCGGCTATGGTGCAGGCTCGCAAAGGTCGAGGGTTCGAATCCAGGCAATGGAAAAGAAAAGGGAGGGGGGGGGGCGCATTTCGATGGAAGCGAAACAAAACAGCAGCAACAATAATAATCACCGGTGTACTTTTATGTGCACGTTAAAGAACTCCAGCTGCCCAAAATTATTCCGAAGCCTTCCATGCACAGTGGCGCGCCTCATCATCATATCGTGGTTTTGGCACGTAGAACCCCGTCAGTTATTAAGTTATTATATTTAGTTATCCGGCATGCACAGTGAATGCTTCTTTATTATGCGGGGAGTGACTCGTATAGTATGCGGCACCCATCACTTCCCGTAATAGGGAGTGGATGGAATGGGTCACCACACATATAGCTACCCGTTTGATTTGCAGATTGCATGGCTTAGAGCGCTGCAAGTCCTGTCATAAACTGCAGTTGACATTTCTTATGAGACAGAAGTCAACAGAAGACCTTGCCACAGGTTTTTTTTTTTTTTGGTCCTTTAAAGCCGCAGAGCGCCGTATGCTCTGTTCGCTTGCTTTAGCACGCACTACCTTGCGAGTTAGCTAACAGGGCATTCGACGTCCCAACGTCCCAAGCAAAATACCAAAGGATCACGCCCCGCACGACATCCTGGAGAACCAGCATCGTGAACGACAAATTTGCGCCTTTCCGCACCGGCAGCATGTTGTAGGAGATGCTCAGAAATATAGAAAAAAATCAGACTCACGCCTTTCCGCACTCGGGACTGCGGCACGCAATGTGGCCAACCTCTATATGCCAGTCAGTGTCCCTGGTTCGGGCTCGGCCTTCACTTCCCCACATTATCTGGGAATGCATGTATAGGCCACCAAACGTGAACTACTGACCTCTCTTAGGGAGCCACGGGAGGCCGTCCTTGCTCGAGTCGACCTGGAGACCCATAAGGGTCTCTTATATGGACCAGGCCGAGCGTACAGCGGGGGCCACTGGAGTCCTGGACTATAGTCAAGAGATGGACGGAAACCCATCAGGTCGGGATGGAACATAATGACGAAAACAAATGGCACCGACCAAAACATAGCTGGAATGACGTTTCGGCTCCCACACGGGAGCCTCGTTCACAATCTAGATTGTGAATTGCGAAACAATCTAGATTGTTCACAATCTAGATTGTTTCGGCTCCCACACGGGAGCCGAAACGTCATTCCAGCTATATTTTGGTCGGTGCCATTTATTTTCGTCGTTAAGTCCTGGACTGTGGACCCACTCTTCCCGCTCCCTTGTTTGCCCTATCAAAGAAAGTTTTCACTCACTCCTTTCTACCCTTTCATTCCCTTTCCTATATACCTACGGAAGCTGAGCCGTGCTCCCGACAAGCGTCCTTTCCTTAACCGAACCGTTATTATTGTTATTATTAATTACGTTGTTGTTGATGGTGTTGGTGCAGCGTTTTTCTTACTTTCTGTATCTGTGTTTTGCTGTAGATGGGTTTGTACCTTACTTCAGAACACTGGAATCAAGGGAAGCTGGGATGGTTGTCGAAGGCGGCGTACCTGCGATACATTACTGTGGGACAGGCAGAGGCACTACGCGTCTCACTCACTCTCAGTTCAGTCGAAACCGGGACCTAGAGAGATTCGAACCTGGAACTTTTGCCAGTCGAGCACAACGTGAACGTAATTCGGCATATAGGCTGTAAAAATTAACAACCAATCACATGCGTCTCGCACCCGCATATATCCAGTACGGGTGTGAGTCACAAGGGCCTTTCTGATGATGACGATCCTTCAATTATGGCGCATACTCACTTCGGGGGATTGGCCAAGACCTTCCCGGCTTTCGGCTTTGTCATCGACAGATTATGTCACACTAGATAATGACTGTCAAACGATCTTGGCAGTCATTACATGACTGTCGAGGTTGTTTTTCCATATTTACATTTATCGCGAATTTAGGTGTCGATTGACACGTAGCTTGTTGGCGTTATTAATTATACGCTAATCAGTTACCGGTTTTATGAAAGCTGATCTGTTTAATGTCGAGGTTGATCCGGAACGTTCGCAGTTAACAGCCGAGCTGTCACCCAGAAGGGAAATGCGGACGCACTCTTGTCTTTGACCCACTACTCTATAGATAGTGTGATTATGAGGATGACAACACAGAAAGAAAGAAAGAAAGAAAGAAAGAAAGAAAGAAAGAAAGAAAGAAATAGCTCGCGTTGCTTATAAGTGAGGAGCGCACCAGTGCTTGCTCGGCTCTTCCTTCAAGAAATGTCACAGGAAGCACCGAGAACGTCGCTTGAGCCAGAAATGGCATTTGTGATTTTATGATTTTGGAAATATCCTCAGCAACGCTTCATTTCTTCCTTTTCGTGCTCAAGAATTAAAGAAAATATATGTGTGTTTCTTCAGCAGCAACAACCACACACACATACGCGAAAACAAAGAAGAAAAAAAGCAATCGCCGTAGTAAATGCTAAGTGACGTCATATATTGAAAGAAGATGATGTCCATGGTGTCCGCCGCCGCCGGTGTCCGTTACCGCTATCAGCTTCAACGTGAAAAAAAAAGCTCAGTGCCTGTGTGGATTTGAACCCAGAAAAAAAAAATGTGGGCAGCTTGCACTGGTCGTGCAAGACTTAACTAAGAGCAGAGCTTGTGGCCGAGCTAGCATCTTCCGGCTTCTAGAAGCTCAACTAAGTCACGTGATTTGACAGGTGATGGGCTGTTACACTGGTCAGCTTCACACTATACAGCGGTGCGAAAACAGAGGAAACAAAGTAGCTGGTGTCCTCCACCTCCTCCATTCCCTCATCCTCACCTTTCGCGCCCCCTTGCAATGCCGTAGCACACGTGGATATGTTATGCTATGTTTTACCATCTCCCCTTTTCCTCGCCCTCCCTTCTCGTTCCAACCAAATTGCTATATACTATACCATGCGGCTATGCTATATGCTAAGAGCTGCTTGGCCCATACATACTGTCTGTGGCCCATAAACTATACTGTACAACGCTACGCATACTTTACGCTCTCCCCCATTGCGTTGTAGTGGGCTGAGGACATGAGCACAAGAGAAGAAGGAAGTCCGCGTGCTCAAATACCGCGCGTTTCATAGAAGTGCACGCGCACTTATTTCGTGATGATGATAATTACTTTGTTCGGTGATTACGCCGAACGGCCACCTTAAAGAGCTCCTCCAAAAATTTAAGCGACCATGCCGGTGCTCCTATAGTGACGTACTTTGTCGAAAGAAGAGCAGGGCGATTTTCAACTGTATCTGAAAAAAATTACAGCATATCCACGGAGTGAATGATGATGAGTGGGCGAAGCTCGGGATGTTCATCGTAGATCGTGCCGAGTTCCAGATTAATTTAGTTAACGCGCACGCTACGAATCCTCATGGTTCAACTATGCACAGGTGAAATCTCCCACCGGCACTTCATTGCAAGTCAAGATCCAGTGCCTACATATATATATATATATATATATATATATATATATATATATATATATATATATATATATATATATATATATATATGGGTTGCCGTCCAACGCGAGCAGTCGGTATTTCTCAATCAAGAAACTCGCTAGGAGACGCTGCCTGCGCCAACGTTGTCTCTCGCGGGTGATGATGATGATGATCGTGGTTCCGTTAGGAAAGGACGCCAATTTCTGCAGCCCATGTAGGGAGCACGGCTAAGCGTCCGTGGGGGTGGGGGAAAGGGAGTGAAAGAGATAGAGAGGAAAGGCCGTAGTGGAGGGCTCCGGAAATTTAGACCACCTGGGGTTCTTTAACGTGCACTGACAACGCACAGTACACGGGCCTCTGGCATTTTCGCCTCCATCGAAAATGCGACCGCCGCGGCCGGGATCGAACCCGCGTATTTTGGGTGGCAGCCGAGTACCTTAACCACTACACCACCGCGGCGGACTCTCTCGCGGGTGAGAGCGCGTTCTCCTTCTTTGCGAGCTGGTACAACGTTCCTCTAAGAAAGAGCGTTTCCATAGCCAACGCGCGCCTTTCGCTCTCTCTCTGTCTCTCTCACAAGACAGCAGAGGCACGCGCCGGGAGAGAGAGAGAGGCACGCGCCGAGGCGAACGCCGAGGGCGAGCGCGTGCCTCCAAGCACGCGGGTTACGCCTGACGCCTGACGCGCGACAAGGTTAGACTAAGAGGAGCCTCGCCTCTAAAACTGCAAGGTCCCTGGTGCGTGTAATGGTGCATATATCCACCCCGACGTCATCAACCCACGCTGCTTCTTTTGCGGAGGCGTTGCCTCGCTCAGCCACTTTCTGTGGGATTGCCCGGAGCATCTCCGGGCCGCCGACCTCGTCTCACCACCTTACACCGAGGAGCAATGGGAGATCCTTCGGTGTTGGCCGAGACATCCGGACACGGGTCTTGGCACGAGCTGTAGACATAATCGTGATGAAGCATGGCCTGAACAGCCTACTTAGACTATAGCCCCCTTATCGCCCTAGCTGTTTAATAAACAAAGCTGTAACTCACTCGAAGGAGTCTCCACGTCTGATCGGCGCCATTGCCTATCCATGTCCAAAAAGCGTTGCGAGGGCCCTTTAAAAAATCCTTGCTGGTCTAAATTTCTGGAGCCCTCTAATGCGGCGTGACTATATGATCGATTTCTGGGTTTTACGCTCCAAAATCACCATATGATCATAAGACGTAGTTGAGGGCTCCGGATATCTTCGACCACCTGGGGTCCTTTAGTGTGCATTGACATCGCACAGTACACGGGACTCAACATTTCGCCTCCATTAAGGTGCAGCCGCCGCGGCCGGGACTCGATCCCGCGACCTTCGTATGAGCAGCCGAGTGCCATATCCACTATAGACCACCGAGGCGGGCCTTGCAGTCTTCCACAGTATCATGTGGAGGACTGCAACGTCCGCGCTCCCAATGCGAACGGCACTGGGTTCGATTACCAGATCTGGCGCTCGATGTCGTGTGTAGAGGTCCTTAGTCTGTCGTTTCCGCTGCTTTCTTTCATGCCTCTCCCTCAACGACGCTGAGACGTGATACCTGATGAATTGCAGAAATAAGCTGGCAGATACACGTAAAATATGGTTGCGTGGTGGGATGCGAAAGAGCTTGCGTTCACCCGCATGGTTGCGACGGGTCGTGTGCAACCAATGCACACACCAGACGCACGTTGAGTCATGCGTATCTACGCGTATGAGCCGCCGTGGGCGAGTGGCAGCGAGGCTCCTGACAACCGCAGGTACGGGATTCCGATTTTTATCCAGCACCACAAAATTAACTTTCAGAAACAATGGATTGAGTTCGTTTGCAGGCTAATCCGTGAGAAATTTGACATTAGTCACAGTGTGTTTTCGTTAAGACGCTATTAAACAACGTCACGTGATGACGTCACCACGTATTATTACTTTTTGACGTCGCCGTGATGTCATTTTTGACGACCCCACTTGGTCACGTTACGTTCAGTGTCATCCTTATTCGCGCCGAACGCAGGGCAGCGGACGCCGGGTTCTTCGACGCTTGAGCCAAGTTATACTTTTTCGCATTCTTTCCCAATCCCAAAACAAGACACTAGCTCTTACAGGGGACACTAGTTTTGCGACATATCCGATCCGTTTATAATTGTACCAAAGCAGTAACGTCTCGCGCAGGCTTGCACGTGGGCCTGATCGACAGGTGGCTTTGCCATTCTTGAGCTGCGCATGCGCAGAAAAGTGTAGTTACTGCTTTCTCCTGAACAGTGTGGCCTTTCATGTTGATGCTTGGCGAGTGTCATGGTTACCTCCTCCTGTGCCCGTTCTTGCACGCCTTGCCTTCCTTCTTTCGTGATAGTTCACTTTCTGACACAGAATTTCTGGCAATAATTTTCATTTTACGTGATTTAGGTAAATCGTTGTTATATGAAGTTTAACGTCCGAAAACCAGCTGTGATTATGATTTGATTGATTGATTTGTGGGGTTTAACGTCCCAAAACCAGCTCTGATTATGAGAGACGCCGTAGTGGAGGTCTCCGGAAATTTCGACCACCTGGAGTTCTTTAACGTGCACTGACATCGCACAGCACACGGGCCTCAACATTTCGCCTCCATCGAAATGCAGCCGCCGCGGCCGGGATTCGAACCCGCGAACTTCGGATCTGCAGCCGAGTGCCATAACCACTAGACCACCGTGGCGGGGCAGCTGTGATTATGAGAGACGCCGTAGTGGAGGGTTCCGGAAATTTTGATCACCTGGGGTTCTTTAACGTGCACTGACATCGCACAGCACACGGGCCTCAACATTTCGCCTCCATCGAAATGCAGCCGCCGCAGCCGGGATTCGATCCCGCGACCCTCGGATCAGCGGCCAAGTACCATAGCCGCTAGACCACCGTGGCGGGGCGTGATTTAGGTAAATCAGTTAATTAATAATGATTTAATCGATACTAATAATTGAATAATTTAGACATCCCAATACAATTGCGTAGCCGACAGGAGGGTGTTCAGAACTCCCAAAGGGGCCCCTATATCAACTAGGGTTCAATCGCCCTCCATCAACACACCCCCCCCCCCCCCCCCCCCGTTCTGAAAGAATGGACATAAAATATTTGTTCTATTTAATTGACCAGACTACTGATCGTCCTCATCTTAGAAACGCGATCCACGCTTCGTCCGCATTGGGGAAATCCTCAACGCTTCCCGCGATAAAAAGAAGGGCGGTACAGACAGCGCATCTTTGTGTTGGCGTTTGCTTTCTTTTGTGCGAGTGTAGCTTTGTGCTTTGGAACGTGGAATCATACTTACAAATTATGATAATTAAAACTGAAGGTCGGGCTGCACTTGGTGTGTATCCACTTTTAACGAATGCGAGTAGTGATTGCCTCATGACTCACCATCTAGCGTGCCCGTTTACATTGGCCCACTGAACTTTTCCTTCGCTCGTTCAAAGTTTCAACGCCCGTTACGATCCGCCTGTTAGGTTGACAACTCAACGGCTCAACTCGCCTGGTTCGTTGTCGTATTTACATGTTGAAGGCGACACTCGAAGCTAACGGAGCGGGCGACCGACTACGAGCGGTGAAACACAATGGGCGAAAGATAAAATATGAGCGAGTGGCTGCAGTCGTGAGCAGGAAAATGAATAAATAAGCAGCGAGGTATGTCCTTTGGCTTCCTGAAAACATTTCTTGCGGGGTAGCCTGACGTTTGCTTTTTGTTAGCTTTTAGGTTCTTCATCTCTTGTTCTTTTTTTTTTTCCAGCTGGGAGAATAATTTCTGTTTCAGCTAACCTCCTACCCGGAGGTGACCTCGCCTAATACGGGCAGAGCAATCGTTCTTTCTTGGCTCTTGTTCTTTTTGTTGTTGTTGCAGTTTTTAATTTCATCAGAGCTTCTTTTCGCGATGCGGAAGGGAGCGAGTGAGTAAACGTTAATTCGTTCAGTGTCTTCACTCTGTGGGTGTAAAGGCCCCTTATTGTAGGAGCCGTCTGGCCTATAGCCGCCTTGAAAATTGAAAAAAAAAGGAAAAGTACAAAAAAAAAAAAAGAAAGCAAAGAGAGGGGGTGGGGGGAATTCGGAGGTTTTACGAACGAAAACCACGATAGCATTATCAGGAAGCGCCAGTATTCTTTAACGTGAGCCTGTATAAAATTTAATGATGTGAGTGTTATTGTATATCGCCCCTATCGAAATACAACCGTGATCGAACTCGCGTTCCTTAATGCGGCAGCGCTGCTATTTAACCTGAAGACAGGTTGCAAAAGGTAGACAGCATTGCGTGTTGCGCTGTTGCTTGCTCGTACAGTTGACCTTGCGGTGTATACTAAAAAAAAAGACAAATGAACGTCGTGTGATAACTACACGAACGAATCCTCATGCATGGTGATATACTTCAGACGTCCACCTCGAGTAAGTAAGGAAAGCTATGCGACGTCCGCGCGACAAGAAGGATACCCGTTACCCTTAGCAACCACGCACTGCTACCCCATTTGCTGTCGCCATCCTTCAAAAGCCACGCAAGCGGCTAACGATGCCGCGGGAGTGTCCTCGCGATTCCCACGAAGTCACGCTTGAGTTATACGGCCGTCCCAACTACTAGTACGGACCGAGTGTTTCGAACGGACACCGAGCGAGCATTCGTTTTTTATTCAGATGGGAACAGGTGGGAAGATAAGGGCAGTGACATATAGCCAGCTGTCCCAAAATATCTAACTCGTTATACTCAAACGTCAAAAAATGAAAAAAAAGGAAGAGAGATAGAGAGATGTGATGATAGAAGCAAGAAAAAAAAAAACCACCCGGAAGCTCTAGACGACCACGAACCACAGCGCACAAACCGTTTCCATGCGGGCCCAGGCACCAGGACCTGTATCCTAGTACATATGTAGAAGGTCACCCATAGATGGTCACTCATAGAAGGCCACCCATATAGCAAAGCAGTTAAATTGAGCAGTTAAATGTATGATTTAAATAACTGATACATTTGTGCAAACACACGAAAACCGCGCTCGAGATCGGCCCGTTAAAGAACGAACAAATTAATTTGGGCAAGGAAGCAGCAGCAGCAGCAGCCATGACTACAGGGACATAGCCATCCTTCTAGAAAGGCACTCGCTTTAGCCTGCAGCACTAACGACGAACTGCAGTGTATATTTAAAGGACTGAATATAGAAAATTTTTCGAATATTTCGCTTGTATGTAAGCCAACTGCACGAAAGCTAATTTGTGGCGCCGCACTGACCCCACACACTTCGATGACATCATCGATGTCACGCTGACGTCATGCAGCACTGCGGTTTCGCCACGCAGTTAAGAGGACGGAGGTCTTGCCTTCACGTTGTGCGACTAATCCACATAATTTCTATAAAATGACGAAAATATACTTCTCAAGCAATAGATACCAACATAATAAATTCAGAAGGAGACGTTGTTCGGCTGGGTGGTGTTCCCTAAATGTCGTAATTAATGTCAATGTGCGCATACTTATATCGTGTATATATGTCATTAAGCGACATAAACCGCTTATATGTTCCTTATTATAGGTAAGTTAAGTTCTTTCCTTTTGGGAACATGAACTTAATCCCGTGTCTTTTAGCAGACCCACCTCCCTCGCTAAAGAAGCTTCCGGTGTGTGTTACTGAGTTCTTGTTTAATAAGTAATCAATTCCGATTAATAAACTAGCTATCTCGTTACTTAATTTGTCGCCGCCATGTTCATCTGAGTTTTGTGTAGCGTATTTGAATACATGGATCTCAATCGTTTGCGGCGCTCTGCTATTTGCTATGATACACCTTTTATTTGTTTTTCTTTCTAAGTGAGGATGAAGTGGATTTGGCGATCTATAGTGGCGCCCTGTTAACACTTCTCTTGTTTTCGCTTATTAAGGATAGCAATTCGTTGCAACGAACCGACACACGAGTTCGAAATAATATACGTACGTTTTCAAGAAGACGTTTCTCTGGGCCCTTTACAACAAATTCATTCATTCAATTATTCATTCAGGCACATCTGGGAGTGCCCATGATGAATACTTTCGGGATATGACATCCACGACGTCGACGATACATTACGACCAACTCTGGTCGTATATTACATAACTTTCAAACGCGGTCATGCGATGGCTTGAGAAGTTGGTCATGCGTGAGAAGTTGCCTCCGATTGCCGCTAACGGCATTTATAGGTTTACTATGCCATATTCGTCATATTTTTTTTTCTTCTAGCGGTAACATGGATATCAGTTACTGCTGTCTGTTCTCTGACCCACTCTACTCTTTCTGCGTGTTTATATTCGTACCTGTCTTTTTTTTTTTTTTTTTCATGGCCCGCTATGCAGTTCCTAACTTCTCGACGGCTTTTTTTTTTTTTTCTTCTTTTCTGTACCATGTTATTCGTACTAGTAGAATACAGTGGTTCTACATTTTCCTCTTTAGGGACAGCGGTGACTTGCTGTTCATAATTTGGGAATGTCTGCCCCTACGTCAGCCAACTGTGATTAGTTGTTGAATTTTTCTCTCATGAGCAGGCTCCCCTGTGAGCATCTGACATAGACATGCCACGACATAGAACCGTGTGTGTTGTATGTAGCGGTCGTGGACAAAGATACTGTTGTACGCTGTCTTGTACGAGGCCATTTCGGTCAAAACGCGATGCAATGTAAAAATATCGGGCAGGTTTGGCGCGATTAGAGAAAGCAGCCGCCTCCTCCTCCCCCTTTCTATCTTGTGCGCACGCCTGTGAGTGAAACGATTTGAATACAATAACAAAACAATCAATACAGGTGAATTGTTAATGCTACGCGCGTCGAAACTGTATACGTTCCGCTGACGTGACCCGCTGCGATCAATAATGTGCAGTTTTTGTTGATATCTATATGGAAAATACGGTTCGCGTTTTACACATCTCCGGTGCTCTCTTACACGTAAGGCTTTATGTGCAGAAAGGTATATATACTCTTCACAAATGTCATACACTTATACTGCATCGTACAGAAAAAATGCGCAAACTACTACATAATGTGGGCCTTTCTGCATAAACTTTTACAAGCAGAATATTTTACAAAGAAACTAGTTCCTGGGTTTCTTCTTCTTCTTTTTTTTTTTCTTTTACGTGACAGAGTGAAGTTATGAAAGACTGAGCATAGGTGATATCGAGGAAGCGGCAACTAGCTCAAATAATATTTTCAAAAATAACACGCAGACAAGAACTTTAAGGGCTGCACCCGTTTTTGCCGTCACCTATATGCTCTAAATGTGGCTGCACTTAAGCGATACAAAGATAAAAATAAAAGTACAGAAAAATGAGGAGCGGTTGAACACTTCAGTCCGTCGCTCTGAAATATTAATGCTTAAATTTGCAGCGCTCTCCGAGCTGTCGTTTAAACAAGCTGTTGTCAGAATCATTAACGCAAGAGCAACAAAAATGTCAGTCTTTTACATTTATGTCAGCCACGCGTATATAGAACATTATTTTCATCTGCGGCGTCGGCGCTGTAGGCTGCGTGAAATAAACCTCGGAGTGCATGAGAGAGAGAGAGAGAGAGAGAGAGAGAGAGAGAGAGAGAGAGAGAGAGAGAGAGAGAGAGAGAGAGAGAGAGAAAGCGTTTCTGGATGATGAACGACAGTTTGAAAGAAGCTATAACTATACGACTCGTATAAGGCACACCCTTTCGCGCATTTTTTTTTTTTTTTTGCCTGTTTTTAACATTTGTCGTGAGGCTGAAATTGAGGTGTCACGTAATGTCATTCGGTGACAACACTTATCTTTCAAATTCCATCACATTGCGATATCCACCGAAACAAGTGGTGAATACACAAAGGTGCAAAAGCTGACGTCAGTCGATTTCGTACCCGTGCTATTTCGTTCCTTAATATCGACGGGGGCGAAATGCAAAAAAAGACAGCCGTGTACTTAGATTTAGGTGCGCGTTAAAGAACCGTATGTAGTCAAAATCACTCGGCAGCCCTCCATTGCGGGGCCTGCTTCATTAATCATCGCTGGTTTTGACACGTAGAACACCATCAACAGTTATTATTAATTTATTTATTTCAGGCGTTTGTGAAAGAAGGCAAGTGAATGTTCATTCTTTCATTACGCCCTAAGCGGCGAACCTGGTTTTTGTGGCCGTATACGTTTAGATTGAATGAAAAAAAAAAAGTCGGTTTATTTATTTATTTTTCCCCCTTCTAGATCAGCACTGATTCGCAGAATGGCTGGTGAAATGAACCATGGAACGCGCACAATCATGTGAGTAACGAAATGTAATAATGATACCTCACGATAATATCAACCTGTGGAATTGCTTGCGTTGTATTAAATACACTATTTCTATGTATGTTTTCATTTCGAGAACGGTCCCATTTTTTTGCAAGTGATATGATTTCATTGCGATATGCGATTCATCAGACAATCTCCCTGTCGTACTGTTATGACGAACTGTCATTTATTTACGTGCCAACTTTAATTGTTGTGTCGTTGTTCGCACACACATGTAAACCAGTCGTACTTATGGAGTGATATTTTTTCCCCAATACTACGAATCGTTTGTGCTGCTCTCATGTAGGATTACTGTTTCCTTTCCCCTTGTAACTTAATGAGTATGGAAACCCCCGCACTAAAGATGTCCTGACGTAAAAAAAAAAAATTACATAACTTCGAACTTCATGCTAAATATTTAGTATGAGTGAGACCAGAGCTTCAGAAAATCGCTGGACACTGCTGACCCGCACTGCTTCCTCAGAGAAAAATCTGCAGGCACGCGCCACTCTTCGATATGACTCACTTCACAGAATGTTTAATGTAATCCACGCAGCTGCGTCGACGAAAGCGTACGAAAAAAAAAAAAAAAGTGTAAGCGGTTGCTCCGGACAGCGTAAATATTCGCTTCAGTTCACGTGATCTCTTCAAGGGCTGCCTGCCTCAATTAATCAATCTTTCCGGAAGGGACAAAGGAGGATTTCAGACTGTGTTCCTAAAATTGTCCACGGCGCTAGCTGCGGATGCGTCGCGTAGCCACGAAGACCAGAAATCGGAATGAGAAAATAAGAGGGACACGACATATAAACAAGACGACTACAAGCGCGAGCTTCCTCCCTACCAGAGCGCTTAAAATAGCAGCGACCGCCGGAAACTTGGCCACGCTGACGCTGCTGGTTTCAGATTTCCTCTCTTTGCTGCCGTGTGGTCGGGTGTGAAATGACATTCGCAGTCTCTTGCAACAAGGGCGTGCGCGACCCGCGCGAGCACCTCCTGACTCGTGTGTTCGGCCTGATTCATTATTGAACGGAGATCACAATGCGCCCAGCGAACCCGGCACTTGAGCTAGCGATTTTAACGACCGCGCCGCCATGGCAGCCCCGACGCGTAATGGCGGTTGGCAAAGGCGCGCGCAGCTCCCGCCCGCACACCGCTCGCTACGGTTGAGGCAACAACGCCGCGAAGGACACAGACGCTATCGCAAACTGGCTCCGGCAGGCCCAAAGGTCGTCGGCGCCCCAGCCGCTTGGGCTGCATGGGCTTCGCAACGCAGCTGGCAGAGCCTTTTGCGAAGCGGCGCACCCCACGCCCTACAAAGGAAGCAAATCAAGCAAACACGCAAATCAAGAGACACGCAGGACACGCCGCGTCAGTTGTTCACGTGACCAGTCACGTGGCGTTGTTTGCCGCCTTGCGCCCTCTACTAAGGGACCCCGACACTACGTCGTCGCAGCGCTTCAATGAGAAGAAAATAAATACTCGTTCAAAATCGCCAAAATAAAATTTATCGAACACATTAGATATTGACTAGCAAATGTCTATTCTCAGAAAATATCCATGGCCTACATCAAGCTCGTAATCGACGTTAAGAGAGGGGAGTACTACTTTCTTGCGCGGAGGTATCTCGGTGCGCGTCGTCTGTTTTGAAACGGCAGAATCGGCGGGAAAACACCAGGACGCCATTTTGGATGTGAAAAAGTACGCGGCCCGATTTTCTCAGCGGTACCGAGGACCGCTTTCCGGATGAATCCGTCGCCCGATTCCGGCTTACCGGACCACCTCTGATCGCCGGAGTGACCAGGGACCATCGTGGTACGCGAATAATCGAGGTGAGCGCGCCGTGGCGCCTGCAATTTGCTTCATTTCTCGAGGTCCAGTCGCCTCAGCGGCCAAGCCGCCGCGCTCCTCATGACATCTAGGGTGAAACGGAAGCACTACGGCGATAGCGCCTGTTCCCGCTGGGCAATATTGGGGAACCGACGAGCGGCGCACATAAGAAAAAAATGGTCGACGATAGCTCTCGGCACTGTAGAATTTGAGTCCGCGATTTGTCTAGCACCCCTCGTGACCTTCTCACTTTCAGTCGTCGCTGTTCATCAGCAAAACAGTCGACGTAGCGGCATAGCACAGGCGCTCGAAAGCGCTGCCCCGAGCATCGCCCGGCGACTTGCAATGGCGGATTTATCGCTCTGCGGCCGCTCTCTCCGATCGTGCTGGCAGCTCGGTTCTTTGCCGTCGCGTGAGGCCTATCGTTATCCAAGCGTTTCCAGTTTACGTCGGTCTCACTTTGTTGAATCCTCCAGTGTGCGAAGGGAGCCGACCACCTTGCGTGCAGCGAAGGCTGGCGTAGATCTTCGCTCGGGGGCGGGTGCTGCTTCATTTTTTACATGTTTATTTATTTACTATGTGCTCGCGCTTCCGTATGACAGGCGGCCGCCGCATTGCAGCCGCTTGTTGCTCGAAATCGGATATTTCTAAAGCACAATTCCATAATTCGACCACCGTCTAAGGTGTGACTACTCATCAGGTACTAGCAGAAAGGCGGGAAATTGCGCGCCCGTTCTGGGTAGCGCTCGCCAGATGTTTGCGCTTTGCGATGGAAAGTTTTGCGCCTTGCTTGCAATTTTGCGATACGTTGCCGACACAGCAGCGTGCGGGCTGCCCAATTTCGTGCTAGTAGGAAGAAATCAGCCTCCGTGGCTTGTGCACTATCGGCTTACCACGATCCGTAGTTAATTGGTGAAACATAAGACAACTTGGTAAAGGTATATGTGCGGTATTCGCTGTGCCGCTACGTCACCAACAAACGTTATTATTTTTTTTAATATAGTAATTGAACCGCTACAGAGCGCCGCAGGTCGCGCGTTTAATCTGGCCGGATTAAACCGCTTCATCGCAACCCATCGTTCCCACGTAGCAAGCGCTTGGCACCGCAAAATGTGGCACCGCAAAATGTTCAGGCGTGTTTTGGTCTTCGTAAGGAACACCTACGCTCATCTCCGTATAGTCCTGCATTATCAAAGACTGCTTGCACTTAACAAATCTTAAAAAAATAGCCGATTGTTTGCGGTCGTTGATGTGAATTCCCGGTCCAGCCTGTATTTTGCGAACTGCTCGAGGAAAAAAAAAAAAAAGATACGACAGTAATGTGCTTGTACTGTGTTTTGCGCAGTTCCCTAGCTGCTAAGCAACATGTTGCATCGACGTGCGTTATATAAAACCCATTCTTCAGCCTACATTGCGGAAGCCTGGAGTGGGGCGCGCTTGGGTGCTTAGTATACTTTAGACACGAAGTAAAAGCGCAACACCGCACCCAAATAATACAGCAGTGCGTTCTCCTGCGGGAGGGTTAGGTCCCCAGCGTTCACATTCCTCTGGGAGTACACTGAGGGCACGGAACCGTCGCTCAGTATGGGCCAGTGTCGCAGTGTGAAGGGTAAGCGAATACAAAATTCGCTGCACGGAATTTAGGAAAGTGTATGCCGAGCGCGAGTTTTAGCAGTAACAGTTTTTTTTTTAAAGGTTCCGATTTGTACAGTGTGGCTGCATCATGCTCTCTGTAAACCCTTGGTGTTCAGTCTACGTGTTTTGACGTGTTCCTGCACATAGAATAATAAAAAAAGAAAGAGGAGATGCATGTTTTCTTGTGTCCTTGGTGGGCAGAACATTAGGCATGCACATGCTTACAGACTGTGCACGCTTGAGAGCTTGTTGTTGGTTTAGTTGGTATGTGTTTGACTGCATAATTGCCACTAAAAGGTCAATACTCAGAAAAACACACTGTCCATGTTGTTTTCCTCGTGTCTTTTCTGTATGATGTTCCTTTAGTGGCAGTTAAGTATTCAAAGTGTACACTTCATCTAACACGCACATTGAAGGCAACGAGATTAAGGCTTTCGTGCCCTGTTAGCACATAAGCATTACACCATTTGAACGTGTTTTTAGACTGTGCGGCCAAGTGACTGGAAAGGGCACAGAACATTGGCAAACAGCATACTGACCTCTCTTTAATAAAAATCAAGCGGCCTTGTTGTGGCAGGTATATGAGGTACCAGGTTTCTGACAGACTTTGTGCATTCCATTTCGTATTAAGACTTGGACACTTAATGCAAATGGGCCACAGTTGAACTTGTACACTCTGTACAGTACTTGTTGACATGTATACATGTCAACTGTGGCCAGGCAAGTTGCAGCAGCAGAGTACTTTTTGAAATCTGAGATTCAGGGCAGTGTAGCAGCATCACATTTACCGTTAACCTTTTTTGTTTATTGTGATTGCTAAGGTTCCTTTTTAAACCTTCCTTCCTCCTTTTCCCTTGATATTTTGTTAGATTGAGATCAGGGTCCTTCAATATTGAGACTGTTGAGACCCTTAACGTGTGTTGTAACCTAAGCACAAATGAATTCCTTGCATTGAAATTGTACTTCCGCTGCATTCCTTGAATCTTTTTAATCATGAAACACACACAGCTGCAGGATGTGTTCGAGGGTTCCCATTTTATCATTCAGTGAGTTTCGAGAAACTTGCAGAATGTGATATGTGAGGGCTCTACTGGAACTTCTGGCGTGAGAAACTAACCTTTTCAAGCCCAAATTCTGTTTACTGTAAATAACTGGGCTTTAGCAGTTTATCATGGGCATGATTATGGTCGTTCAAAGCAATAAAGAAAATGCTCTCACTTTTCAGTCAAGAGATATTAGCCACTAAATTAATTTAATTCTTTTTTATTTTATTTATAGTTAATATTATTTGCTGATTTGTTACTTAAAACATAATTTCAGTGGTATATCATAATATAACAAATAGTCAACAACCAAACATTCCATAAGAAACTAAAATAAATGCCTGCCTTGCCACGGTGGTCTAGTGGCTGTGGTACTCGGCTGCTTATCTGAAGGTCATGGAATTGAATCCCGGCCGTGGCAGCTGCATTTCGATGGAGGCAAAATGTTGAGGCCCGTGTACTGTGCGATGTCAGTGAATGTTAAAGGACCCCCGGTTGTCAAAATTGCTGGAGCCCTCCACAACGGTGTCTCTAATAATCGGTGGTTTTGGGAAATAAAACCCCAGAAATCAATCAATCAATGAAAGTAAATGCCTGTCCTTTGAACGGTGAAAGAGGCTTCAACAGTGAATTGTCGGAAGAGCAGATGTGATTTTGTTTCATCAGTCACACATGCCCTCGTTTTGATGAGTCTACCAAATTGTCGGCACATGCAGGGCAGATTATAAGTACGAGTTCTAGCGGGAGAACAACCTTCCCACAACCTTCCCATCTTACTACGCAGTTGCCCATTGACGTTGGTGGTTCCATTTAGAATCACTGGGACTGAAAGGGTCAACGTTGCTACAACTAGCATGCTTGGAGAATTTCGATTAACTAATTGGAAGAATTTACTCAGTGCAGAACACTGGAAGGAATATATGATATAAGTTGTACTTGTGTGATTGCATACTGAAACTAACAGCAAATACCAAATATCAACCTTCCAACTCAGTTTACTGAAGTAAACCAACACACATATATACAATCAATTGAATATTCCAGCGTGGGTACAGTCATAACTGCTTCTGTGTTTGTATGGGACATCTCAGTTTAGTTTTCATTGGTACTTTTGGTTTTGGTATCAAGTTTGACCGTAGTCACTAGATAGCACTACATCCAGTGTGGCAGCCTAAAGCAGTCTGTGGAAGCAGAGGGTCGTTTTTTGCTTAAAGCTGTTGCATGCCATTTATTACCTGATGTCTAATATATTGGACTGTTTTCCATTGGTGGACCTTTGGAGGCTACAGAAAGCAATGTTCATAAAAGAAATGCGTGGATAGGGTTACACAGATCTACTTGAACTGCATTTCCCACAAAGGTAGAGATTGCTTGCAGAATATAACCGTACGACTGGCTACTTTAGGATATTTTACTGATCACTTCACAGTACACATTGTAAGTTGTAAATGGTAACTGGCTAATTTGCAAGGCATATTTGCATGAAAAAGCATTCTGGCATTGATTAGAAGATTTGCTCCATGAAACATGCTTCAAAATCTCACTACGCCACTTACCTTGTTTTAACAAAACACGATTTAATTCATCAAAGCACAGTAATTGAAACATAAACATATTTCATTATACACTGCAGGGACAAATGTATTGAAGTTGGTGTCATCTTGGTGACTCTTACGAGCCTCGAAAACTTGCTGGCTACAACTGACGCTATGTGCTGCAAAATTAAAGTGAGAGGTTAATGGAAATTCATGAAGTATTTTATTACGTGTTGTAATTTCTCATGCAACTGCATTGCCCACATCTTCAAGTAATCCACTGCAAGGACTTCAGTTGTGCTGTGCCCTGTAGCACTTTCTTAGCATAGTCAACAAACAGTGCCGATCAGTCATGGAGGCCCCTGTATGTGAACCAAGCGTTATTGCACTGCACACACCAGGGAATTCGGAACTTGGTCTCAAACACAGCTGGAAAGCGCCCGCTCTTCTTTCACTGAGTGACCTCACGTCACTTGACTTTTTATGTTGCTCACTAAGGGAGGTAGATGAATGTTCATTATTTGTTGAATTCAAAATGTACGAATAAAGCATAGCAGATTATCTTTCCAGAATAATGAAATCAGCAGTGCCACTTGTGCCGAAAGGGATGCAGTCGGTGCCCCTAGTGACATCATTTGTTAAAAGAAGAGCGGCCGTTTTTCATCTGCATTTGAAACCGAATTGCGAATTACCTGATGAGGTGCAGTGCATTAATGCTTGGCTCACATGTTCACAGGAAGCTTTCGCAGCCAATTGGCACCATTTTCTGGTTTTGTTCAAAAAGTGTTGCAAGGCTGCTTTGAAATTTTTACACCGAATAGTCAATCCACTGCAAGAGCCACAATTGTATTATATGCTGTAGGAGATTGCTAAAATTTTTGTATCAAGGGATTAATCTGCTGTAAGAACTGCAACTGTGCTATTTGTTATAGGATATCATTAAAGTATCTATGTTGAGTAATAAATCGACTTCAAGAACTGCAGTTGTGTTATTTGCTATAGGAGATAATTAACATTTCTGTGTCATGTAATCAATCCATTGTAAGAACTGAACTTGTGCTATCTGCTATAGGAGGTAATTAAAAATCTCTACTGAGTAATCAGTCCACTGCAAGAACTGCAATTGTAGTATCTGCTATAGGAGATAATAAAATATCTGTATTGAGTAATCAGTCTACTTCAAGAACTGCTATTGTGTTATTTGATATAGGAAATTATTAAAATATCTATATTGAATAATCAGTCCACTGCAAGAACTGCAATTATGCTATCTGCTGTAGGAGATTATTAAGATATCTATATCGAGTAGTAAATCCACTGCAAGAAGTATAATTGCGCAATCTGCTATACGATATAATTAAAATTTCTGTGTCAAGTAATCAGTGCACTGTAAGAACTGCACTTGCGCTATCTGTTATAGGAGATTATCAAAATGTTTATGTAGTGTGATCAATCCACTACAAGAAATACAATTGCACTATCTACTATAGGAGATTATTAAAGGGGTGGTGAAACGTTTTCTGAACATATTGTACTAAGTGCGTATTCGGGATCCTGACCCTGCAATCAACAATATGCATTGTTCCATTGCACTGTGTTGGTTGATTTAGAGCGATAAAAAACACAGTTTCGGTTTGCCTGCGCGCGTTCCCCTCAACTCTGCAGTTGACGTCATGTTAGTAGCCACCAGACCTAAGAGATTGGTGCGCCCTCGGAGGCCACGGGAAAACAAACCATGCTGCAGCTTTGCTTCCGAATGGCGGCACCACACAGTTTTTAAGTATTTTCTTTTTTTCTAGCTTTCAAGTAAATCGATTCATTTAGAGCAAACGTGAGTTCACTATACCTTTGAACTTAAAAATATCTTACTGCAACGTCACCAAATAGTACCATGCCGGCCGGTAGTGTCGCACAGTCGTTTCACGAGCGCAAGAACGCTGGGGTTTCAAACAGGTGTTATTAAATGTGCACTGAACATTTCGCCGAAATATTTTGGAATCGGCTTGTCAATTGCATATTGACGCCAAGCAAAGTGCCCACCGCGGAGCAAGTTTTGAGAAGCAAGCTCCCCACTACAGGCACCGATCTCGAGCAGAGGGAAGACGAAGAAGAGCGCAGTTGCGCGAGCGTTCTTTTGGTGCTGGTCGCCATTAAAGAAGGTTGTTCTCTTCCGCCGATCGTCTACTGCTTGTCTTCGTGACAATATTGAAGCAGTGAAAATTACAACTGGGCATCTCCATATTCTTTTCATGACCCCTTTAAAATTTCTATAGGTGAATAAAAAGCAGCTGCTAGGTGTGTTAGGGAAGCTCAATACAGTGATACAGCAAATAAGCTATATCACTGTGCCGTAGTGATGTACATGTACTGATGGCAGAATTCTGGTGTCTGAAACTAAATGCGCTGAAAAATAAACCTGCATCAGAGAGCAGGCTAATTGCTCAGAACAGGTGTGCTACTTAAGATGCTGCAGCACGTTCTTTCTTTATTACCTGGGATAATAAATGAGAAACAGATGTACAACATATTATACCTTGTCCCTCCCAAATATGTTGTGGCACATCATTCTCCTAGGAACTCCACAGTTATTTTTTAACCGCATCAGATTTGGTAAGCATGCCGAGAAAAGTGGTATTAGTGACCACAAAAGTCTCTAGTGGGCCTTGTTACTTTTGTGCAGTGGTGCATCTGTTGGATGTGCCCATAAGGCAGTGAAATCCTGAGCACTATGATATTGCTGGTATATCTCGTTTCAGACCAGCAATTACACAGTGCTTTCAGAGTTTGCCAAAGCTCCAAGGCTCTTTATGGGGTGACCTGCTTTTGAGCTTCTATGTCTTGTATGCCAGCCTTTCTAGCTTTCTTAGCTGTATTTAATGAACTGTCAACATTGATCATCCAGAAAGTGTTTGGTTCAGTGGCTTTGCATAGCTTCAGTCAGAAGAAAAGAAACTTTGCAGTTGGGTGTTGTAACGTTTATTTATGTGCTTATATGCTGAAACTTCTTTTTTTTTTTTGTATGTAGTATCTCATGAAATGTAGCATTTACCACATGCTGTCTTGCGCCTGTTTTGTATAGGGTATGTCCTTAGACATCTTCTATGTTTGTAAACAGTGGTACTATGGCATTATGCTTGTTCAAGTTTAGATTGTATTGTAGAAAGGAAGCACACTTGTGGCATTTCCTTACCCAGCATTTCTTTGATGTTTCGATTTTCCTGTACTTGAGTATACACTTATGCAAATTAAGGGTTCATGGTTCTCTGTGTTGCCTAGCATGCTACTGAGCACAGCCATGTTCTAGTGCAAGTGAATCGAAATGATTTAAGGTTTACTGTAAAAATGATTCATGTGGGTGAAAATTTTCTGAGAGAGTTGCAAATCCTCTGCGAACTTCTTTATTGCCTTTGGGTGCATTAAAAGTGGACCCCTCAAATAGTTCTTTCAGCATACAATGTAGTGCCATGTTAAAGAAGCTGTTTATGCAATTTGCTGAATGCATTTTGCAGGAGCGGACGTCGTGAGTGGAGGGCACGTGTCAGGTCGGGGGGCAGTGTTCCCCCTGACGGGAGAAGGCAGCCATGTTTTACGCGCACTTTGTGTTGGCCAAGAAGGGCCCGCTGGCACGTATCTGGCTGGCAGCCCACTGGGACAAGAAGCTAACCAAGGCGCATGTGTTTGAGACCAACATTGAGAGCAGCGTCGAGGGCATCCTGCAGCCCAAGGTGAAGATGGCGCTGCGCACGTCCGGCCACCTGCTGCTGGGCATTGTGCGCATCTACTCTCGTAAAGCGAAGTACCTGCTTGCCGACTGTAATGAGGCATTCATCAAGATAAAGATGGCCTTCCGGCCGGGAGCAGTCGACCTACCTGAGGAGGGCAGGCAGGCTGCTCTCAGCACCATCACGTTGCCTGAGGTGTTCCATGACTTCGAGGCCACCATGCCCGACCTCAGGTGAGGAGGGAGGCGAGATCTCATTTGAGGCAGGGTATTGTCGGCTTCATAATCATTAGTGTGGGTTGTTCGGCAACCTGTCGACTCTGAACTAGCCCCCCCCCCCTGATTTGGCTAAATGTTGCCTACACTAAGCTCAATGTACTCTTGTGTAAGGGCTGGATCTCTCACTTGGCTATCCAGAATTGGGGGAAAAAGAATACAACAGAGAACAAGAAATTGAGGAATGTGAATTCTAACTGACATATTTCAATATTCAACATGTGTTCTTACTGATGAATTTTAGGTAATTGTTGAGAGCTTTCATGTAACTGGGATCTCCAATGCCATTGCTGATACGAAAGGTCGCCTAACCCATGGACGTGTTGGTGAAGCAAGCATAAGTAGCGTTGATGGGGATAATGAAGATGAGCAGTCGGTTACATATGAATAATTTACAAACAAACAGAAAAGTGTATTTTGAAATGATAGCATTTGCTTTTGTGGTGGTGTGTGGTCACTCAGAAGACTGGTCACTCAGAAGGCAGATTATGGAACATCTCATGTTTGTATTTGGAAAAATGAGGCCAAGTGGCCTGGTCTTGTGTAAGGGCCGCACCACATCAATATCACGAATAATGACCTGCAGCCCTATTGGGGTCGTATGCAGTACTATATTTGTGTAAAGTCCAATGGGTAGACCACAATATCTCGGGTGCATTGTATGGAAAGATATGCCCTACTTAATCTGCTTTTGTAGATGACTCAATCAAGATAGCAGAGCCATGATGTCCAAACCGTACAGTGATCAGACACAGTCTTTGTTTCAGCTAAAAATTGTTCTTGGACAACAGACATGCACTGTCTTTGCATTTAATGTGACTGAAGTGTTTTTGAGCCTTCTTAAAAGGCCCCTAAACCACCCAGAGGTCAAAATTTACTTGTGGTGTTGCTTTTGTGCTGATGTTCGCAACGAACACGTAGCCACAAGAATTTTTCGAAATGGTGCCGAGATAGTGGAGTTACACGCGTTTGATTATTAAAACACGGCGCTTGCTTGTTTCGCTCTCTCCTGTGCCGCACCGGCCGCTTGCCAGTGCCACCTCCTTGCCGAGTGCTCCTTCGAATGTCACGTGACATATATCACCGATGACGCGCAGCTCTAAAGACTGTCCACTTCCGGTTGACGCGCCTCCGCCGGGCTCCCGCGTTCGTGCAATGTGTTTTGTTGGTGCTGTGCCAACGCTCTGTGCTAGCGCTGTTCGTCGTGTTCTGACCGTTGCTGCAGTTTCTAGTCGGTTGTACCTGACTTGCACTTGCGTAGCATAGCGTAGTTACGAATTCACAAGCGCGAACACGACACGAACGACACATGACAAGAAAAAACAAACAGGCAAAGAGCGCATGCGTTTGCTAGCAGACTAACCGGAAGTCAAAGTTGTCCTTCAACCGATCAGCGGAGCTAGGACCCTTCTGACGTCACCAAAAACCACAGTGTCATCGCAGCTAACTTTGGTATGCCGGAAATGGCCGGCAAGGCGCATGGGATTGTTTTTCAAGTTCGTGGGGCGGCTGCGGCGCGTAGCGCTGCCGCATTTGACATCATTCATTGTGGCGCCGTTCTCAACTTGATGCGCATGTTAACTTGAAATGTTCAAAAAAATGTCGGGGGTGGTTTAGGAGCCCTTTAAAGACACCCTTCTCATTGAAATACTTTAGTTTGTGTATTTATAGTGTGTTGTATTTAATGCACACTGTGTGTATGAATTATTTCACATGTCTCAGGAGTGGCATGGAAGGTGTAGTGGCAGTCAAATTAAAGAACTCTGCCTTTCTTTTTCTAGTTGAGCACATTCCCATAACACTTGATGGTAAATCTCTCTGGTCACCACCAAGCGCTTTTCAAACTGGAACTGTTGCTCTCACTCTAACTGTAAAGCATAGCTGACTGAGTTACTCCTGGTCATTTGCACGTGCAGCAACATTGACATGGAAGCGGCAGTGACGTTGAACCAAAGCCGTGCGGAAGACATTACACTCAAGGAGGACTATGGCTCTCTCAGCCTCATAAATGATGATAATTTTGGTGAGTAAATCTTCCTCTGCATGTGGATGTGTAGATGAGTGTGTTGTCATTGTTGAGGATATGAAGAATTATGCAACCATGCTCATCAGCAAACAAGACTTCAGTTTTGTGCCTTGCATGTTTGATGTCGCATGTTGGAGATGGTTGTCCAAGTGTGTAGGACAGGATAAAATTATATGCAATGTAACGTAGGTCTTTGTTAGCCAGTTCACCAGTTCTGTAGCTTCATCTTTTCAGCTTCTTGGCATGAGTTCATGAGTTGGTAGCCAGCACTAGTGAAGATTGCTTGGGAGTGTATGCAGTGCGTATACATGCATGTATTGCATTGAAGATTCAGGAAATTCGCTATTGGGGAGAAAGCTAAGCATTTCTATAGGTAAGATGCATAGCTTGGTGTTTAGATTTCTATACTCTGCTTCATGCAGCCAATCTAGCTATCTTCATAAACTATTAGAAGGTTCAACATTTTCTCAGATCGTGTTTTTTTTTTTTCAACCAGCATGCATGTTTAAAATGTTGCTGCCCATAAGTGCCACGGTGTTGGCGCACAGCGATGACGAAGGCAGCAAGTCATCTTAGAATGACGCGGTGTTTCATATTTCAGACCAGCAGTTTAGCCCTCTGTAAGAGAGTACAAAGCTGGAAGTAGGAAAGAGCTCCAATTTATGTTTTTGAGAGTGACACAAATATTGTCGCATATTAAGTTTTCTTTCTGGGTAGGTTTGAGAACAAAATGATTGGAAGTTCTGGCTACTTATGGAAGTACACCTTGTTGTTACAGCAACTTAGGTGGATTAGGAGAGTGAATGGGCTGTCGTAATTATTAGGCGCAAAATGGTGACCTGGTGACCATGATGGACCATCTTTGAGCCATGTGGAGCATTTGCAACATTTTTTGGAAGTTATAGTAGGGTATTTGTACTGAAGTGGTTCTTGCCTGTACTTCTTGCCATATATAAATTTAACACACTCTCAGTCCCTATGTAGAAGGGACTGTACAATAGTAGAGATCGTGGCTTGATAAGGCAGATGGTCATGATTGTTGATGCTGGAGGCAGCAAGGCAGTTTCACTTGGCAGCTGTTATCACCAGGAGCAAATTTAAGGTAGTCTGATTGGCTTAGCATGTCTGATTTAAACTGATAGTTAGAGCGGGAGGAGACATGAAAAACTGGGATGAACAGGTGCTTGCAGCATGTGAAATACGTCTCTGGGGGAAAGGGCAGAGTCAACCAATTCGCTTTTTTATCTATGTAGCTTTCTGTAAGAGATTCCATTACTGGTAGGGTTACATGTTCTAATAGGAGGCTGGGATCAGCAGCTGTTCTGTTCAGTGTTTCCAGGAGTATCCCCCCTTGCTTTCAGCAGACATGGGCTTTGACGATCCTGAGATGGCCCGTGAGGCGACCAACATTGATGAGGCATTTGACCAGGCCAGCCTTTTACTGGGAGGGTCCATGCTGGGGCGCCCCTCCGAGGTTCCCCGTGGTGGTGCCTCTTCCTCCGCCAACGACGACGCTGGTGCGTCGTGTTCAACTGCCGAGAACTCGGCCCTGGCAGCGATGCCGGTGCCCGGCGAATCCGTCGAGGCTGGTAGGAATGCCCGGGAAAACGAAGCGGACGACCCCTTTGGAACAGCGGCTGTGTCGACTGAGGCTGAAGCAGCTGAGGGTGCCAGGGAAGGGGCACTTCTCGGTAAGTGTACATTTTTTTTCAGAAATGCCTAAGCATTTAGAACCGTCGTTATGAGTACGTGCAAAAACAGCAGCGTTAGTCCATCCGAAATAGTGCCTTTTAAAGGGAAAGAAAATATATTAAAGAGAAAATAAGAAGGAAGAAAGTGACGGAATATCATTGTTCATAGAGGTGGAAAATGGTGCCAGAAAATGCTATCAACCAAAGAGCTGATGTATTGAATTTAGTATTGTCATTGAAACAGTGTTACAAATATAGTTCATAATGAATGTCATGGATGTGACAAAGCTGTATTCCTGTGTCATATTGAATTTGTTATAAAGAGGTTTGACTGTACACTTTAGTGTTTGATAGCTGTGTCACTTTGAATGTCATATCACATGAGTGAGGCTAGACAACTGAGGTTCCAGTTGTTTCCCTGCCTCCTTGTCTTATGTGTATTACATTGCTTCACGGCATTAAACCTTCACTTGTTATTCAGCCTTCGTCATGTGTGTTTCTTCACCTAGTGGACTGTTATTCTGGCATCGTATTCACTTTTCACCTTTGTGAATCTGTGTTAACCAACTAGCCCAGTGTTCTATGCGTCTGGAAAAAATAAGTTCTTTATCAGGGTTCAAACCCAGGACCTCTAGCACAGAAACCACGACTGTAAACGTTACATTACGAGTGCATTTTTTTTATTGCTGTTTTCTCAGTGCAGTGCAAACATCAGTAACACTTGCTTGTTACTGTAATGGAGGTAGCTGAGGCAGCATGCAAGCCAGCACATTGAGACGCTTGGTGCATTTTCATTTTGCCAGGGACGCGTGGGATCCCATTGAGTCAACACTATGTCTACATGCAGTTTGTGCTGCTGGTTGATAGTGCGGCTGATAGGTGGTATGCTGTCAAAATTCTGATTACACTTAGGCATTGTAAATTACTTTGTCATAGAAGAGCAGCTAATATAAATTTTCTCTTTAGGTTATTGTGGCATTGTTCATCACCAATTATCTGGTAAAAAACCGTTGTTCATAGGAACAATTACTCAGACTTGTATGTTCACAAAGCTCTAGCAACATCTCTGTAGTCGTTGTCATGCATATGAGTCTACTGTATTCGGTGCATCTTAGTGATTACAAATATGAAAGGGCAACGTTGACAGACTAATATGACCAGGCATCCATATAATAATCTTATGCAGAAAAATATAAGGAAAAAGTTTGTCCCATACAACAAATACCATGATTGTAAGTCGACCCATTTTGGTGAAATTTGAAATCCAAAATTAGGGGGGTCATCTTACAATATAGACCGAAACTATACTGCTGGTCGATCTTTTTTCTTTCGACTTGCACTTTTTTTTGGGAGGGTCGACCTACAGTATAGTCGACTTGCAATCGTGTAAATATGGTACGTTAAACCAGCATTTTGAGGCATTTGGCGTTGTGGCTTTAAAGTTGCACATACTAGTTTTCATCAAATGAACAGTTTGTGTTAGAGGGTCATCACACATATTGGATGTGTGTCTGTGTTCAGAGGGTGAGCCGAGTGGCTTGTTCGAGCCGGCGGGCCTCTTCGATGATGCACCGCTAGGACATGTGCCCTTAGACACCAGCGGGTCAGACCGGGATGGTCCCTTGGGTGCTCCTGGCCCAGTGCCAGCTGGTCCCGATACCCGGCCTGCTGACGAGAGCGATGACGACGATGACATGTATGGTAAGTGCATGGGCTCTGTTGGCATTATGGCGAAGTAGCACTGCTGATCAAAGGAAGCACATAACTTCAATACTTCTGCAGAAAAATACTTGAATTTTATTTCAGTCTATCACCTTAAATATTTTCTTTCCCTAATGTTAAATGACTAGTATGTAAGCACAAATGGAGCACGAGGAACCAATGACAAGTGCACAGCATGCTTCAGTTTGTGTGAATGACTGTTGTATACTTGGCACATGTCAAGTCTGGCCTCCCCAAGTGATGTAGTTGGTTGGACTATATAATCTCTTGTATTTTGTGCCTGTGCTGTGCCTGCTAGGAAGGAATTGTGCTACACCTTGTATAGATTTTTTTCCATCTATTTTGGCAAAAATAAGAATTTGAGGTATTCATGAACTACTATTAGAAAAATTATGAGTAGTGGCTATATGATACGTAAAGCTAATAAAATAATATACTATCTACCGTGCAGTTGGAAAAATGCTAATATAATCCTTATCCACAAGAAAGGTGACATGAAGGAGTTAAAGAATTACAGACCAATTAGCCTACTCCCAGTAATATACAAGCTATTTACAAAAGTAATTTCTACAAGGATAAGAGAAACCCTCGACTTAACCAACCGAGATAACAAGCTGGTTTTAGGAAAGGTTACTCGACAATGGACCACAGCCAGGCTATCAACCTAGTGATTGAGAAGTACGCGGAATATCACAAACCTCTTTATATGGCGTTTATCGACTACGAGAAAGCATTTGACTCCATAGAAATACAAGCAGTTCTAGAAGCTCTACGACGACAAGGGGTACCTGGCGTATACATGAAAACCATAAACAACATATACAAAGATTGCACAGCCACACTACTCCTACATGAGAGAAGCAGAGAAATCCCGATCGGGAGAGGTGTGAGACAGGGAGATACAATATCCCCTATGCTATTCACTGCATGTTTAGAGGAAATCTTTAAATGTCTAGACTGGGAAGAAAAGGGAATTCGAATAGACGGAGAATATCTAAGCAATTTAAGATTTGCAGACGACATTGTGCTCTTTAGCAATGATAGAGACGAACTACAAAACATGGTTGATGACCTACACAGGGAAAGTATTAAAATTGGTTTAAAAATGAATAGGCAAAAGACCAAAGTTATGTTCAATAGCCAAGCTAAGGAACAGGAATTTAAAATCAGCAATGAACCCTTACAATGTGTAAACGAATATGTATACCTGGGACAGTTAATAACAGGAACTCCTACCCATGAAAAAGAAATTCTCCGTTGAATAAGGATGGGCTGGAGCGCATTCGGGAGGCATTACGAAATCATGACTGGAAACTTACCGCTCTCACTAAAGCGAAATGTATTCAATCACTGCATTCTCCCAGTACTAACGTACGGTGCAGAAACGTGGAGGATAACGAAAAAACTAGAGATGAAACTAAGGAGCGCGCAACGTGCAATGGAAAGAAGAATGATAGGGGTAACGCTAAGAGATAAAAAAACGAGCAGAATGGATCAGAGAACAGACAGGAGTAGCCGATATTATTATATCAATATAAAAGAAACAAGTGGACCTGGACAGGACATGTCATGAGGAGGAAAGATAACAGATGGACAGTAAGAGCGACGGAATGGATACCAAGAGAGGGAAAACGCAACAGAGGCAGGCAACAGGTTAGATGGAGCGATGAAATTAAAAAGTTTGCGGGCATAAAGTGGGACCAACTCGCTCAGGATAGGGTGGATTGGAAATCGTTGGGAGAGGCCTTCGTCCTGCAGTGGACCTAAAGAGGTTGATTGTGATGATGATGATGATCTAGTTTTTGAAATTGCTGAATATTAACGCTCCTGTGTAATTCATCAATCCATTACTGCTTGCAATATACGCATAAGTAGGTTTTGACTTCTATACGGTTAGAACATTGGTGATTATGGTGTTGACTGTGTGTGAAAGATATCCTACTTTCAAATTTCTCGTACATGTTTCATTGGTTCATGACTGTACCTGCAGTGTAGAAATAATACATGTGATTTGTGATCCTATTTCTGAACATTTACCATTTGGGGATACAGTGTACGCGCGCTAAACAAAACTCGCATAAACGAAAACGTCTCTTAAACGAAACAATTCAAAAAAAAGTAATTGGTTTTCTATAAAATGAGTACTGAGTTGCGCTCGACAAACGAAACACCATTTTGTGGGCAACACTGATAAACGAAACCGAAATCGGCCGTCATTCTGACTTTGTTACCGTCGCTGTCCAGAATCCAATCCAATCCGATCCGGTACGCGGTAGCTGTATTCTGACGGCATTTTGCACTTTGTGTTATCGAGCGTTGGTGCGCCGCTTACTACGTGCGTGACTCTCCGCGTGCACTATGGAAAGAACCGCTAAAAAGCGCCCGCATAATGCACTGACTTTAAGCGCCAAAATGAAAGTTCTCGAAGACGTTGATCGCGCCCAGGAGTCGAAGACGGCTATCGCGAAAAGGCATGGCATCCCGAAGTGCACCCTTTCGAGGATATTGAAAGATCGCGAAAAGCTTGAAAAGGCTTACAACAGCGGCGCTTTCACTCCCGGTAGGAAAAGGATGCGTCTGGCCGACCACGAGGACCTCGAGAAAGCACTTTTCCTGTGGTTTAAGCGCGCGCGAAGCTCCAACCTTCCAGTGACTGGGCCTATTTTGGAGGAGAAAGCAAGAGACATCGCGCTCCAAATGGGGATTGAAGACTTTAAATTCAGCGACGGCTGGTTAAGCCGTTTCAAAAAGCGTCATGGCCTTGTCTTCCGCACTATAGCAGGTGAGAGTGCCGCGGTGGATCTGGATGTTTGCGCCGACTGGCAGCAGCAGAAGCTCCAAGACGTCCTCTCAACTTACAAGCCCAGCGACATCTTCAACGTGGACGAAATGGCGCTTTTTTATAAGCTTCTTCCCAACAAGACTCTCAGCTTGAAAGGTGAGAAGTGTACAGGAGGAAAACACAGCAAGGACCGCGTTACTGTTTTGGTGGGAGCCAATATGGACGGGTCCGAAAAACTGAAGCTTCTTGTCATCGGAAAAGCAAAGAGACCTCGGGCTTTTAAAGGTGTGAAAGGACTCCCGGTATTTTACGACGCAAATACCAAGGCTTGGATGACCCAGGCAATTTTTGAAACCTGGTTGAGGGAGAGAGATGCCGAGTTCACCAGAAAAGGCAGAAAGGTTGTGTTTATTGTGGACAATTGCCCAGCGCATGGTGAAGTGCGAGACCTGAACTCTATTCGGCTGGAGTTCCTCCCTGCCAATGTGACAGCCGTACTCCAGCCAATGGACCAAGGCGTTATTCGAAATTTAAAAGTGTTTTACCGTCGCCACATCCTGAGAAGGATGATGCTGTGTATGGAGAGCGGCAAAGGGTACACCGTAGACCTCCTTTCTGCCATCCACATCTTGGCCCAGTCGTGGGACGAGGTTGCATCTACAACGATTCAACGATGCTTTGGTCACGCAGGCTTCCTTGAGCAAGTGGATGCAAGCCAAGAGGGGTCGGATGCAAGCCAAGAGGAGTCTGATGCCGACAATGCTGAAGCACACACCGTTTTTGATTTGGTGGCCCAGAGGTGCGGCTCTGGCACTGGGACAATGGATGAATACGAAGCTGTTGATGATGACGTTGTCACCTGCCGTGAGGATACTTTAGCTGACATACTAAAGGAAGTCGAAGAAGGCACTGGTGATGAAAGTGAGGAGGAGATGGACAGTGACGACCACCAGAGTGCCCCACTGACTTCAGAGGCAAGCCAGGCAGTAGAACTACTCCAGCGGTACTTCCAGAAGGAGGGCTGCTTGGAGCATGTGTGCAATTTAAACAAGATGAATGCCTACTTAGTGAAGCAGTGCCACACCAAGCTGAAGCAAGCCACCTTGCACAGCTTTTTTGGGGGTTGCGACCCTTAAACGAAACTTCTAATAAATGAAACAGATTTCACTGTCCCCGTCGAGTTTCGTTTAAAGGGAGTGTACTGTATTTCCACTTTCTCATTAGCTACGGTGATAGTGGGCCAAGAAAGGAGGCAGTTTTAGCCCAGAAACATGCGTGTTAGTCATTTTTCTAAGGAACAAAAAGGCATAAATCACATCATCCTTGACAAACTTATAAGTTCTATCAAAGTTAACCAATAGCCTGAAATGGGCATAACTGTTAGAGTATGTGGGCCAAGCAGAATCTGTATTGCCGGTTGCTGGGGTCATCAGGATGGGTTACTTCCTATTCATGGTCCACGCTGACAAGCTTGAGGACATGGATTCGATTCCTAGCCCTTGCTACTGCATTTCAGGGGGGCGGAATGCAAGAACACTGTTGCATGTTGATTCCATTCCAATCATATTGCGATTGGAATGGAATGTGAGAATGTTTGTATATGGATTTTAGCGTACAGATTTATTGAACTACAGTTTTAAGGAGTCATATCGTGGTTTTTAAAACATGTTGAAGTCTTTCTGCTGTTGTGAACACCACCACATCATCATGTGGGTGCATATAATTTGGTTTTAATAGATAATCGCTCCATCACAGACATGGGCCCTCCATCAATGGGTGCCCCGTCGGGGCCATCCAGTCCCGGCAGCTCTGTGGGCGATGCAAGGGACCTTGACGGAGGGGCTACGACGTCGGCGGCCGCTGGAATGGCTGGTCCGTCAACCTCTTCGGCGATACCTGGTGTGGATGAAGGCCTGCTCGATCAGCAACAGCAAGAGCAGGCCGCAATGCCTCCACCTCCGCAGCCGCCGTCTGTGGAATCTGCTCAGATGGGTGGTGCTGATGTTGGGCCTGGAGAGCAGACTACGCTACTCAACAACGAGGATGAGAGTTTTGCCTTAGCACCGTTGGACACTACCATTGTTCAAGGTAGGAAAAGCTCGCACGTCGAATCCGCTTATGCAAATGAGAAAACGTTGTTAGAAGAAGTAACTCTGACTCTGCTGCCTGTGCTCATGACACTACTAAGCAGATTCCACTGCTTCAAGTTACCCAGTAGCCCATGTCATGCAACTGAACAATGCCTTCATAACAATGATTTATGGCACGCCATACTTACTGTAATCTAACGTGCACCTTTTTATTTTCTGATAAAATTAATTGGGACAATTCACCTTTGTCTTAGAATGGAATACAAAACCAAAACCATGTTTGCAGTGGTTGTGATAGCATATTCAGAGGGCTGAAAAGCAGTGTCATAGCCATCACAAAATGGTGGCAGAGTAGATTATGTTGCAAGTTTGCACTGGTTCATTTTGAGCTTGACTGCAGCTTGTGTCCATCGCATCTGTTCTGAATAAAGTAAAAATAGTGACAGGCTACTTTCATTATAGAGGCCATGTCAAAGGAAAATTATCTTGCATGTTGAAGATTGTTGTGTCATGTCTTTTTTGCATGCCCGAGGCTTGCGCCCATATGTATGCAAAAGGAGCAGATCTGCCGTTGCATGTCGCCTTGGAAAACTTTCTGTGGGCTGAAAGTGAGAAAATAACTGGAGTTTAAAGACAAGCTTTCATTGGTTCCTAGTTAACTCTATTTAGACTGAGCTTGTCAGGGTTAGTCCTTGCAATGACATATGATGAGGGCATAATCAGAAGAGTTCTTTAGGCCAGGAAATAATATCACTGAAGAACTGCCAAGACTGTAAATTTTCCAAATAGGGCTCGACTTGCTCTCTTCCGATTGTGAACATAAGGGCATGGCTAGTTTTTAAAATAAAAACCTTGTACCAGCACATTTAGGTGCATTTTTGAAGCTGTGAATGTACGGGCACACTAGATTTGAGGGCGTGTTATGGTTGAGTAAATGCAGTATCTTCACGCTTGGTATCTTCACTTGGGTGTGATCACACCTGGTGTTTCTGGTCATAGTTGTAGTTCCCTTCTCCATCAGGTGCACAATTGGGGGACAACTGTTGTAAAGGTATGGACTTCAACAAAGAAGTGTGAAAGAAGGATTCTGATAGCTACAGATTCAGGTGTGATACTTGAATGGGGAACATGGCTTAATAAACATCGATGCTTTCCTAGTCTGTTTTACTTTTTTCTTTATGAAATGAGGTAGCCTGAAGTTACCTTCAGGGGTCAACAATTGCGAGTGTGAACCTGTTCTTCGTGCCGCAGGTGTGGAGAAGGCGCGTGCCAAGCGGAAGCGGAAGCTGATCGTGGACGAGGTGAAGAACATCTCGGGGGAGGAGATGAAGTCCCAGCTGTCGGACACGAGTGACATCGTGACCACGCTGGACCTGGCGCCACCCACCAAGCGCCTCATGCACTGGAAGGAAACCGGCGGTGTCGAGAAGCTGTTCGCATTGCCCGGCCGGCCAATCCTGTCCAAGACCCTGTCACGCCTCTACCAGCGGCACCTGACGACGCGTGCCGTCGAAAACGAGCTGGCTGCTGGGGAGGAGCATTTGCTGCAGCAGCTTGACGATGAGCAGGACGCCATTGGCGAGCAGCCGCAGCAGATGGTACAGCATGAGGAGCACATGCAGGAGAACAGTCTGGGTGAGCACGTATTGCTGCAGCTGCCATGGTAGCTTAGCTGCTGTGGCATTCATGTGCCGGT